>VZTG01001001.1:0-32199 GCA_013397845.1 Melanocharis versteri | reverse complement strand
TACTGCTTTAAGGAAAAAAAAAAAAAAGAGACTGGCTCAAGTGTGATATCTGACCTTCTCCTCACAACCCAGTTTGCCAGTTTAGTAAGGCCACTTTCACAGCTGGATACCTGCTTTTGAGTCATGGCAGGCTGCTTGTATGTTCTCCTCAAAATAGTGTAAAGCAACTGGTCATAAGCCTCAGTCCTTATGACTACAATTTGTCATTTGGGAAAAAAAAAGCCTCCTCAACCACGTCTTATTACTGAGTTTGACTGTGGCCATCAAGGGACCCAGTGGTGACCAAGGCAGTGCTGCCCAATTCCTCTAAGCTGCTGGAGCTGCTATTCTGCTTCCTTGTGGTGTCACCACCTTTGGCACTGGCCAGAGAAGTTTGTGTGCCTATGCTTGTGCCATCAGTGAAAGAATTGTCACTTTGCTGTGTTTTTCACCCGGCTCTATGAGCTTTGTGGTCCACACTGTGGCTCTAGGGATGGTTCTGGATGCAGGTGAATGCAGAGCTTTACCTCCTCCTGGTATTTCTCCTTGTAGGAGTTGTGATTGTTCTTTCATATCTCAGCCACACCATAATGGACAGGCTTGTGCAGGGAAATACTTGTCTGTGTGGCAGCCCCATCTTCCCATCTCACTCCGAATCTTCTCCTATTGCTGGATAACCCATTAGCAACATCCAAATAGATGAATAGCCTCTCTTAATCCTTTTCTTTTGTTGCTGGCACAGCACGAGACAGTTCCTGATGCAAACATTGTAATAGTCATTAGTTGCATGTTCCTCGTTTTTCTCATTTACTGATTAGACAGAGTGGCAGAAGTTCTGCATAAACAAAGTGTATGTTTTTGCTGATGGTTTTAAAAGCAGGAAACAGTATTGGTCTTAATCTTTTCTTGCTTGATCTGCTCTTGCTTCTATAAAATGGGGATGATAATACCCTTTCATATCCCAAGGAAGTTGTGGAGGCAAATGTAAAGCATGCCTCCTTGATCAACAGCCAGTACAAGTAAGTAGGTTGTTTGCAGTAAAGATTATGTCCTAAATAACAGGTATGAAAGGAAGGAGTGAATAATTATGCAAATATTTATTATCAAGTACATGGTTTTTTAAGGGGGGGAAAAAAGGTATGTGTGCATAGAATTCAAGATTGTATCAAAGTGCAAACACACAAAGGAGCCAAGTAAAGGCTTATTAAGCAAATTTAATTCTTACACTTAATAAGTTTTTATGCTTGATTTTACCAAATTCTGGTGCTTTAGACTTCTATGGAGGAGTTTGGTAGAAAGACTAACTTTATAAATTAGGTTGCTCACTGGTGAAAGTCAGAAAGGAGGTACCATCTTTAAAAATAGCACTAGTAAATAATACATTTTGCTGTTTTGGGGTTTATGAAGCGTTAATGAGATTTGTAGGAGCAATTGTTATTTTAAAAAATCACAGCAATTTATTGTTGCTAATTACTCTCTTGGCACTGCATGTATTTAAGATTAATTGGAATGTCTGTACTCAGTAATGAGGTCCTGTGTAGTTTACAGTGACTGACAACATCTTCCTTTATCTGGAAAATTACCACACTGGAAAATTTGTAAACAGGGCAGTAGCTGTTGGCAATCAAATTTTCAAAGTCTTACTTGATACAGTAGCAACTGAGTTATGGTAAAAAAAAAAATAAGTCAGTTCCAGCAGTTAATAATGACAATAAAAAAAAGTCCAAAGGAATTGTCATGACGGTATAACTTGCACTCAGAGAAATAGATGTTTGACTCCTATGTAATCCAACTTAATATTCAGATAGAGACCGATTTCTCAGGGTAGTACAACAACATCATGAATTAAAACAGCAGCATTTCTCAGAGATTTATTTTTATCACTATTTTGCTGCTGTAAATTTAGTCATCGAAAGATGGATGCTGGAAAAGCAATCCTTTCATCTCCATCTTAAAAAACTGTGAAAAAATAATAGTAGGTGTCAATGACAGAGAGGATTTTGTTGTAGTGTGCTACAAGAATTTTTCTAAAAAGCTTTGTGTGTACATGTATGTGTATGTTTGTGCATATTAATATTTCTTTGGCAGCTTGCCTATTTCTGTAACTCGCTTAAAAATGGGAACTTTGTGTCATTCTTCCTTGGATGCATTATCAGATGAGACTGATAAATAATCACTTACTGCAGTCTTTTTTTGTCAAAAAAATGGGAAATGACTGTTGGTGGTAGAATTCATTATTATTTGAATTAGAAATCTGGTCTTCCCAGCCTCTTTACTGGTGCTGGACACGCAAAATATCCAACCACCCAAAAAATACCAACCCAAACCCTCTAACCTTGTCACTTCTGCAGTGCAAAGCTGAAGCCACGCTTAGTAACTCTGCCAAAAAAAAATGTTTTCTGTAAGCTCCTAATCTTCTTATAGAAATCATCAGTTAACAAGGAGGTCTTTAGCAAAAGGTATAAGGGTGCGAATTTTCATGTAGTGTTTGGGAAACTCAGACATCAACCATTTATTTTGGTTGTGTCCCATTTCCATATATTATGCAGTCAGTCTGGTTGTCCAGTCAGAATTGTCTTGAGCATTTCTTAGGTGAGCTCTTGAACAAAACCAATGAAGTTGTAACATTAATGACCAACAGATATAGTAGTTTATTATCTGCATATTTTTTGTTGTTTCATTTTCATACTGTAATTTTATAATTTCTCATGGGCTCACCTCTCTGCTTAGCTGCTGATTAGAACTGTTAGGACAGAAGTTACTGCAAAATTAGAAGATATGCTATGAGCAGTACTTGCTTGGAGCCCTGTGTATGTAAGCATTATTGTTGATGCTTGAATTTAATTTGGAATTGCATTTTAAATGGAAAAAGCATGGATATTTACACTGGTGTTTAATGGGACTGAATTAGTCTCAGAGCACGATTCTATTCTATTGATTTTTTTCAGGGGATGGGGAAGAGACGACGTCCTGACTGTTCTGGTGATTAGTTACGCGTCTCCACAGCATTTCAAAGCTAAACTGTGTGTAAGGCAGTGTTTGCTGGTACACATTAGTTACGAGAGGTTCTGCCCAAAAGAGATAACAGCATGCAGGCTTCTTTCAGCTGCCCAATACCCCAGTGTGAGTCTGGACTGTGGATGAAACACTGCTTCTCATTTCCAGGGCACCTCTGGGGAAATCTGCACTTCTGGGGTTGATACAAGAGCAGTCATTCCTTTCCCCAAAGCCTGTCTTTGCCCAAAGGGTGCAAAAAAGAGCAAAACTCTTTGCATGCTTGTTTATAGCCCTGAGCATCTAGGCAAGGGCTAGGGAAAGTCTCTCTCTTATTAACAACACTGTTTATTATGCACCAAATGCTTCTTTTCTCCTTGCTTGCAGCACTCCAACCTTGTTCAGGGAGCTCAGGAGTGAAAACAGAGGTGCTGTGTGACTTTGTGCACAGTGGCTAGGAGTGCTCAGTGCTTTTGCTTGCTGGCAGTTCCCCTTGCAGGCAGCCAGAGGAACCAGGGGAAGGGATGGTGTCCAGCTAGGTCAGTCTTGTCGCCCATTTTGTCACTGTGTAATCTTTGTTACCCAAATCAGTACATTTCTGTAGGTAATAGCTTTTATCTGAGTCATTTGTGAGATAATTCTTGAGTGGTTTTGCAATGTGAAATGACTGTATGTGCATCCTTTAAGTGAAGTCTGGCAATGCTGCTGTCATTCTGTATTGTGAAAGACCCAAGGATTTTTAAAGACCAATTATTTATTTAGATTTTTTTCATATCTTTCAGAAGAATTGAGTCCATTACTACCTCAGAATTATTGTTAAGGTCAAGTACTGCTAACTGAGACAATCAAAAGTAATGAATCAAGCCCAGAAAAATAATGAGATTACTAAATAAGATATTAATACTATTAATTTGTCTTCAGATTTCTCAGATCTCTAGATGTCTTCCATAATAATGTCTATAATAACAAGGAATAAATCCTTGCGTTTTGAGCAAGGTACAGTTCTTAAACATTCTTCTTCGGCAATGGAAGCAGAATGTATTAGTAGAATAAATATAATAATATATATTATACATTAATAATATAAGAAATATTTCAACTACTGATAAGTACTGGTGCAACTACTGGTGAGTGGTTACACGGTGGTTAAAATAAGCAGACTTACTGAAAAGAAAATAGAGTGGAGTTTCAAGAAGAAGGTACCTTATGACTGCTGAATCACGAGGAACCTGTGAGGTGAGTTGGGGAATGTCTCATTTTACCTCAACAGTAGAGTTCTGTCCACATGAAATGCCAACAGAAACAGATATCAAGGAATTGCTCAGATCAGCCATCACACACTTTAACCTCACAGACAGCTCCAAGCCTCCAATGATCTGTAATGCAGTACTGAAATTAAAGGTTTGCAAACATTCCTGTTGTCTTCGGTGTCTGGGTGAAGCCATCCAGGTCCAGAAGCCTTCCCTGAAAGTGCCAGAGCTGCCTGCTGAGCTGTTCCAGCACAGAAGGTGTTCCCAGTTGAGCAGTGCCAATGGGTCTATTGAAGCTGCAATAAGGGAAGTTTCTGGTTGATAGTAATGAAATAATGGGATCATTAACTTAGCTGTGCATGCTTCTACTGAGAGACATTAGAAGGCCATTGGCAAGCTGCACTTCATCCATAAATTTTAAAATTTCTTGTCAATGTCTTGGTTTGAGTATTACCTTAAAGAAATGACCAGCTTTAAACTCAGATGAAAATCAAAGCAGAAGTAGCAAAATCTCTTAAGGAGAGCTAATAATGTAGCTAATAATTGTCCTTCATCCTCTGGTGTTTATAAAGATTACCTCCTAATGACTTTCTAGTAATAGGACTTTAAAAAAAATGTTTTTTCACACGAGAAATATCTGATTTTCAGGTCCAAGCCTATGTCAATCATTCGTGGTTTATTAATCCTTAATTCTTATTGCTTCCTTCCCAGTCTCCAGTCTCTTGGTTAAAATTTTAGAAGTGTAAAGTTTAGAAGTCTACTTCTTTATTTGCAGATGAATTGATACATTGTATTTTTGCACATTCAAAATTATCAAAACTAGAGAAATTGAGGGTTTGAGTTAATTTTGCAAAATACTGAAAGCTATGACTAGTTTGGACTCTTGAATGATATTAATCTCTTATTAATTTCTTTACCAGTTTTCATCTGACAATTTTCCCTCTGTAGGCTGTCAGCTTCATTAGTACCCATCACCCAAACAAATCAAGCTGAGAGAGGTCACTGCAAAATAATGAGATTGTTTTTTAATTTTGCACAAGTACTCCTTCTCTTCCCAGGATATTTTAGTATTTCTACAATTAGGACCTCTTTTTATATATAATGACTTTGAAAGCTGAAAAGTAAAATTATTAATGTTATTTTAAAAAGATGCAGATTTGGGCATTTTATGTAAAATGATGATGCTTCATCTGTTGCTCCTCCTTGGGGATACCCAGTCTATGGAAGATAATTTGTGTCATGTGGAACCAGACAGCTGAAGGCGTTGGAGAAGAAAGTAATGTCACCCTTTCAGGCATTTCTTTCGAGAACTTTAAAGTGAGGAAATGAGGGAAAGATGTGTTCATTACCATTATGATTTTAAAGGAAAGAATTACTGGGTTTAGAGACCATAAGGTAAAGCCATGTTTGTGTAATATATAGTACTTCACAGTAATATGTGGTTGTTCAGAACCTTGTTTTCTTGATGCTACCTTATATATCTTCAGCCTTGCCTGAGTGTTCTCTTTGCAAGAGTATTCTGGTAGTTTCAAATAGATGTAAGATTAACTGACTAGCTGCTGTAAATCTTTTTGGCCGATACAAGACAGCACATCCCAGAGCTGCATTTATGGGAAACAGTGGATGCCTCAATAATGTGAAGATTTTTAGTCCCATAAATGGATGCTGTATTGCTGTTCCGTGAACATCTTGTGGAAAACAAAAGGATTCTTCTTGCTTGGCTTTGACTTAAAATGAACTAAATAAAAGAAACAAAGTGGGAATCCCCAAATGACCATTTGCTTTTTAAAGCAATCATCCGAGAAAAGACTCATTGTCTGCTTTGTCTCTTCCAACATTTGAAATAAAATACGTAGTCTGGCAACAATTGTGCTTGTTACACTTTTAAAACAGATTTCACAGCAACTGCAGGTCTTGTGTTTATATTAATAGTACCTTATTCATAGAATCACAGAATTGTTTGGATTGGAAGGGACCTTAAGCATTATTTAGTTCCAAACCTTCCTGCCATAGGCAGGGATGCCATTCATGAGATCAGGTTGCTCAGGGCCCCATCCAGCCTGGCCTTGAACACTTCCAGGAATGCAGCTTCTAAACTTCTCTGGGCAACCTGTTCCAGTGCCTCACCACCCTCGTTGTAAAAAACTTCCTTATATCTAATCCATATCTGCACTCTTTCAGTTTAAAACCACTGCCCCCTGTCCTAACACAACGAGCACTGCTAAAAAGTCTGCCCCCATCTTTCTTACAGGTCGCCTTAAAGTACTGAAAGGTTGCAATAAAGTCTCCCCAGAGCCTTCCATATAGACCATCTTTCAGCCAAACACTTAAATGCCTGTCTGACTTCTGAGTTACTGTTAAATCCAGGACATTCTTGAATTCCTTGACGAATGATCTCAGCAATGAAATGTGCCAAATACAAAGCAAGCAAATAAGATAAAGTGTTTTGCCTGAGAAGCATATGTGCCAAAGTAGTGGTCCCTAACCTTTGCTAGCAAATAACCAGTAAGACTGGTGATGCATTGCAGTAAGAATCATCTCTTGCTCTTCCTGTGAGACTCAGTTTCCTTTGCTTTAATCTGCTTGCTTGTGAAGTACACCAGAGGGGTTCCTGGGCTACACGTTTTTTAGCTGAGGACCTATCACCAAATGGCTTGTGTGATTGTACTGTAGAGATTATACTTGTCACTGATGCCATGAGCAAATATTTCCGCCCTAGATTAGGACAGTCCTTTCTCTGAGGATGCTTAACACTGCTTTTCTGTGTCTACATTCGCAAATGAACATGCCTTCTGAGCGTTGCCAGTCAAGCCATACCTCTTGCTGAGGCAAATTGTTGGCAGCAGTAATTTTCTTTTCTGAGATGAGCTCCTGTTCCTCCTGTCATTTACAGTTTTATATATGAGAGCACAGACAGTGTAGCCTCGAGGTCATTGAATTCTATCAAGTATATTGTTTGACTGTGTGTGCTCTGGCAGAATTGGTAATTATCACATGCTATTGTTCCACCATAGTAAGAGGCCTTAGAGTCATGAAGTACAGCTGAGCACAGCCAGTTTACATTAAAACTAGGTTTGAGCAGTTAAAATTGACCCACTCTTTCCTTTCTAGCTGAAAACATGCTGTGGAAGTGCTGCTGAAGTGTATTAAACCAAGGCATTAAAGGAACTCTAAGTGTCTCCATTCTAGAATAATTTTACTGTTCACAGACACCATGTAATTTTTATGTAAACTACCTATTAAAACACGAGCTATTCATCAGCATAGAGGCAGTGCACTAGCTACATTCCCTAACAAGATCAGTAATACCTCTTTTTAACTTTAAAGATGAAAAGTAAGTTATAAAACCTGTGTTTGTTGCTAATTTATGATGTTTTCTAAGAAGAATCTAGGATTCTATGAATCTTTTTCACCTGGAATAAGTAACTGTCACATTAAAATATAATGGCTAGGGCAAAAGTAGTGGCAAGTGATAGGAATTCAGATGTACATTAGAGATTTCTAAAAGAATGCCAGAACTCCATAAATTATGTAACAAACAAGAAACTAATAATAATTGGTAAAACCTTCAAAGACAGAAAGGAGACAGTGAATTTAATTCTATATTTTCATTCTCAAGCCTGGCTTGGTCTTTCAGACACACTATATAAGCCTCTATGCAAAACATTTTGCATGTAACTATTTACTTTTCTGGCAAATGCTGCCGTCTTCTATATGTTCCAGCAGTTTTTTTACACTATTCCCATGGCATCTGGGTTCCAGGCATGGTAGGTACTGTACTTGGGCTTGTGTATACATATATGTGTGTATATATTGATAGATATCCATGTACATCTATCTATATATAGAAACATATATACATTTACCTATATAGAGATGTATATAAATGCATCATAAAATCTGTGAACATAAAAAAAAAAATAAGAAGAGGATATAATCTCCCTTAACACAGATACCTCACATTGTGCAGAGAAGCTATTTTGCAGGCCAGAAGCTCTGACAAGGAAGCTGCAGAAGAACAGATCAGTCAGGAACAACAGATGACCACTGAAACACCAGTGTTAAAGACATGTGGCACTGATTTTTTTTCCCCCCGCCATAAGGTGTGCCTTTGTACCTATAACCTCTATGAATGTTTTTTTGCTGAATTGGAGGTGATAATCAATGGACTTTCTGGAAGAAAGGGTGGCAGTCTTGCTTGTGGTAATGGCAATTATATGAAAAAAATGTTTTATATTGTTTATCCAAGTAAGATATTTTTTCAATATTTCTCCAGTTATTCTTAATTTAAATCTGATGCAGAACTGAAGATCAAAAAATCTAAATAATTTGAAAAATATCATAGTCAGATGTTATTCAGTAGCAGAAAATAAAACTGCAGGGTTACAACTGTGCATGAATGTAAAGCAGTGACATTTCTCCTCAGTAGCACATGGAACATATCTTGTAATGGTTTAAACAAACAGTGCCACTAATAGAAAAACAACTTGCTGCTGAAAAAACATCAAGACCAAGTATTTTAACAACAATAACAGACAAAACACATCATAGTAATAAATGTTGATGAAAACAAAATTAAAATTATGAATACATCATTTTCATAATTCCTTTCTCAGAAGAAAGCAGTTAAATTGGGTTCTAATGTAAGAACTACTTATATAAATATAACTAAAATAATTAAATTCAATATAGTTAATCCTGGAGATAAAGCATAGGGTCTCTGAAGACCTCGCTTCTGAATACATTAGCTTGTCTCATGTTTTTCACCAGCATGGGGGAGACTTAGGAAGTGAATTTTTAATAGAGTTGTGTTGCTATAGTGAAGCAGTGAAAGGGTGCTCAGGGCTGTGCAGCTCCGGCACAGAGCAGGGATCACTGAGCAGTGGCTCCAGCTGGAAGAGTTTTGCACTTCAAATGTTCATTGCTCTGAGACTTGTGGAAAGGAAAGTTGGGAGCCCAGTTGCTGGCTGACATGGTAGGTTCCAGAGGCTGCTGTTTGGGTGGATTTCTTAGGTGGACGTGGCTGCTGAAAGGCACTGGAGAAAGGACAAGCAGTTGGAGTTGAATGTGCACAGTTGCTCTCATTCCTTGTTTAAACAGAAAATGTCTTTATCTTTGGGGATTTTTACATTGGAAAGGCTGTGGCTGGCAATAGCCTGACTTTTCGTCGTCATCCTCTGCTCTCTTTTGGTGATGACAGCACTTTGTGTAAATCCAGGGCAGTAACTCAATCTCTGGCAGGATGCTGAGGGCTGTGGTGCTGAGTGAGTCACCCAGATTACATACTAGAAGACTTGAGACACTTTGGGAGAGAGGACTCCCAGATCTGGTCACCCCACAGGCCCAATACACCCAATTGTCTGAGGGTTGCTGTTCCAGAGCTCCAGCAAGGTGCTCCTGTCCCTGGATACTGTTGAAAAGCTAAAGAACTTCCACATGCACCTGGCAGTCCCAAACCAGACCCCAGCGAGATGAGGGAGATGCAGGCACTGAGCACAGCAAAAGTATATGACAGGGAAAAATGTGCCTTCTCTGTATTGTTTCGTGTGTTCTTCGTTCAGGCTTTTTTTTTGGTCTGGTTTTTTTTGTTGTTGTTTGTTTGTTGTTTTTTATTGTTTGTTTGTTTGTTGGGTTTTTTTGTTGTTGTTTTGGGGTTTTTTTTAACAGATTGTCTCCTCCTCTCTCCCATATTCAAGTATAAGTTACTACTGATGAAGAAAGCAAGTAATCCTTTTGGATACTCACTGATGTTTGTAATCACTTGATGCCAGAATTTTAGTGTGTCAGGTTGGCTGAATATATAGATTTAAATATTGGGTTTTGAGTGTGTGTTTGCAACGTGTGTGTTTGTGCGTGTGTGTGTTTGTTCATCACTTCTGGAAGAGTGTTTAAAAATAAAGATATCTGTGTCTCAGCTACACGTATGGAATTGGCTATACAAGACCTTTCTTTTGAAATAACAATCTTTGCTCTCCATGGAAAGAAGAGACCTGTATTAGAAGAGCCTCATCTTAGTCTCTTCTTATTGTCTTAATTGAGCCTTTGAATTGCAGTCAGTAAAAGCTCACAGCAAATACAGTATCCAATCAGATGTATATTTTTAAATTAATCTACATTTGAATACCTTCCCTGATTTCCCACCAGCACCTGCAAAGGGGAAAAAAAAGGGGGAAAAAAAAAGGACAAATGTTTGAAAAGAAAAGGAATACATTTGCAAGTTTAATTTCCCTAGGGAGAAGTGAGCTTTTCAGAGCAACTTTGATATGTTTCTTTCTTCTTTGTGTAACCTGTAGTTTAATTTTGGTTCTCATTTTTGCATTGACATTTGCATGATAAAAGAGGTCCCACTTTTCTTTCAAAGATTGTTCCAGAAAGTCAAAATTATTCATGGGAGAAAACCATTAATAAAATGAAAATTTTAAAAGCGTCTCCTTTTTCAGTAATTTGTATATACAATCCACTACGGTTGCCAGTGCTTTTACTGATCTGATGCGACAGCTCTGTCTGATCATCCCTGGAGGTGTTCAAGGCCAGGTTGGATGGGGCCCCGAGCAACCTGGTCTAGTGGGGGACCTCCCTGCTCCTGGCAGGCAGGTTGGAAATAGATGATCTTTAAAGTCCCTTCCAATCCAAGCCTTTCTGTGATTCTTTGATTATACGACCATGCTTTTCAGAGAGTTGCAGGAAATATTGTTGCACTGCTGTTTTCATAGTGATTCTGTGAGTCTTTGTTTTTAATAGAATGAGGCATCCCAAAGATGAAATTTTTGATCTTCAGTGTTGAAAATATTTTCAGCATATTTCCTCAGACTCAAGCAGATGTTTGGGCTACTCAGCATCCCTTCTAAAATCTTCCCTCATGCCATCCATCCTGCAGCTGAGTTGATTGTGAAACTGGGGGTGAAAGGACATAGAAAATCCTTGAAACAGAGCAGAAAATTTATGTAATCTGTATTTACTAGAGCCAGAGGCCTGTGGTTTATTTGCTGCTCAGGCATGTTTTATACAGGGATTTCCTAACTTGCTCTTGACCCCTGAGAAAACAAAAGCAGCACGACCTAGTAACTTGTATACATCTCTATATCTATGCATCTATACCTGAGATGAGATGTTTGCTTATCACACAGGATCTGTGTTTTCTTCTCCGTGGTTTACCTGTCATGTAGAGGTGTGTGGAGCTTAGTCTGGTAACATATTCCTGTCTTTTCATGTGATGCCTGCCCCTGCCCCTCCTGCTGGGTTTCTCAGCCCGATCAAATGCACTAGGAGGATTGTAAGGAAACACAGAAAGCTGCAAAACAAAAACCCAGTTTATATTATACCTCAGGAGGCAGTATCACAAAGAAATTTCTATCTGTCCAGAGCTAGAAATCTAACATTTACTAACTAAAACTTCTTTCTTTGCCATATATTCCTGGGCATTGCATACTGCATTGAAAAATAGATGTAGAGTTCAGGTGCACAGATATGTATGTATATATATATATGTGTCTTCTGCCACCAAATATCACCTGCACACCCTTGCTGTGTTTGGAGTAGCTCCAGCTTGCAAGTGACCTTTTGAAGGAGATGGCATATATGAGGCTATTCACAAGCCCAGCTTCATCTGAACTGCTGGCCCATTGTGTCCTTTGCCTGTCCGCATTTAAGTATTATCCAGCTTTATTCAGCATTGCTCAGCCCCATACTGGGTCCTAGCTGCCAGCTTCTATCCTAATTATCAACTAAAATATTGTATCAACATCTACCATATGCTGATTAGCATCCTCACCTACAGTAATATGAATTTTGTAAAGGATAATGCTGTGTCTTATGTGTTTTTGTGTTGCAAGGAGTTTGAATCCTATCTGTTTAGACTCTTATGTGGTATGAAAAACACACAGTGAGCATGTAAGAGAGAGAGAGAGACAGGGAGAGGAAAATATATTTAACGGAAAATATGAAAATAATTCCTGCGAATGTGGACGCATCTGATATCCTTCTTGGTCAAGCTTGTATTCAAGTTTTGGTCTTTCACTTTAGAATTTTCAGTTTTTTCTCCTAAGTTTACACTTCTAAGCTCTTTCTCAGTTTAAAAATTTTAAGTGCACATCATATCTAGCTGTGGGAGGGCTTCAAATATCGTAAGAGAGATCTTGGTCAGGGGCTGAGAGTAGAGGACAGGTAGAATCAAAGTAACATGAGATATCCAATGGTAGTTCTGTATTTTTTTTATTGTTATTATTTTGTCATTACTAATCAAGTTTGACTGTCATGTGCAAGGATTTTTGTTTCTGTTCTCTATTTAATTGTATTCCATGAAATCCTTTCCCCAAATTCTATGTGGGGACATTCATAAACACTGTCTGCTTGAGATTCAAAAGCAGCCCCCGAGTATCCTGGTGTTTTGACCACACAGATGAAGAGCTCATCCTTAGTGGGGAATGCTGCAAAGAAATCATGTTCTTCAAAGACCCTTGTTTTCTCTGGAAATCTGCCTCAGTGTTTTGCTGAAAAGCAGTAAAACTTAGTGAGCTTTCTTTGGTCATTTTGGAAAAAAAGAAAAAAGATGGTTTGTTTTTACATAGAGGAATCCTTAAGTTTTAAATTTTAGAAAGCAGCCTGTGTTATCTTAGATACCTGTGTGCAATAGCAGATGAACCTTTTGGCTCTCGCAGGAAAAGGTTTGGTGCAGACAAAACATTGCCTGTAGGGATTCAGTCTGGGTGATACAAGTGATGTAAAAGTTGTTCCCAAACACCTTTACAGCCTCTTCAAAAGAGGAAAATGTACTTGGTGTTTGTCAGCAGCTGAGATCAAGGAGAGCTCTTGGAGACTGCATGAATGTGCATCTCACTGCTCTGGGGCACCAGGTTCCCCCTTTGGATCACATCCTAAACACAGCCCCGAGGGAGAAAGGGTAACTGGCACTCCTGACTGCCAGGCCAGCTCAATGGTAAAGGGGGCTATTCATGCTGTACGAGAACTGCAACATTGCTGGAAGCCAGAGATACCCACAGACCCTGGAATCACTGGCCCTGCCTGTTGCTTCTCTTCAAAAAGGTGAGGGTCAGAGCTACAGATGATGTCTTTGATGGCCCCGATTGCATCAAGTGCTACTGGTGTGCTACTCTGAAAGCAGATGCTTCTTATTCTCTGGGCTTTTTCTGTCTTTGGGGGTGGTGTTGTTGTTCAGGTGTGGCTTTTATTTTCCTGATGACTGTCAAGCCATTAAGGATGATGATTTTGTATTATTCTTTGGTCTATCCTTTTGTGCTACTATCCTGTGCAATAGCAGGTCACCTTGGGCAAAGGACCTTGCTTGTTTGTCAGTAGAGTCTGTTCTTCCATAGCACTGATCATAAAAACCTTTTCCACTGTAAATTTCACACATCCTAGGAGACACTAGGTATGTGCAAAAACTTCAACTGTTGAAAATGTACAAAATTTTTAAAGAAACTGGGGTATTCCTGAAAGAAGTAGGTTGCTGCATTAAATATTTTTCATGCTTAAGTCACTTTTCCTATTTAATTAATGTTTTTTTCCTATCTGAAATGTAAGCCTAATGTTTCTTGTTTGTTCAGGAAATTGAGCAATAAAATGTTTATTGCTCACATATTTCTTCACTTTCTGTTTACTGGATACTTCCTGGTTAGTTTTTCCATAATGTTCATATTACTTAAAATGGTAGAATGTCAGGATTTTCTGTATAGTTATGTCATCCCTCATTTTAAGTTCAAAATTTACTGCATCATTAATGGTTATAAAACAGAATGACTAGCATGGAGAAAAAACTCACCTTAAACAGAAATCTTAGCATGTAATTTTAAATTATCATTTTTCTTGCTGCATTTTTTAAATCTCCTCATTGATATATGTATATGCACCCACAGAACCAAAATCAAGGCTTACTAATAGGATCACAAGAAATATTTCATCTTATTAAAAATAATTTGATATTCTGGTGTGGTCCTCAGTGCTTCTAAATTATCCTCTAGCCTAAAGCCTTTCTCTGCATTCTTTACTGTGATAAAAATAATAAATAAATATCTTACACAGCTTTTCAAATGTTTTAATCCCCAATACCTTACCTGATAAATGCAATGGAAATCAAATCAGCTGCAGTCATTCCTGGTTTCTCTTTACTTTTCCAGTTTGTATTTTGAAACAATTGTCTATTTTACCATCATAAACAAGAAAGCTCATTTAAATGTGTAGATACAAATATAATTTTATTTAATTTAGTGTCATTATTAATAGGAAAATGGCTTGTAGCTTTTCTTATCTAAGACAGTATGTCGGGATTTTTCTCTCCCCTTAAACAAGACCTTTCTTTTATAAAAATAAAATACTTTTACACCAGATAGGAAAACTGTATATTATTGATAAAATAAATTACCAAAGGAAGAAAGGTGCTATGTTTATATGAATAATAAAACTATCTGGTGTCAGAACACATTAACAAAAATGCTGTTGCAGGGCTAAAAGTGGGATGCTTCAATCTGTAAAACTGAAGTAGGACTAGGATTCAATTTTCATAGGTGGTAGTTTATTTCCTGATAATGGGCCTGTTGCAATTTCACAGACATCCCCTTGATGTTCAGTTATTAACTGGTCTTGCAGGGAAAAAAATGCACTTGGATAGTGCTTTTGTTTTCATGGTGCTGGTTCAGTAAGGAAGAAAAGCAAAGTAGTCCTCACTCTGAACCAGAAAATTTTGGGAGTTCCCAGTGCACTATGTCACTGTGAAGAGGAGGTAAAGAAAGGAAAATGTAGTTTTAGATGGCAGTCCAAGTCCAGATGGGGTGAATACACAACACCAGAAAACTGAAAAGTATCATAGTGACATCTTCAGTATTAAATATTTGTGCTTGAGGCTATTTGTTTGGTAGTTTCTATTTATCTAATTATATATTTATTTTACAAATAAAATCATCCCACTTCACATGCAAACAGACAAAAGCATTCAAAGGAAGTACAGTTTTTCTGCTACAGTTAATTTTGACAAAGAACTTGTATTTGGCCATAATAAATGTGCTAAAACACTAGAAACAAGGTACACTGCTTGGCTTTGAAAGAGCTACAGGCTAACTTGTGACATCAAGGAGCTCTTCACATGATGCATCCATTCCCTGCTGATCGTGAGCAAAGGAGCACGCTGAGAATGAGATTTTCCTTTATTTTGTTCACTTAGCAGGTGGATGATTAGGTTAATTTGATTTAATGATGCGTTACAGCACAGATATTCTTCCTTGCAGTCATGAGCAGCTTCCCTTTAGGAAGGGGATATCTTCGTATGGTCTGCTGGACAAAATGGAGAGCAGTGCCTTCCCAAAGCCATCACACACAATTTTCTCAATGCTTAGGGCTTTCAAATCAAAATTCAACAGTACATTTGCACTTGATCACGTAGGGGTAGAATCTTTCTGGTTGAATAAGTGGAAGTTTTTATGCTCAGATGCGTTTGAGCAAAAGCCTCTGTGCTTTCACTGAGAGATTACGTTGTGTGCAAAAGCTCCCGTCTGTCCATAGGGTGTGATCGGAAAATGTCAGTTCAAGGCAGCAAGGGCCTGATGCATCATCAGTTAACATTTGGCTAAGGCTTTTCAAATGACCGAAAATACCAGTAATGTAGCAGCATGGCAGTGTGTTAATTGGTTCCAAGGTGTTGATCATTCTCATCCAGCTTGGAAAAGCAACTGAATAGCCCCACTAAAACTGATTACATTTCAGCACTTTTTCTGCTGTTCACAGTTACTGTAAATAAAAGCTGTAGTTCAGTTTATTTTTATAAAGCTATTTATGATGATCATTTCCAGTCCTGATGTCTGAACCATCTTAATTGGAATTATTTCTAGAAAGTTCAAGTTAAATGGTTCAGACACAAATACCTGTAAGTAAAGAAGTTGTAGAATAATTTATTCCAATAAAATGTTAAGTTCCTTTAGACAAGCTGTTCTGCTTGTCTTCCAGTGTTGGTTTTGGGATTTTTTTTTTTGAAAAAAAGATCATGAAATTTAAAACATTATGGAGAACATTGAAATACTTGTCAGAAAGAAGATTGTGTTTAGTAAAATTGTGTTAATTATTTCTAAAGATTTTTTTTTTCAGTTCATTTACGCAATTAAGGATTTAGTGGACACGACTGGTGATGTTGGGACATATTCTATGATTCTGTGAATGAATGAAAGGGGGAAGAGGTGGGAAGACACAACCGCATGATCTCTCCTGCACGAGGTGCAGCCGATAGCCCTTAATGTCTCTGGTCCTTTTCAAGCCTGAATCAGTTCTGTCTTTGCTGTGACTGCTCCATCTCAGGTTTGAAAGGAAAACTTCCCTCATAAAGCCTGCTTTGTGTATCTGTGAAACAAATCTGAGCTGCCCTTGTGAGAACGAGATGATTTTTTTTATATTGCTTCTCTCTGTGGTTATTCCCGCCCAGTGTGAAAAAGTGTTTCTGCATATCCATAACTTTTCACAATAAACAGTCCTGGAATGGACTCATGGTCTTTGGATTCTGTACATGAACAAGTCTGAGGATTGTCTGTTATAAAAGGAACAATTCAGCATTGTGTTTCCAAAACTCTCAATTTGATCTGAGCCTTAAGCTGTAAAAAATATTCACTGGACAACAGAACAGATAGGTAAACAGGTAGTTCTCATTCTGCATGTGTCTGTGTCAAATTCCAAAGTTATAAGCCCTCTAAAAAGGCTGTCTGGAGGAAAAACAGGTGAAAACTCTGAGTAATTGATAGGATTATGCTGAGAGTCTGCAACTTTAGGAAAGGCTTCAACCCTGCCCCATCTGTATAGAGAAAATACTGCTTGTAAAACATATCTTTCAAGAAACAAAAAGGGAAAAAAAAGGCACAAAGTATTTTTTTCCTGTACTTTAGTGGCATAAAACTTTGATATTTCGTTTATTATTTGTTCATATATACATGTGTTTGCTCAATAAGTCAGTCATTGAATTGGTCATTGTAATCTTTTGTTAGTAAAGCAGCCAGTAATTTCTGACAGCAGTGAAATACAATTAGATTGTGTTGAGACCCTTCATATCCTTAAACTGAACCAAGATTTGGTGCTGAGTCCCTGGGCCCAGATCTTGAACTCCTTGTAGTAGCAGTTAGTTAGTCAGCTTTAAAACAGCTGACCTGAGAACAGAAAATATTGCTGTAGTGGCAGTGTTCGTGAAACTGGAAGACACACTGACACTGTCTGAGCCCCAGCTTTCAGACTGGTCATTATATTGCTCCATTTTAATGAACAGTTATACTACAGTAAATGTGCTGATTATATACATGCTAACATGTATATTTTCTTGCTTTGCTTTTAAATAAAATCCCTTCAAAGCATGCAGAGCTAGTTTATTCAGTTACCTTTCAGTATCACATACAAACTCAAAGTCTGTGGGTGACCTCAGATCACAGCTTTAGGAAGCTTTCCTATGCTTCTAAATAAATCTCCAGGTCCCTCACAGGGGCTGTGAAACCCATTTATATAAAAACTCTGAATGTTTTCTGTAGAATGTAATGTTCCACCCTGGTATTTCTGAGACTTAACAGATTTAATAGAAGGTTATGTTGTCTAGTTTTCTCTGGCATTAATTTAAGTAACATTTAAAACCTTCCTTTAAGTGACAAAACTATAGGAAAATGATGTAGGGTTGGCTTGACTTGTTTGTTGGGTTTTTTCCTAGCTCATCTTCTGAAAAAAAAAAAAGTTGGACCAGAGACCAAGATCTGCCTGCCTGTATTCATTTAGTTTGGTGTCACTCCTGCTTAATCCTGTTCTCTTTATTGTAATCTCTGTTCAGAGGAGAAGGTCTTAGTGTGCCCTGCAACACGTTGTTCGCACTAATGTCTCTACTATAGAAATAACTATTGCAAGAATAGCAAATAAATTAACTTGAGGCAGAGAGAGAGGAACATTTCCAAGAAGTGCTGGAGTGTCCAGAGAGTTTATATTATGCTTTCACTGTCTTCTTTCTTTCGACTGCTTAGAACAATTATTATTTTGCATCCATTTGGTTGGAACAGTCCTATGGAAAGAGATGAGTTATGATAGATGGAGCTGTCTTAAGTCCTGCCGAGCTGGATATTTAACTATCGGGCCAGTGGATTATATTTGCTGGCAGCTGTACTGTGGAAAGTTAGAGCTGCCTTCACCTCCCCTTTTCAAGCTAATAAAGCAGGGTATAGGGGGAAAATCTATACAGATTTTGAAGTAATTTAAGAGGCACTTTTCACTTCTGCATAGGCTAAGCATATCAGACAGATGATTTCACAAAGATTCTGTCCTCAGAGATTTTCAGTCAAAAAATGAATAGTGCCCTTCTAAACTAACACAGATCGAAAATGAATCCATGACAGTATCACATATTATTAGGTGAAACACAGAGACCGAGTCTTAAGACTCTGAGTACTTTAATGAAATGAGAAAGCAGTGTCATGAAAGGACAAAACAATAATACTTTCTGGTTTCTGGATCCTTTCCTAGTTCTTCCTTCTAAATCATATCACTTTGGCATTTCAAAATAAAACACTAGATGCTTTACTTTTAGATACCTTGTTTCAATCTCTTCTTGTTTCTAGGGAAGCTGAAGTTGCATAACCTGTAAGTCTTCTGAGTGATATATTTTAATTTTATTTGAAATGTCATGACTCTTTCTTCCATAATGAAAAGTTAGAAGATTTCTGTATATTTGCTTCTGGAGCCCTTTGCCTAGAGTTATATCCACAACAACTTCTTTTTTTTTTTTTTTTAAAGTAAAAATATATGGATCAATAAAATCATTACTTGAAATGTAGAATTGAATAATTGTAAATAAAAAATATAAAGGTGTTTCTTTTCACTGCTTTGATAATCTTTTCAACCTGGGACTTAGGTAATGTGTGGATCTTCAAAGCTGTGTTAGGTCGCAATAGCCACATTTTATTCATGGTGAGAGTTGAAGTTATTGTCCTGTAGTTGGGCTGTGTGAGGAAGGTACCGAGGAATGGATCTGGCTTTCAGAGCACCTTCAGCTTAAATGTATTCCAGGGAGTTTCCTGTGCAACTTCTCTAGATCCGAGATTTTAGGTTTTGATCCTAATTAATACTATTTAAAGGGCCACACAGAACTGGCTGGTGTCTATGGTGAGGATGGGTTTATGCTGATATCTCCTTTCCCCTTGCCCCTGATACCAGCATTTTCCACTCCTTCCTTTTCCCCTGATCAGTGCACAAACCCTTTAGCTTTCATTTTGCTTGGCCTAAACATGCCAGTCTGCTGGTCTCCTCTCACTCTGTACTTCCAGTCTTCCCTGAGCAGTCCCATAAATATTCTTTGCTTCTGCTCCAGTTGCTGAGCTTGGGTGCTCTGCATCACAGCCTCCCTATTTCTTTGGGAATTCCCTCCAATGTTCATAGCTGCCTTTTCCTTTCTACACTTGCAGTTCTGAATCATTCCAAAATATGCTACCGTGTCTGGTCCTGCTTCAACTCAGCCCTTTTCGAGTCATTTTATAGGATGCAAAATTTGTCGCTTAAAGGGAAAGACTTTGGGAGGATTGGATTTCATCTGTTACTAAAAATTCAGTTCATTTACACCATTTATTATTGTGATTCTAGATTTTTTTAAAGATGCTTCTACTTCTGGTGTGTCCCAGAGAGTAAATTTTTGCTAGGTCATAACTACTTTTTGTGCCAGAGCAGCTATTTACAGGTGACACTACTCATTATAATCTTTGGTATCCCTGCTAAGCTTCTATATTATGTTGTTTTGTAGTAACAGGATAAAAGTGTCCATGGAAAAAGGCTGAGAGTGTCTTTGTACTTCAAGAGGACAGAAACAGAAATGAGTCCTTGCAACCTCCTGGGGTCTGACCTATACCTGATAAGGAGGAAGGCGATGGAATTTCTTGGCATTCTGTTTCAGTGTGGTGTGCCATGGGACTACTCACTCCAGCAGTACCAAACCCCTTTTCTGACTGTCACCATGACATGTTCTTAATAACAATTTTATACATAACTGGTAGGATTTTGCTAAATCAAATACCTTCCTGGGAACCAGCTTCCTGTGATAAGGATGTCTTCCCTGAAGTCTAAGCCAGGCCTGTATGGCATATACTCTTGAAAGTGAAGATCTTTCTATCTAAAATTTGAAATGTATGTGTATTTCTGCTAAAATAATAAACAGGCAAACAAAAACCTTTAGTCTCTAAGTCACCTATATGTGAGGAACCATTCACTGAGTTATGCATATGATCATACAAATGAGTTGTATGTAAAAGTGCCCAGAAGTGAATGAGGTGCATCTGTAGTTTATGACAGCCTAAAATCAGAGCTTTAAACCACCTGTGCATGAAATAACATGTGGGCAATGCAGCTTAAATTGGAAAAAGTAGTACAAGCCTAGTCCTAGACTTCAAAATATACAATAAAGATATTATTTTGTCTGAAAGTGTGGTTTATTAGTTTTGAAACTCTTAGTTTAAGAGAGAATCTTATTTCCCTTGGATCCAATTCATCTCTGCTCTCTGAATAAGAAACAAGAATTGGGTCTCTGAAACAATTGCTGTTGTGGCAGCCACAAATTACACTGTGGTGCTGCTAATTCCTTGTGGACCACAATGCATTTACAGCCTCCTTTTTTTATTGATTCTTTTTGTTAGACTGCACTCAGCACTACAATAGAGATACAGAATTTCCAATGTAATTTCTAGCAAAATTATTATTATTATTGCTGTTGTTGTTATCATTATTATTATTACTATATTGCCTTTGAAGATGCCATATCGCCAGAAGAAATTGAAATAATTGTGGTTTTCATCTATGGGTAATAATCTGTTTTCTTCAGTTACTTTTTTTGTGAGGTTAAAACATGTATCTGTGGCCAAGAAAATCCCAGTATTCTTTCTGCCTTTATTCTGAGTGACTTTGGTTTACACACACTATTACCTTATGTGCCCCTCTACCATCGTTGGTTCTTTGGAAGCAATGTGGTTCTTGGCCACAGAGTTACATAATAAAATGTAAAAAAAGAAATTTCAGATTACAGTGGAAAAGTCCAAGTAATTCAATTTATAGACAGCCATCAAATGACCTCCCTGTTCAAGCCCACAGGTTTTCATGAGCCAGTATTTAGACCAAGCCCTCTACCTGTATTTATATTCCTTCCCACCCAATTTTTACATGCTAGTTGTATTTCTACATGCAAATGCTTTTCCTTTTTCCTTTTGCTTTTTACATAAATTGCAAGAATATTGAATCATGAAAATGACACAAGGAGCGAAGTCCTGTAACAAAAGCTTAAGTCCTCAGTCCATCTTAGTGTATTTTGATAAAGTATTCTCTACACAGTGCTTTGACCTCTTTTTTGTTTTGTTTTGTTTTTGTTTAATTAGCTATCTTAAGAACCTTAGTTTTCCTTTCCTTAGTTTTCCTTAAGAATCTGCAACACTACAAAAAGCATTTCACTGCTTCATTTCTGTTTCACTCCTCTTTCTCACCCAGTACTTTGTAAACCCTTTCAAGTTCTGCAAAGTACTACCACCTTCCCACATGCACAGATTGGGTAAATACACAGAGGGAGGGAAACACTCTTTTTGAAGGACTGACATTTTACTTAGAATTTACATTATATAATAAATTTATTATAAATATCTAGCCTTTGGTTTCTGATCTTTTATATCACCTCCTCACTTTCTATACTGCATGACAAAGATCCCTCTGAATAATTATTATTCATATATCATTCATATATTATTCATATAATAATCCAATAATTATTTCTATCTATGATCTATTAATGTCTATTTTTGAAAGATATTATTTTACTCTAGAATCCTTCCTCTTCAAGGAGAATTATTTTTGACTGAGACAGTTACCCCTCAATTTCTTTCCCATCTCTTTGCATTACTTCTTCTACTGCACATTTTTTCTTCCCCTCCCTTTCTTCCTATCTGTTTTTCACTCCTTCACTAGCAGAGGAAGGATGTCACTTGTCAGTCCCACTCCACCATATCCGCTACCTGATTTGCATTCCCTTGGCATCTCCATCTTTTCCTTCTTCCTTCAGTGTTGCATTTCTTCTAGACCAAGACTAACAGTCCCGATCTCCCCCTTAGGACCTTTTGTTCCCTTCTCACCTTCTCTCCCTTACATAGTATCCTTCTAAGCTATTCCCAGCTCTGGAGCTGCACATAAATCCATTTCCTAAACTGCAATTTGAAACATCTTTTAGCTTGACATCTTACCTGAACTTTATTGCGGGTAACGAACTATCTCTTGTAGATCATTAGTGAACACATGAAATGTTACAGAGACAAATTACATTACATGCACTCGGCAAGAAAGGTACTTTGGGAGGGTTTTACATTTTATTACATGCTTCTCTGCAGCTGAAGATCTGGAAAAAAGAAAATTAAATACAATTTTACAACATGACAGTAAGTCAAAGAAGGCAGCATTAAAAGTTTAAATCTGGATGAGTCTGCTAATGATTCTACTTCCATCTTGTTTCCAAAACTATTAGAAAGTGTTCTCTATGTAAAAATTTTTTGAGCATGGACAAAGAAAGATGTGCACAAAACATCATGGAAGAGTCTGCAGCACAGTGAGTTAATGAAGAGACAGAACAGAGAAGTTAATGTGCTCACAAATTAATTTTGAGTACCTTTTTGCTAATGGCTTATCTCAGTAATGCAATTTTGTGAAGAGGTGAGAAAGTAACAGAGAACATGAAAAAGTGATTCTGTGCTTGGCAGGATGTACAGTCATGAAGGTCAGCATAGCTTCAAGATGGACTTTTTTAATCAGGGGAAGTGAGGGAATTTCTTCTGATTGGACTTGCTTTCCCAGAATTATCTGTAGTGATGTCTCTCCCCTGCTCACCTCTCTCTGTATCCCTTTTAAATTTTGTTTTCTCCTTTGTCATTTTTTTGTGCACTTCTCTGCTACTGCTACCTTCTTATGCTTGCTAGTGACCTTTTCTTCAGCTCTAGCCCTCTTTCTGTCCTATCCCATCAGCCTTCCACTACCTTGATTCATCTTCCTTTGCCCCAGTATTATTTCTCATTTATTTCTCTCCTCTTCTAATTTGATTCTGTTACTATGAAAAGTCAGAACACAAGTGAGTGGAATAGAAGTGACATTGCTGTTCTTCCTCTTCACAATTATTTTTTTCCTTCCTCCTTACTTTCCCACCTAGCTGTACTTTTAAAACAGCTTTATCTTTCTCAATTGAAGCTATTAAAAATATGGTTTTGCACACTTAGCCTCAAAACTTAGTGATGTCTCTATGTTATTCCATCTTTTATGGTGCACACAGAGAAAACCATAGGATTTGCTGGAAGGGCAGGGTGACAAGCCTTTGTAATACTCCCAAATTGGTTGATTCAGTTCCTGTAAAAGGGAGCTGGAATGGTTTCATGCTGTTCCTGAAAGAAAACAGTGCTGAGATCCACAGTTGTCTGAACGAGAGAGCGAAACAATTTCAGGTCTGGGCTACCTCTCCAGTAAACCTGAGTGTTGTAGTGCCAGTCCTTAGCAGCCTGAGGGGAGCTCCTCCAGGGCATCAACCCCGAGTACCTGGGAGCCCAGCTGCCCTTTGGGTTGGTCGGGTCTCCCCAAGGCAGTACACGGGTCTCTTGTGCCGAGCTGGGCTGCCCGAGGCGGAGAAATCTCTTGAGGCGCGGATCGTCCAAGAAAGGCGGGAGGTGAAGGGTTGCAGGAGGGGGTCTCCGCCAAGCTCTCCGTTTATTAAGGAAGAACAAAAGGGCACAGGGATCCAGGAGGGAGAGTAGCAGGTGGAGAAAATCCCCCAGAGCACCAGTCTGCACTGGGTTTTAAGGGGGGACAAAACTGGGAGGAGTTTAGTGAACCAACCAATGGGGAGCTAGTTAAGGGGAGGATCTGGGTGCCCAATAGCCAATACAAATAGCCAAGGGGAGGGTACAAATTTTTGAACCAGTAATAGCCCGAACAACATAGAACTTTGTGGAAGGGTGGGTGGGTCTAGAGCCTTAGTCCCGCCTCACTCCGCCCACCTTCTAGAAGAAGGGGCGGGCCCTTAGACTTCTGTGCCACTTTCAGCTCTGCCCTCAGAGGAGAAGTCCTCTGAGAAGGAGGCAGCAGCAATTTCTAAGGATAGACCCTCCACACCTGAGTGTCTAAAAGTGGGAAGTGAAAATAATCTTTCTGTTGTGGCAAGCAAAGGGTGGTATTTCAGGAGGGGTAAGAGCCTGCAGGTATAAATAAATGAATGAGATAAGGCACAGATGCCCCAAATCTCTCCCAGCTGAGGTTTACTCTGTGAGCCTGCCAGGAGCCCAGCTGGAAGATCATAATGTATACAATAAAATAAAATAGATTGCTCTTGGCTTTATAATTCTTCGTCTCTGTTTCAGAGATGGGAGGCATGACAGGGACATAGCTTTGGTCCTTCCTTTGCCAGTATGAACCCAAACAGTTTTCCCCAAAGAGATGTAGGAAAGGAAAAATGTACAAACTATGTTGGAAAAAATGTTGGCTGTGTCATCTAGTATACAGTGAAAGACGCTCTGATAACACAACCTATAAAAAATTACCAGCAAACCCACAAAACCCCCCAAGTGCTCTGGAGGAATGGAGCATTTATGGCACTAGATCTCCTAATTTTGATTTGAGAAATCCTCCATGAATGCACGAGATGAAGGAATCCGGATACAAGGCAATTTCTTGAAGTAGATCTACATATTCAATCACATCAGTGCCATGATGAACTCAGAGTAACTAAGTTACGTGTTTATCAGTTTTGGTCTTTTGTACTGCAGGTCTTACATTTTCTACAAAGCCCTGGGAAGGGTTTTGCGGATAGATCCAGGAATCAGTTGAAAGATAACCATGTGGACCTTTCTGAGATAAAAATCTAGTGTGTAGTTGCCCATGGTTCAGAAAGTTAGTTTGGAAAAATGGAAAATTCTTTTTTAGTTACGTTTCTGCTTCTTCTTTTAGTCAGGAGGCATTAGAGTCACAAGAGGGAACCTGAACAACTTAGAACCACACCATCTGTGAGCCAGACCTTTCAGTGTTACAAAATGTTTTCAGTGTTTCAGAATAACTCCTAATAACAAGCAGTTATTTAGTCTTGAAATGGAGGATTAAGATTTGTGTAGCTAGAGACTAAGAACCAGCTTGAGGTGCTCAAAAAGAACTTTGCATTCCCCTCCCTACATGGTTCTCTCTGAAACCTTTGTTATATTTCTCCCTCAGTGTTTTCTGGTGCTTACAATGGTATTAAGAGTCATAGCCTTGGCAATGACATTTGAATCGGATGTCCCTCATTGAATTAAATCCCATTTCGTATCAGAAACAGCACTATGGGAGTGCATCTTTCTGGGAGAGGAAATTATTTGCTCATTGGCCTTTCATCTGACATCAACACTGATGTGGCATCCTAATTGTGCAGCCTCACTGCCTGTCAGCTCTTATTTGTCTATACAATAATGTAACATCTTCTTAATTATACCGTAAAAACTGATGACACAGTATCCTTAGTAGTACATAATTATCCCTTCTTTTTTTTCTATATTCTAAAAAACACCATTTTCATGAGATCTAAAGTCTTCAAGTTGCGTGATAATTAATCACTAAAAAACCGGATTATTTCATATGTGTCTGACAAATGTTCTTCAGAAATGGTTAATTTCTCTAGGATGTATAAAACATTTCTCATAGAATTATAGAAGATTATAGAAGATTTTTTTCATACACGCATTGAAGAAAATAGGAAAAATTCTCCTAAATGCTGTAAATTAAAGCTGTAATTTCTCTGAAATTTAGTACAGCAGTTACTTATTGCAATAGCCATTTAGAAAGTAATTTACATAAATGTCATCTCTGCCGGTGTTGATTATATAAAGATGCTACTGGTAGCTTCAAAATATACCTGATTACTTGAGGATGGCATTTTTCATCACTTCGTGTTTGTGGATCTGAGAACACAAGTCTGCTGGCAACTCTTTGCAGCCAGTGTACCCATTCAGTCGTTTGCCATCCAAAAGGAGTTACACCATTATTTATATGGAGATAAAGGACATTTCAGTTGATGTTTGATGTCAGAGTTGCTTTTCCTTTATTTCAAAATTCCTGCTGGTACAGCAAAAGTTTTTTGTTAAAAACAGGCATTGTATTTTACAATTGATGATCATCCTGTTTGCATCCACACAGAAAGAGACAGCGTTATTTATGGGTTTTGTACAAAGTTAAGTTTGATGACAGGCAACAGAAGGCAGGATTTACAGAGTTTTTTTTTAAAATGTAGCTACAAGGTCAAATTCTCATCCTGATTATAATCATAGGAAAGTTACAGTCCATCTTTCTCCTTTTTTGGTTATGCTTCACTACTGGCCGTCAAGAAAGAGAACATATATAAGTGCTCAATATATAACTTGCCTATTTTATTCATTAAATTATTGAAGGATTTTGTTTTCATGGGGATGCTACATCAGTTTGTGCCTCTTAACCAAGAGCAGCATGGTGAACACAGATGCTGCTGCCAGGAAAAGCCAGCAAATTCCAGACTATGGTACACATCAGACTGGAGTGTGAGATAGGTCTCCTGTAATTAACCAAGAATTCTTTTTTGTTGTTGTTTTATTTGGAAAATTGTTAAGATTTCTATAAATCATAGGAGGAAGACACCACATTTATTTCTGGTTTTGGCCTGAGCCTGGACTCCAATGTGGTAGAGAAATCAAATACACTATTGCTCTTATATATGCCACTTAATCTCAAGCAATTTCATAGCTCTTGCATTTCAATTTCATACCCATGAACTGGATTCAATAGACTAGACATAACCCTACATCGTATCTTTCTTTTCATGTATGCATGAGAACTTTTCTCTGAACTGTTCTTGAAACTTGTATCTTTGCAAGAATAATTCAATTATCTTGGTGTAATTAATTTTCTTAACATTTATTCTTCCAAGGCAACTTTCTCATGAGGACAAATATTGCTGGTACCCTTATTATCTTAGGAAAATGTGACTTTTTACCACAAGAGAGCAGCCATTCTGCCAGATTTATGTCTGTATTTATCCCTATGCAGATAAGACTGGATGCTGTTCAGAGAAAACATGAATTTTTGTTTGATTTGGTTTCAGAGATATTTCTGACCAATTCTGAATACAGTAAAGCTGATGTTTGACTATTGGACAACCTAGCTTTGTTGACCCAGTTTGCTTTAATTTATATAGGTGAAAAGAACTGCATCTCATTGGAAAAATTAATATTGTTTTCCTTATTCATTCTGCAGCTTTCACTTTGGAAGTTTTTGCTATAAGTGATGAAAAGTTAGTGAAGGAAATGAGTGAATTATTGAATAATTTATTTTCATGCTATTCTTAAAGGAGAGTTTGAGGGTTTTTTCTGTCGTGTATTCTTCTTCTGTAGCACATTCTTTGAAGTCAAATTCCTCTCTGGACTTGAGCAAACTGTCATTGATATTGCTTAGCATTATCCACTGCCCTGTGTTCACTGAGGAAATTGCTGACTCTTAGGCATGGAGTATTATTTGGGTTTGTACTTTCATATATAACACAATTCTGTAACTGGCATTGAGTGCAGAATTCAGGCGCTCTACTTGCAAGAGTAACTGCAACTATTAAAACAGACGCACTCACAAAATATTGGCCACTGGAAGTTTCCATTTTTACCACTTTTATGGAGATCAGTGGTGTGATTTCTGTGCCTGGAAGATGTACGAAAAGGAAATGTAGGAAGTGACTTCCTTAAAGCATTAGGAGTGCTTTCTGGAGAAAATTGGAAAGCAGTATCTTTGCAGATTTGGTTTAAAACCCACATGTAGTAGGTCTGCGAAATTTTATACAGAAGAGAAGGTTAAGGATAAATCTAGTTTATTATAAGGCAAGGAGCAGAAAGGATTATGCACCCCTGAGGAAAGGTTCTTTTCAGTTTGATAAATGCAGCATAAGTTATTTGCTACTAAATGCCAAGCTATTCTGGAAGTACACTGATCATGTCTATTTTGGGAGTGCAAGTTGCTTTCATGTTTTGTAGTTTGGAAGGAATCAAATAATTATAAAATGGCTATTTTTTAGGTACTGATAAATTGTGAGTATGCAAAAAAATCCTTTCCCCCCCCTACAAATGGTACAAATATAAATGTGTTGTGAACCATGAAGAATGCATTCTATCCTTTCAGAAACTCCTTCTGGGGAGATTTTAGAACCCAGAGAGTTTGGGTTCTAAAAAGTCTGATACAGCAGAAGTAAAGTATATATGGAAGGCAACAGGGATCAGGTTAGGGAAGAGAGGAATGGCAGTCCAGTGCAACAATCTGAAAGCAACTGGAGATTTGGTGTTGGACCGGCTCTAGACTGCAAACTGGGGATGTTTTGGCCACTTCCACTGAAGGACGGCCGTCCCCTGATACCACATAATTTAGGGTCTTTGCCCTTTCTGTGTGAAGTTGGATTATAAAATTTCCCTTACAGAGGACATGGCATTTCCATGGGGGTTTTTTTCAGCATTTTTTTCTCCTGGGAACAAATTAGCCCAGTGGTTACTATTGAGAGCAATGTGAATGGAGGGCTTGCAGCCTTGTGGGGCTGCCCAGCATGCTACTCTTCCTGTGCTCCCAAACACCCCTTGGCTTTCTTCTTAGGACCCCATTATGCTCTTGTAAAATCTCCAAATTCAGTTTATTCACTTGAACATATTGTCCTGCTTTGGAGTACCTGGTACTTAAAATGTTTAAGCCTGTCCAGCTCCTCCACTGTGCCCTTAGAACAGCCTTTTCAGTTCCTTAATAATTTTCTTTCTCTTCTCCTTCATCCTCTAATTGTCAACATTTTTCAAAATCCAAAGAGGCCATAACAGCGTTATTTATAGCTGGAAATTGGATTCATTTTTCACCACTAAAATAAAAATGTAGAAATGTCAGCTTGGAATGAACTGGTTTATTAAAGGAAAATATTATTATTAATAAATGCTAATATAATTTATTGGTATGATTACTGCATTTAAAGAAAGCCAAGCTGTTGCCTGCTTCTTAAATTACTACATTTCAACTTTTCAACATGTTATTTAAAAATACGAAGTAGTCACCTTATTATACACCATCTTCCAGGATTTGAAAGCAGCTTATACATATAAATGGATTCAGCCTCATCAGTGCCTCTAAATGATGAAAAAAAATGACATTTATTAAGTAAATGCGTATACTGCAGATCCTGTCTGCTGGATTTAAAGTCTTGATTTACATTTCAAAACACTTTGGAGGATTAATCATCTCAAACTAGTCTAGGTTGATTGTGTGGGCTTCTTCCACCCTCAGCGGAAAGAGGGAGAGACATCCTCCAGAGGCCTGTTGCACTACTTTAAATACCCATTTGTAGGAACAACCCTAGAGCCCTTCAGAGGTACATCTCACTTTCCAGGAGGGATACACAATTGGGTGAAATGAGGTACTTAACTTTTCGACAGTGTAGACCTACTGAAGATAGGTGAGATTGATCTCTTCTCCTGAGAGCTTATTCATTAGTTTCCTTTTAATACCCTGTAAGAGAACTCCTACTCTGTGCCACTGAAATACTTTAGGTAAGTGGTGAATGAACTGCATGGCTCTACAAATTGGATTCACCTAACAAGTAGTAAGAATTGGTAAAATTAAGCATAAGCTTAAACCAGTGAACTGATAAGGAAAGGCAAAATTCTCTTTTTGTCTCTCTTGCATCTAAGATGCTTAAGATTCTTTGTCACTCTCATTGCTATTAATTGACTCAGAAATTGTTTTCCTCCATAAAAATCTTCCTCTGCTTTTTTATTTAAATGCAAAAAGGTTATTATCAAGGAAAAATATTGAAACCTTGTGTTGGTTCATCCTTCAATTTAAATATTAATTCAAATCTTAAAAAATGGCTATTTGTTTGATATATAGTAATAGGAAAGCCAGAAATCATGGCTTGGGATGGTGGGACTGCTCTCCAGTAGCAGTAGTAATTATTACTTGCATGCTGTCACAAAATTCGGTACGCTGGAGCCTGCTTTCTAATTGGAGAAGGCTCAGTTATGATACGAGCTGATCATTTCTGTGACAAGCCATATGAGGAACAGTGCACACCTGACTTCCAGGTCACCAATTCAATTTTTCTTTTCCTGTTCTACCCAGTTTCATTGTTCGTACCATCCTCTGAACTAAGTGAAACTGCTTTAACAAACAGTAACTCTTTTCACTGGCTCCACTACCATAATTCAATCTTCAGCAGTTAACAAATAATCTCCTAGTCCCCAGTCTATATCATCAGCAGTCAGTTTTCCTTCTGCTGACTAAAGGGATGTTGAATTTTTTTCCTTTCTTAGTCTTTGAACTAATGGTAGCTTTTGCTTTCCTTGTTTTTTATCTTTGTTTTTGCTATTTCTCTTTTGCCTGTCAAGAGCTGGGTTTATGTGCTTTTACAGTAACACCAACATTTGAGTGTCTTCTGTAAGATTTTAAGGAAATTAGAATGAAATCTACAGCCTACAGCTGACTTATGGGCCATTTAGAGCACAGAACCAGCACATGAGGAAGACCTCAAACGTGCTGAAAAATAATTTCCTGTACTGTATGAGCATGCTGAAGCTTTATCAGGGAGAAAAGGTACATGCATGAAGAGACTGTGGTTGCCCTTGGGATCTCTTGAATAACCTTTTCAGCACACCTGAGCCCATGATTGTCTCAAGATGTGCCCTGGTCCTTGGGGAAAACACAAATCATTGCCTTAATGGGAGTGCAGAATAAAGGAAATCCCATTGCCAATACAAAATACATAGAATGAATAACCATGAGACAAAAATGAGGACTTACAGGGTCCATGGCAGCATTTGGTGTTTGTTGGTTTGTGTTGTTTTGGTTTTTTTTTAAAAAGCTCTTTTAAGGTTTTGAAGTGGGCTTTCATTCAGAGGATTACTTTGGGGCGAGTCAGGGGAAGAGAAAGGACTGGAAGGGCCATCCATGGAAACAGTGTCCCCTTTAGCCATATAAAGAAAAAAAGGCCACTCTCAGATTGTGTTACACATAAAGAAATAGTCCTCTGCAAATCACAAAAGTTCCTTCTGCAATAAACAAGGATTTTCTTAAATGTTCTGTGGGTAGTGAAAGAAACAATTTTGGTTTTTTTTTCTTTCTTATTGAGATTTTCTTTATCTCACTCTCCTCAGAAGGAAAAGTCAGAGTTGTTTTTAGATGGAAGAATTGACTGCAAGTGTCTTGGAGCTCTGACTTTTTCACTCTTTTCAAACTTATCTGGTTTAATTTGAAGAACCTGTCAAAATAATAGCTAGTTAGTCTGTATAGCTTGTATCCTTTTATTCTTTGACATATTGAGCAAAAAAAACCCACCCTAGAATATTTGCTTTTTGTTTTGTCAGAAATGAGGAAAATCCTTCATATATGCTGTGATTCCTCTTTGCTATCTGGAATAAATACAAAGATTTTCATGAAGTCATGCAATTACTTACTTTAGCATTAATTTTTTTAACATTAAATGGCTATAAATACTGAGAAATAGTAATGGAGATATTCTAAAAATTAAATGCCGTGGGAGAGAAAACAGACAGAGAGTTTTGTGTCCACCTCTAGGACCCCCAGCATAGAAGGATGTAGACCTGTTTGAGTGAGTCCAGAGGAGGCCACGAAGATGTTCAGAAGGCTGGAGAACCTTGCCTATGGAAACAGGCAAGAGAGTTGGGGTTGTTGGGGTTGTTCAGCCTGGAGAAGAGAAGGTTCCGGGGACACCTTATATCAGCATTCCAGGACCTAAAGGGGACTGCAAGAAAGCTGGAGAGGCACTTTTTACAAGGGCATGGAGTGACAGGACATGGGGTAATGGCTTCAAACTGAAAGAGGGAAGATTTAGATTAGATGTTTGGAAGCAATTCTTTACTGAGAGGGTGGTGAGACACTGGAACAGTTTTCCCGGAGAAGTTTCAGATGCCCCATTCCTCGTAGTGTTCAAGGCCAGGTTGGG
>VZTG01001000.1:124708-183350 GCA_013397845.1 Melanocharis versteri | reverse complement strand
CCCCCTCCTCTAGACATGATCTTTTAAAAGTGTTTTTGTTTTGAAAATATCTGAAGGAAACTAGGCTGAGGTGCATATCTGACACAGAAAGCAGCTTAAAAAGTTTAAAAGTCTAGCAAAGTTTTAAGACACTGAAAGAAGTTTCTACAGAGGAAATTTCCTTGTAACTTTAAATGTAGATAGCTTTGCCTTGGAGACTGCAAACACACAAACAGGTTACCATAATGCCAGTGATGAGGAAAAGTAGGATCTATCACCTTCTCTGTGGTAGCTACCCATGCAGAGAATTCTGTGATACACAGAAAAATGTCTTTCACAGAAAGCCAAGGTGTGTTGTGGATATGAGAAAGGGCATAAGTTACACACTACGGACACTTTGTAGGATCTTTCTATAGTCCATCTCAGAGTAACTTCTTTGGATGCTCATAATTTGATTCTTAGTACAGTGTAAACAAGTTTGACTTACCTACCATTTAATCACATATGCAAACAAACTTAGCAGGCAAACAGCTGCACAGGTAAATGTGGGTGACACATGCAACAAATTACCTGCTTTTGGAGGAGTCTTTGGAGCTGGTTTCTTCTTCACTGTTGCTTCACCTAGTTAAAAAAAACCAAACAACAAACCATGTGAATTCAAAGGTGAGCTTTGGAAGGTACCGGACTAACCACAAACATCCATAGCAATGCTTTGTCCGCACTTGAAAATATAGTATGTTCTTCCAGCATATTAAACTAAAGAATAAAAAATACCTTTAAGAACCACTTTTATTATCCTGAATGATCCTCAGAATATTTACAGTTGACACTGAAACCTTTAAAAGAATCAAAGAAATCTGCTACACATCTCCTGTGATCTGTCATCCTCCATTCCTTACAGCAGTTTAACAGGTGAGAGCACTGGGCCAAGATCCATCTTATACTGATTTTCTGCTCAGACTTCCAGCATAATCAATGCTGAATGATCTCAGTTAAAAGTAGGGTAGTTAACACCATGTGCTGCTTCTCATACCACTTGTGAGCTCGCAAAGAAACAGTGATATACCAAAAGTAAGTATTAGTACACCCCTCTGCCTCATCCTCTTCCCTAAGCAGGGACAACTTTTTGCTATATTCTCGAAAGAAAAAAATTGTGGCTACAAAAATATGGCTTAGAACTTGAAATCTGGACTCATAAATTTTTGGAAGACAATGTTCTACAAACTGTGCAGGGTAAATAGAAAAACAGTAGAGAAGACAGAGAGGTAGAAAATGGCTATTAACTATTTTTCACAAAACAAGAACTAGAGGCCACCCAATTAAATTACCAGACAGCAGGCATAAGAGAAACACCAAGTTAAATACAACATCCATAATCTACCTTCACAAACAACTAATGTTTTACAATACAGAAACATAAACAGGTTCAAAAGGACAAATTCATAGGAGTTATGTATACTGGTGGCCATTAAACGCAACAGTCTGGATGCCTTCAAACCACTGAATTCCAGAAGTGAAGGAGTTCGTTCCTTTTAGAGCACTCTCTTTTTGCCTACTACTCTAAGCATCCTGGTCACAGAATGGCCTCTGCTGTGAAAGAACATTTCTTATTTTCTTATGCTCAACCAGGCAGCAGGATTGAAGTAGTCTGGCTTTTAGGATGTTATTGCCTCCAACAGAAGCAGTATGTGCTAAATGCTTCTGAGTATCTGGCAGACTGTACAGAGGCGCCTAGTGACAGCCATAACAGATGCAAAAGTTTTAAATTTTTTGGTCCACTCTTTCCTTTATTTAGTTATTTCAAATTAAAAAGATCCTGAGCAGCAAAATATCCCCCTGATTTCACTAAACCAACAAAAACAGTTTTTCAATTTTAAGCCTTTTGGCTGCAGCAAACTACAAGCTGTGAATGATACCCTGGAACATATAATGTGATGCCCATAAAACTCAGGAGCCACAAGCTGCAAAACCACTGTGGGAATCTAATGCTATAGCTCAAACAACAGACAGATTGATTTTTGGAGTAACTGGAGATAGTAGGTGATGTGGTATAGGATGTGAAAAGACCAAATAACTTCAAAAATATCTAATGGTTTCACTGTCAACAACAGTGTTTATTCAGTTCATTTTGAAGAACTTTACACAGTGAATACAGAAAGGTTTTTTCCGCCTTCTTTTCATTTTATAGTAATTTTCCCTAAAAGTATGCTTGGCTTTTATATGTTCTGAATTTATTGATTTTGTAGAAACCAGAAACAACAACGGAGAGGTAGGATATTCTCACAGTACTTACGGCTGAAACAAAAAAGAATAGTTAGGTATTTCCCAAAGAAGCCTTTCTTCGACAACAGTCAGCCCAACAGAACTAGTTAAAGGTTTAGATGACTACTTGTGAGGTGTTTATCCCAGTTTTACTGGATTACCAGGGCATAAGCAAGGTATCTGTCCTGCCACATCTTCCATGGGGACTTGACCCTCTTTAACTGAGGCCTTCAAAGAGCACAACTGCTCATTAAAGGGACACATTACTTTTCGGGCCACCAACAGAGTGCCATGTACCCTGGCTGCTGTGGTAAGTGACAGCAAATGCATTTTTCATCCTCTTTCCTGCCCAAGCTGTACAAGCAAAAAGGCAGCAAGTGGTGTTTTCAGAGCAGCTTTTTTCTTTGTCATGGTATGGTCACATCCGGAGTTGAAATTCTTATTTCAGGTTGGAGCCATATTATGTGGATGAATCTACATATATGATCAGGTGCCAGCTGGACTAGCCTCTCATCTGCTCTTAAACATCCCTATTAATGGAAATAATCCATTAGTTACTCATTAGATGCATAACCCCATGTAAACTAACTCAGTTATATGATTTAGAAACACGTAAGCATTTTTGTTTGTGCGTGTGCTGTCTTTGACATCAGATTCTCTGCTTTTCTCTAAACTGAAATGAAGTAGCTGTTGGGTCTCTTCTCAGAGCTGCAATGGCTTTTAATACAAGCTACAATGACAGGAATTTGATTGCTTCCACACTCCATTAAGCTTGATATGAACAAAGAGCAACAAGGATGAAGAAAAAGCACCATTTGTCAAGTGCCATCTTCAGTTGCAGATACTGTCGCTATTTTTCAGAAAAAAAAGCAAATTCCTGAATCCAGTATGATTTTCACTCCAAGATCACCTCTTGGCCTACATTGTGTATAGCAGTACCTTAGTTAATAGGCAAGGTGCATGCATACTGGAATAACTACACTTAAGCCAGTTTAAAAGGCTCTCACCTCAGTGAAGATTTCCACAGTAGCAAAGCAAAGAACATGAACTCATCACTTCGTTCAGCTAGGGCGCTGCTTTTTATATTTAAGTACAATTTTTTAGTTTAAATTTTAGTTTTTACCCACCAGGACATTATATTCACTTAACTGAGGATATACAGACTGTCACTGGACTTCATCAAACCATGCAGACTGCCAAGGGTTGCTGGAAGGTCTGGCTGAATATCCTGTTTTGCAGACACAAATAGCCCTGAGCAGAAATGAAAGGCTAGGGCAGGGTGGAGGGGGTGAATACAGAGGGTCTCTGGCTCTGTGAAGCTGGCTTCTTTGGCTAATAGTGTACACTCCACTGTTCTTAGATCTTCCTTAAGAATACCAGCTCATCTTATGCATCTCTTTGAAACGCAACTTTTTTTTCCAAAGGCTGCTGGAGACAGTTAGCAAAAAAAATCTAATAAGATTACTCAAAGTTGACAAGGTCAAATGATTGTTTTCATTAAAATATCTGAGCCTCTTGGAAATGTTAGTTCAAGTCTGCTTCTGCTGCATTTTTTTTAACATGGTTTGTCTTTCTTTTGGTATTTACATTGAAACAGGCTGAAGCTGAAAATCAGCCTGGAAGTAAAAGGACTAATATTTCCCGCTTAAATGAATCTGCTTTCTAGAAACAACATAAACACCAAAAGGCAGGCTTGCCTCTTACAGAGCTTGTTTTTGAGTGGGGGGACATAAAGTAAAAAGGGGAAGGACCCCATACAGGCTGATAGCTGCTGGACATTTGGTTGTGCTCTTCCTTTCCCTGATGGTGCAGTGGTGAGAGCAGATATGCTCAGAAGCCTCCGTCTTTCTTTTTTGCTTCCCTTTTTTGGAATTTTACTAAAAATAGGAATAGCCCTCCCCTGAAATGGCTCTCTGCACAGCTCGCTTTCTTAAAGTATGAAGTAAAACTCTTAGGACCTGAAAAAAACATCAGTACTCAAGATAGTATTTCCAACCAATCCATAATTCCTACTGTCTTCCCTGAGGGACATGCCTAAAATTATGTACATGTCTTCTGTAGTGATGGATTTCAGCACCTGGTAAACAAGCACAGTTAATACCTAACTCCACTAACATAGGGAACAAGACACATCCCTGCTTCTGTCTGCTTGTGGAATAGCCTTATTTTAGCTCAGGAGAGCAGAAGGGTTAATGACATACTCTCATACTACGGGCACATAGAAAACCATTTTCCCCTCATGCAAAACATGTCAAGATTTCTTCTTCCTAGAGAAAATAAATTGTTTTTTTTCAGTATTTCCAGAGTTTAAGAGAAACCGAAAAAAGAAGTCATGTCTGTAATGTGTCTGACACCATAGTAGAAAGAATATTTATGGCAAATTTATGGAAAGCCCAGATTCAAATATCTGCTCCTTCTTCCCCATCTCACTTGAACCCTTTGGTCTTGTGGGATGTGAGATCATGAGGTCTCTCTCTCCCACATGTAAACAAATCCCAGTGTAACCTCCTTCAGACCCTTCTAGGGGAAGATATCCGGGTCTGAAACAAAAGTGACTGTTCTCTGTAAACCTCCACTGCTCCCTGCTTTGCCAGAAAGCATGGAATGACTAAGAGCTAGAAGCACAGAAAAAAATGAAACATTTGGCCTTGTGGTAAAGGCAATGAATGATTCTGTTCTATCCTTGCTTCTGTCACAGACTTAGTTGATGGTACAAAAACTTATTACAACTTTTAGCACAGACAAGATGAAACAGGAGAAAAATGATGGCTACAACTGTAGCAGAAAAAGACAACACATCATTACCTATCAGTTTATTCATGCATTCATGAACCTATGCTAATTGCTAGAGAGGAAAACGACAGACACAACGCACTGAACAGCAGCAGCTTGAAAACTTCATCAAGGTTTGGAAGTTTAAACAGTTTTGCTTCATTGCTTCTCAAAGAGCAAATTTCTTACAATGTTTCCAAATAACTGTTTAGTATCTAAATACAATAAAACAGAAAGCAACTCTGGCTTAAATTTGATGACAAGCAGAAATTAGAAAACTTAATTCCATACAAGTCAGTTATTTGAGTTTGTGTGCTTCAGAACAATTTTTTAAAGCTTTTATTTTATTTTTCATTAAAAACAACTGTCATTTTGTTGCAACATCCCATATTTAGTTTCTAAATCATGCAGAGATTGTCCTCTAATTGAGAAATATACAGCCTCTGCCTTCTGAAAACAAAAATAAAACCCAGGAAATACTCATTTTTGCATTCCAGTCACAAGAGAGCTAGCATATACCAGCACACTCAGAGCTTCAATAATATGATCTGGTACACTGAAAATAACTCAGTATTTGAAAACAGCTTAGCTGAAGGAATAAACAATTCCATAGCAGTTTAGTAGCACAGTTCTTGAGCAACTTCTACAATTGATGCAAATCTGAGCAGCGCAGAAGAGATCAAGTATCAAACAGAGCTCACAAACAACCCAGGCCATGTAAAATGCTCTAAGAGCTCTGGTGGGAGCAAGATAGCAAAGTTAGTTCCTTAAGTATGAGTTTAATTTTCACCTTTATTATGTCCTGGGAGAACATCTACAATTAGACACTACAAAGCTGTGCCCAAGTGTGTAGGGACAGGAATCTAAGGTAGGTTACTATCCTGCCACCCGCTCTGTTTCATAGGAAAACATTGCTAGGTCATCTGGACATTCAGGAGCTCCAAATGGTTCCAGTGGGAAAAGCTAGGTGCTATATGCTTTTGCACATTAATTAAGCCAATGGATTTAGGTCCCTGTTTTATAGAGAAGAAACGTAAAGTTTCTGTTATATGCCTCAGATGTGCAATTTCTAGCTAACAACTTAAATGGAAATTAATGAAGCATGGCACCCCTTCAGTTCAAGGCCATATTGCAAAAACTATTCATTTTTCTCTGCATAAGACAGTCAATAAACATTTCTGTCTTCTTTTGTCAACATACAGATATGTAGGATGGACTCCATGAAATACACATGGAAAATACTGTTCTGTGCCAACATTAACTCAGAAAATGTCAGTACAGCGAGAGCTGTAAAGTAACTTGGCAGAGATTCAAAATAAATGCCCAGCATTAGAGAAACAGTGCTGAACTGAGAACTCAGGAGAAGGGATTTGGACAACAAATTAGTGTTTCTCCATTGTTCATTTTATACGTACAGTGACAGGTTTTTTTTTCATCTATGGAAGCAATCAACCTTCAGAGTCACCAGGTGAAATCCTGCACTGCCTTTTTACCTCAGCCCAACTTGGCTGTCAGGCCTTGTGGCACAGCTATTCACCCTCGGACCCCCGAGCCTCAGGAATGAAGGCAGCACCTTTCACAATTTAGAGTGTCACAGAAATCCTATTTAGGTCTTAAAAACAGCTCATGGCAATTTGATTTACATGTACTAAGAGCGGAATTTTCAGCTCAGGAAAAAAGACTAATTTTTCCTTGAAAAGTTTGGTCAGAGGCTTCCCTGACAATGTAATTCATATTGTCCCAACACACTAAGTACTTGCACTCACTGTGCAGAAAATGTCTTGGATCTAGCAACGGCCAGGAGTGGAGCAGCACGAGCCTTCTGGGAAACGAACGGGACTGAGGGAACTGGCTTGGACAGCCTCATTGACCCCCAAGAGCATCTCAGACTATCCCAGTGACCAGAGAGGTCAGCAGCAGTCACCGATCACAGCTGCCATCCAGTGCTCACATTTCTGCAGTTAAAAGAACATCTCTGACCAGAACACTAACTGCCTTAGTAATTGAGTTCTTCACTCAGAAAGCGGCAAGTTTTACACTTAGGACAAAACAACCTGTCATGAAATGAAGACTTTGAAACATTTCATATTCATCTATCCTATGTTTCATATTATTTTCATAGAATGGAAATCAATAGAAAACTTGTTTACTGATTTAGTTATACATTAACTAAATTGGACGCATCAAGTTTAATGTTTTAACAACATTTTCTTAAAATGGTGCTTGCAGACTTGGATTCTCTGACAAGATTGTTTATTGAAGAGTAAATAACAGAACTGCATGCTAATCACTTGGCCACTGACTCATAATTTTTCCATGGTGATTAACACTTAGAATTCTCCCTACTATGGACAAGAATATATTAACATAATGAGGGATCCTGTCTAACATATTTACTTTTATAGCACATTGTTCCAGAGATGCCACTGCTCAGCCTTGCATTCAAGTACCAACAACGTTAAAAATTCAGATCTGGGAAGGTAATAGTGAAACCTTCCAGAGGATTTGATCTGGATGGTGACATTTTATTGATAACCATCAGCAAGAGAATACAGTTACTCAACCAAAAATGTGTTTGACATGAAATCAAATGTTTTATGTAGTAGCATGTATAAAAGATTTCTATTAGCAAGCTACCAAATACTGCTAAATAACTTGCAGGTGTGTAGACAAAGTTCTTTTCTTTGATGTAACTTTATTTTTAACTGAACAGAAGAACTTACATTTGTGCAATCAAACTCTATGCTGGGTCATCCCTTCAATGTATGTGGTCTGGATATGAGAACAGTGGATTTAAGAAGTATTACTCAGATGAGGGAATCCAGGATATCCTGTTAGGTTTTCATAACAATGATTATGACAGGTGACAATTGCCATTTCTTAATATTTACTGGAAGTAGTGCTGTGAATTAGCCCTACAAAAAACATTGGGCGTTTCTTTCCAAACACTTTAATCCAATGCTTAGATTTATGAGGATTATTTTCTAAAACATTAAAGTCTTTTTTTTTTTTCTCAGTAGCAATAAGTGGAATACAGTTTCTTCCTACTATAGTAAAGTTATGTTGCATGGCTCAGCTGTGCTGAAGTTTAAAAAATAGAATCTAACTGCTGTAATATGCCTTTTTCATCAGCAAATCTTGAAAAAGGCCTTTGGAAAAAAGTATTTTTGGAAAGCTCATGCTTTATGTAAATTATTGTGAGGCCATTTAAAAAAATCTATACTATCTTCGATACTGCATGCAAACTAATCCTGAGACTGAGGATCAAGAAAGCTGGGTTCTAGACCTGCAAACAAATCTGCCTCATCTCAGGCTAATTCTTCTGTTTTGGTCCTCTGCTTAAGACACATTAAGGACAACAAAATATTTGCAAGTGTGGAGTAGTAATAAATTTTTTTGAAAAAGGGATATTTATTTGTAAACATTCAAATCTTTATTTACTCTTTAAAATCTCAAACAGCACTTTGATTTTTCCACAGTCTGTTGCAACAAAAACATTTATTTAATAGGCACTGAAGATTTTGCAAATGGCTCTGATAATTGAAATAAGCAATTCCCTTTAAGCTTAATTTGAAGTAAGTTCTAATTTCAAAGGGAACTGGATGCCTAAATCCCTTCACAGCAGTTTCAAAGCTTTCTAGAGAAATGTTCAAATGGTGACAATTTTTGGCTTAGTGTTTCTGCTGCAGGGCTGTGTCAAGCCAGGAGACCCTTGCATTACCCACTGACTGTTCTGGCATAGCACAGAGTATGCAGTATGATAAATAATGAAAGGGTCCAATTTTCCACTGCCTCTTTTAGAAGAAACATAACACTTTATTATTCTAACTCAGTAACATCTGCCATCCACCGAGCAAAGACAAAAGTGGTGAAGCCCAAGTCAGTGCAGTCAGTAAAGAACAAACCAGTTTCAGAGATGCCCTTCCTCTCTTCTCCCTTTTATTTCACCCAGATTTAAGGTGGATCTGTTTTTTATTCTCAGAAACAACATTATTTATTCTATTTATCCTTAGAGGGTTGCATAATTATTACTAAATTCTGGTGACACAATATTAATTCTAAGCGAAAGGAAATACATTGTAATTTTTGTGATTTGCCAGCATGGGAGCAATCTTTCTGCAGTAAATACTGGAAGCATCCATTCAGAGATGTTGTTAATCACTGAATGACACACAGCTTCCTTCATAATGTTCTTATTCTACACCAGAATCCAGTATGTATTGCATATCAAAGGCAGCAATGCCCCAAATTCTACATACTATTGGATTTCTGTAGCTTACAAATCCCAAGATTCCAGTAATTAAATAACACTGTCAGAATGAGCAGTCAAATGACCTGGGTCAGCAACTATTCTCACAGTGAGACAAATTCCATAGATTAACATAATGAAAACTTCCACTCTTTTCCACAAAAAGAAATGTATTGATCTTTGCTTTCAGGAACCTAAAGTTAATTACTTTCCTGAAAGTTTCTACTAGGGCAAAAACTCGAGGATCACTTGTAATTTACCTGAAGGGAGAAAAGGATGACGTAGCTGCTAACCATGAAATTTGACTTGCACTTCTTTACAGAACATGGAGAATAGGGATCTTTTCCCTGAGAAGTATTTCTAGAAAGTACAGAGAGTATATAGTCTATTCCATAGAGTATATACTGCGGTGACTGAATTCACTACTCAAAATTCAGAATCTATTCATTATTAATTCTAATCACATTATTAGGAATTTTTGTTCTTTATTTCTTCAATATCAATCTGTACAGTCTACTTGCCATAAGGACTGTTGGTAACTTGATGTGGCAATGAAGACCAGAAAAGAAAATATATCTCCTTAAAATATATCTCCTTATTAGACTGGGACATCTTAATTCACAGTTATTCTCTATTACCCTTCTTTTCAAGAGATATACAGTAAAGACAGACAAACATCTTGTTAAGCCCATTTTCTTTCAGGCAAGGAGATTTACGGTCTCTACATCTGATAAAGATTTCAGTGTAAATTGGAACTGTGTAGTCCACTGGATCTGTTTTGTATATTTTGCCCCTGACAAGCATACAAATAAAAAACGTATTTCAGCAGACAAATACTCACATTCCTCAGAGACTGAGATGTTAAAAAACCACCTGTGAAATCTCTGCAGACAAATCCCTCTAAAATTAAATATGTATTTTTCAAAGCTTTTCCAAAAACTCTTTCAGAGGCCAGCTTCCTAACATTGTCTCTGGTTACCTTGACGTTTTCTGCGCAGCAGGAAAGATATTTTAAAGGTATTTTGAAAAAAAAGAGCTTATGAGAAGTTCAAGAACTTGAAAGACTGATACAATATGCCATGTAGAAAAACCATGCCCCGTTATTTCAACCTTCTTTTCCCAAATATTTCTGCAGCCAGAACTGGTAGCTTCTGTTTTGCTATCTATGTCCAATTTCCAATAAAAGCAAAACCAAAAGAAGCAGGATGTGGATCAGGTCGTGTATCTCCATATTTAGACTTAGTTCCCAACTCACACTTTCTCCTGGGAAAGCTGCAATTGATAACACTGCTGGGAGGATCAGAGGAAATGTGTGTGTTTGTGTGCATAGAAAACATGATTCAAAACACTATTCCGTGGAGATTTAAATGGCTTTAAAATTTTCTTTTGTATCGATGTTCAATGACAAATTAATTGCTTTTAATTGTTATTATTTATGGCACTTGAAGCTCAGGTGCGGAGGTGGAGCATGTCAGTGTGACTCTTCCCATATCCCCAAAGAGAGGCTGAAGAGCTATAATGCTCAGCCAGCAACTCAGAAATAGCTGTAGCCCAGGGCATAGTCTTATGTAAGTCACAGCTCCAGAAGCACAATTGTTACCTGTGATCATCAATCAGTATAAAACTGCTCTGAGTCCTGCTGAAAGCAGCTGAAAATGTTCTTGCTGGAAGACCAGATTAGAGTTTATTTGTTTTTTATCTTTTGAGAGAGCTGGATAAAATATTTCATGTTTCCATTAAACCGTGTCTTTACATCTTTTTTAGGAACTCACATGGTGGACATCTTAGATATACAATTTTCAAAGCCCAGTTTTGATTTAAGAGATATTTGTATCCCTTAATTTCATAAGTAGTACTGGTGTTAGGAATTCTTAAACTGACATTATTGTGCTGCCTTTACCATTTAAAGTTTCCTCTTAACCAAATGCACGTATGTGGAATAGCAAACATGGGAATTTATAGCTAATTTTTTTATTTCAGAAAGCATTAAAAGCAAGTTAAGCATTTAGGCTTAAAACAAAGAACGCAAAATTTGCAAAACCACTCTCTATGGGCATGCCAAAAAAGGACAGATTATTCTACAAGGCATTTCAGCCAAGATGCTTTGCCTACCAATAGTAAAACTCCATATTGCCTACACAGGACACGACGCAAATTGAAGCAAACTACTCGAGTATTTCTGTGCTCTTTGAGAGGCAGCCAAAAATAAATCGGTGTCACAAGTTTATTTCACCATTATGAAAACCAGAGAGTAGAGTGGGCGAGGTCTGAACTCACAGTTTGGGCTCTTAACTTCTAATCCCCACATGGCAAAAACTCACTTCACATGACTTAAGAGCAAGGGCTAAAGAAACAGCACAGGCTTCTGATACTATGTCTGCAAACAGAAGGGAATGACCACAGAACCCCAAAGCACTCTTTTGTTTCCACTGAAAAGAAAGCAAATCAAATCACAGTCACTTACTCTCTGTTGGCAGCACTGGGGGAAGTGTGGTCTTGGGTTTCTTGGTCTTCTTCTCAGTAGGCTTTGAGGTCTTTGAGGCATCTGCAATCAAAACAAATAATAAAATACAAATCCTATTTGAAAATCAATAATGAAAAAGCTGTCTAATAAAGGTTTGTTTTGGATCTTTCTGCAAAGTTAGAGGAAATTGCTATCCTTCAGGTTTTTAAGAAAAATTTTCTGCACAGATTTGCTGGAGACTATCAGAAAAGAAAGAGGGAGCAGAGGGGGAGAAACCCTCTACAAAAGCAGCTGCAATGAGAACCCAAGTAAGCAGCTAGACAAGAGGTGCCATCAAAGCTGATGGGTATTTTAGCTGAATAGGCCACATACAATGTGCACAAAGCTGTGTTAGGCAGTGCAGAGAAAAGGGAAACAAAGCTATATTGAAACATAATTTCATCCAAAAGAATCTCTTGCCATGTAATTCTTCTATTCCATTGTCTATGTGATCAGTTCAGATTAACCCATAACAAAGAGTAACACTTCCTTCATCTGTTTAAATCTTTCCAAGAAGATATTATTGGCCATTGGTTTATTCCTAAATAGAAACAGCAAAAGGGACACCACAGGGCTGAAGTCTGATGGATTCTAGTATTTTCATGATGGCACAGCTCTTATCCAGAAACTGCTCATCACTGCAGGCTACACCAACTGCTAGGAGTCAATAAAGCTCCCTTCTATGGGTATCCCACATGAGATATAAATAAAAAGTGCAACTTTTTTGAAGGTTATTCCAGGCTGAGCATGATCACAGGGCTGGAGCACCTCTCCTATGAAGACAGGCTAAGAGAGTTGGGGCTGTTCAGCCTGAAGAGAAGAGGGCTTTGGGGAGACCTTAGAGCCCCTTCCAGTACCTAAACCGGCTCCAAGAGAGCTGGGGAGGGACTTTTCACAAGGAGCTGTAGCGCCAAGTCAAGCANCTATTGCCCCGCGCAGCGACATATGGGTATCCCGCATGAGATATAAATAAAAAGTGCAACTTTTTTAAAGGTTATTCCAGGCTGAGCATGATCACAGGGTTGGAGCACCTCTCCTATGAAGACAGGCTAAGAGAGTTTGGGCTGTTCAGCCTGAAGAGAAGAGGGCTTTGGGGAGACCTTAGAGCCCCTTCCAGTACCTAAACCGGCTCCAAGAGAGCTGGGGAGGGACTTTTCACAAGGAGCTGTAGCGCCAAGTCAAGCAGGAATGGCTTTAAGCTGACGAAGGCAAAGTTTAGATGAGACATTAGGACGAAATTCTTCACTGTGAGGGTCATGAGGCACTGACACAGGTTGCCCAAAGAGGTTGTGGCCTTCCCTCCCATCGCTGGGGGGTTCAAGACCAGGCTGGATGGGGCTTTGAGCAACCTGATCGACAGGAAGGAGTCCCTGGCCCATGGCAGGGGTTGGAACAAAGTGATCTTTAAGGTCCCTTCCAACACAAACCATTCTAGGATTCTATGACCTATAATGCAAATCCCAACAAGCTCTGCTTGTTAAATTGTTTGATCCTGACATTTATCTTTGGAAGAAAGATTATGATTATAGATTATGATCTCAGCAATAGCTGTCTCACTTTACAGCTTTCAAATATTCAGCTTTCAGAGCATTTGTGAGAGAGCTGTTAGCTACCAGAGAAAAAGATGACGTAAATGTTATGGAAACAGCTACTTTAGTCACCTTCTTCGAGGTGCCAGTGTGTGAAAATTCATCTAAGTTTCCTAAAAAGTTAACAGGGGAAGAGAGAATCTCCTAGTAAATAATTCAGAGCAGAAGGCTGTGCGAGAGATCAGACACTCAGATCCTACAGATCTGCCAAATGAAGTCAAACATTCCTCCAATCTTATTTTGAGTCCCTGGTGTCAAAAGAAATATAATGATTATGGTTACTTAGTCTAAAAATCAGATCCTGACAGCAGACTGAAGAAGGGAGAAATTTGAACTGCTGTTTTAGATCACAATTCTAATTTAAAAATAACAACCATCCCCTCTGCCAGTCTCAGACATGGGATATCAAATGGCGTCTTTCCTAAATAGCTGGAGTTTGCTATGGTGCCATTCCTCAAAAACCTCTTCTCAGTAGCATGCCAGTGGAGAATGAAAAAGGCAGATGGGGCAGCCAGGATCGAGGTAAGGAATGTGGTCATTCTGGTGCCCAACACGATGCGAGCAGTGAGCTCCTAATGCCGTGGGTGTCACCACCACAGAAAGCCAGACAGCTGAGGTAATGTCACTCACATCACCAGGCAAGGAGCTGACAGCCTCCCATGATCAAGAGTTTGCAAGCCAAACTCTACCTGCAGCCTCCTGGAGCATGCATTGTCCAGCAGGAAACTTGAAGTGGGAAATAGGCTGAGGGAAGCTTCAGGAAGAAAAGCAACTACTTGAAGGAGATCAGAAGAAAGAGGAGAAACACATGACTGAGACACATAAAAGTTGCTAGGGCAGCTCTAGAGAACTGCTGTATGCTAAGCTTTTGATGATCTGATCCTTCAACACTCTGGATCTGTGGTAGTTAAGGTGTGTCAGGGACTAGATTCTGCTTAAAGCCTCTTTGAACTTCAGCACTGACAAAATTTATTACTTCAAATTACAGAACCATAAACAGTAGCTTTATCAAATATCTAAGACAGATTATTCTGTGCTCATAGTATCACAGAAGGTGCCATTAGAGGTACCAGTATATTTAATTGAAAGTTTATATGTAATTAATTCCTTTTCCAGTTACATGAAGACTGACCTTTAGTGAGGAGTTACAGAATCAAATTCATACCTTGTGTCATGCAACATTAGGGAAAAAATAACAGTTTTCTTTCCTAGACCTCCTGCCGCAAACACCACATCTGCAACACAGCTGTGAAGGTTCAGTACCCAAGCTCTTTTATTAGGCTTGTTGTCTAGTTTTGTGTTCATTTTAGTCAAAAAGGAAAGTCTCGGAGTATGCAAAAATAAGCTCACCAGAAGATGAGTTGATAAAAAGAACGTTTGGTTACTCAAAGCCCCTTAAATAATTTAAACTCCATGGCAGCTTTATAAGTCTGTGTCTCACTCAGCCTCACCTTGCCCCTGACAAGGCCAAGACTATTTGACAAGAGTACAGTGTCATCAGCATGACCATGGCTGAAAACAAGCACCTCAGTCAGTAAATTGTCCATGTTCTAAGACTATGGAACACTAGGGTAGTTGAGCTGCTAATTTGTTTATTTTTCCTCACTTACGCTAGAAAACCAAATGACCAAACATCTGTGAATGCAAAGAACTGGGGAGTTGTAGAGTGAGAAATGTGCCACACGCAGTCCTGAGGCAGATGGACACCCAGGCTCACACAGGGAATTCTTACTGGCTCTCAAAGGATGCACACAGATCAGAAGCAAATCTTGCAGGTTCAGCTTACTGTCCTAAAAACCTTCTAGAAATACAGTGGGCAGCAGGAGAACACAGATTCTTCCACAAAGCATCCAGAGGCCTTGGTTCTGTACTGTCTCTCTGCTCATGTTCCGTTATGGTAGACACTGAATTACCTATCGACCAAAAGTGCAGAAGGGAATGGGATAGAGGTTTTTTTTGTGTGTATGTAAGTAGTTCCTAAAGGTTGTTCTTGGGAAATAAGTTGGAAAGGAGGAAGTTCTAAGGAAAGGTTTCCTTGTACCCAGCACAGACTTACCTTCTACCACCACTTTGCAAGCACATTCAGCTTTCCCCGCTGGGTTCTCAGCTATGCACTTGTACTCGCCCCCATCTTCAGGCACGGCCTTCTCAATGGTCAGTGAGCAGAGCGTCCCTGCACAAAGGAGGGAGAGATCAAATCCATGTTATGCTGCAGCTCAGAAAAACCTCAGTGCTAGTAAGGAGCAGAAGGCATCAAATGAGCCAGCCCTTCGCTACAGGGGATCTTCTCTGCTAGAAAAAGCTGTACTTAAAAATTCAACCTTATTGGAACCTTATTAATGCCAAATAAATAAAAAATTGAATCTTCTTGCTTTTCCGTAGGATACTCCAAATTGTCCCTGCAGTCCTGAACTGGTTGCTAAAGCTAGAGAAGACCCAGAGCAGCATCTCTGCTGCTCTTCTTTGTCTTACAGCAGAGATCAGAAGTCCTCACTCGGGTGACTTTTTCCCAAAAGTGCTCACAGGGTAGGACTGTAAATAAGAGGGTTACTGTTCAATGCCCATCATCAATGTTTCGATTTAGCCTTGTCTCTAGCACTCCCATGAGCATTCACGTGTGTGAGAGCAGAACTTCAGATTAGTGCCTAAGTTTAAAAATGGCACTGAAGGACATTTTCTTTTTGCTTGAATTGCCTAATGAATAACTGCCTGTAAAACATCTGTTAGAAAGTCCAATATATTAGTGGCAATCAAATTTATCACTGCAACAAATCCATTTCTTTTCAAACAAAACCCCAAAATCTGACTTAATTGGGTTTGCAGAAACAGGATGCAACATAAGCTCGTTATTTACCAAGGGAAGCCTGGTATGACCCAAGGGAAATACATTTCCTCTTAAAAATTAAAACTCTGTGAACCAAAACAGAAGTTGTTCCCAGTAGATGGGGGATGAGGAAGAAGAACCTTGTCCCTTACTTTCACTTGCATTGCATGGAACAGTGAAGTATTTTCCTTCCCAGGGTGAACCCCAATTAAAATGCTCCACACCTTCCCCTTCCAAATATCCCTCATAAAGTGAGGGTGAAGTGTGGGCTTGCTTCCTCCTTCCTCGTTGGAAAGCTGGGTCTGTTCCCTGAACACAGCCTGAGGCATTGTGCACTTCTGCCCACTGCTGTTGGCCTGTCCAGAACACCTCCACCCTCCACTCACCTCAGCTGCAGTAAAACCTTCCCCCTTCCTCCATTTGCCTTTCTCAGAGTCATTCCTAATTAATGGCAAGATTGAATAGATGGGTTTTTTCCAGATATTTACCCTGTTTCCTGAAATGTAAGGAAATTTCCCAGCCCCTTTCTCTCTGTAGTACCTGGAGGCTGCCTTCTGCCTTCCAGAGTGCTCAACCCCAGGCTCCCCATCAAATGTATCCCCTGTGATGTGGGAGATGGCACAGGCACAGGTGATACTGGGCCATGAAAAGGACCTCGAAAAGAACTCTCCTCCATCCCAAGAACTCTGGGAGTTTTCTGGTTCTCTCAGGAGACTAGCTCCATTCAGACATGGCAATTATGCTCTCGGCATTCAGATTTTTCTCTCATTTTAAACCTGGATGTCATTATTCAAGAAAAATCTTATAAAAAACATTCAAATGGTTTCCAACAAATTTGGTTTGCCAGAAATACACAACAGTTAGAAGAAAATTATTTTTTCCACTCTTTATCATCCTCCACAAAATCAAGAAGCCCCAAATAATGACTATTTTCCCCTGAGAAATGATGTGAAAACTATCTCAGAAGAGAAGCACTGACCCCTCACTCACATGGGCTGTGCTCAGCCAACCACAGGGTGAAAAGAAAATCCACGTGCCCTCCCTGAGGCAATGCTTTTCCGTGAGTCAGGCTGAAGCCAAAAATGTCACGAGCTGCAGTTCCATTCCAAATGGAGGAGAGACAGTAGAAAAGTATTCTTGCAGGCATCTAACAAATATACATTCACATGTCTCTGCTCTTTAAAGAGACATTTGGAGAGTGAGCCAAAGATAACTTCCAGTCTAAGAATTTGTATAAATCTATGTAACATGATTAGAAAAGATTGCACATTGAAACTTAAAGATGCTACTGAAAAAAACCATGACCTATGGAACAAAGACACATACATTTAAAGGAGACCTCTGGCCACCTTCCTGCAGGAAAGGAGCCTGGCCTGTAAGGATAACTTAATCAAGGGACTGGAACAACGCAGAATTTACTTTAGCTTCTGCAGTGGTTTTCTACCTGCTCAAAAGCCCTTCCTCAGCTCACTGAAGACTAATGTGACACAGGGTCACTCCTCATCACTCATTTAATGAAGTTATTTTGTGAGAAGGAGGGTGAAGGAAATCTCATTTTTTTTCAAGGGCCATGTCCTTTTTCCTCCTAACTCCCACCTCCCAGAAGAAATAATCTGCATCCTATTTTCCTCCACTTCTTCTTTCCCCTCAGGAACTCCACAGAAACAGCACATGCAAAGTACATGGGGATTACTGGGCTTCTTACCAGACACAATGGTAGTAGCCCTCACTGGAGGAGTGAAGGGAAAATGTGAAAATTTGGGTTGCTCTCCTTTATATAGCCACTAGTATTCATGAAACTGTGGACTGCTAGGACTCGGTATGAAACTGGCCAATGGATCAGAAAGTATTGGCCAGGTTGGATCAGCAGTATAAGGGGAGGCTGAGGGAGTATGGCTGTCGAAACCTCATTCTCATAGAAAACCAGGAAAAAAACCCAAACCACTGAAACCCAGGCAAAACTCGACGAGATTTCGTAAGGAAAGGAAACATCCCAACCAGGCCTACGTTCTGTGATCTAGAGCTACAGTCAATTCCCGGGGCTAGAAGGCCAAATGCCTTTCCATGAAGCATTTGGTATTTCCTCTGCAAACCCCTTCATGACCTGAAACAAGCTTATTTTCTCAGAACTGCTAGAAAGCCCAGACTGGTTACTCCAGTTGGGTATTCTGAAATCCTGGCACTTCACAAATTCCAGTCAACTAAAAATACTTGCTATCTATTTTGTCCCCCCAACCCTCTATTTTTTTAAGGAACCACGCCATGGATGATCCTTAAACATTGTCACAAAGTGCAGGATGAATACTGGAATCTGCCACTTGGACATTGGGACTGGTGCAGCTCTAGAAAAGACCTTAACAGCCACAGAAGCTGATAGTTCACTGGAGACTCTTGTTTAGATACATAAAGCCTTTCCCTTGAATTTTGAGCTATTAAAGGGTTCTCTGACTTACTCAAAAATAGTGCAAGACAGTTTAAAATATCTCTAGGCTTCTGCATTCTTTCCATGAAACTCCACAGAAAGTCGACCTCAGATATAAAACAAATACACAAACCAACAAAAGCCAGCTCCTTCCCCACACTGGCATCTAGCTGGCCAACCTCCTGACTCCCATCCATGATGCAAACTCAAGTTTATGGCTTTCTCATTTGTATCCCATGGTATAAAAAAGTACTGTGGAGTATTTAAGCAATATTAATGAACACTGGTCTGTGAGAAATTGTGCCTAGGAGACATAATAATTTTTTAAGGAACTCATTGGCTTATAATGTTAATTTTCTAATAAATCTCAAATTGTCTGGGCAAGTTCAAATATGTGCTAGTGTCGCAGTCATGTTTAAAAATGACAAGTGGGTTGACCTACAAAATATTGACTACAATTACAATGAAAACAGAAAAAACAGTGAAAAAAATACATGAATTTCAGAGAAGAAAAAATGTCATACGTAATTACTGCTAATGGATAGAATTCTAAGGACAACAATGTCCTACAAGAACAAAGAAACCTACTTTTATGATTCACATTAGACATTTAACCAGCAAATGTATCTGTGCAAAGGTAATTTTCTTAACCTTTACTGAAATATTTGTGATATCTCACATTATTCTGCTTGTAGTTAATGCTACATTACTATATTAATGACATTGATTTAGGAGGAGTTACAGCTGCCAAAATAAAGATCTCCTGAAGAGGCTGATAATAGGAAATCATCACTCAGTCTGTTTCCAGTGGATTTCCTCTGTGATCAGACTAGGACCCAAGTTATTAAATATTTTAATCTATGATGTGACAGTACTCATAAATTAACTTTTATAAATTTACAGATGCTAGAAAGAATCTTGGAACGGGAAAAGGCAGCAGGGCAGTCCTCATAAAAAAATCTCATTTACTTGTTAAGCTGAGTCCCATTCACTCAAAGAAAATGGGGCTAGAGAGAGTGAAAAGACAAGCACCGATGGCAGCAAGGGATGCTGTACATTCAGAAGGTTTAAATGTTTAATAGAGAAATGACAAACATGAGCTTCAATGTTGTGAGTTAGAAAGAGGACCAATGACCTCTTTCAGGAAGAGCAACAGGAAAGTGATCTCCTTCTCACTGATGCTGATACCCACACACGATTCTGCTTCCTCTTTTCTAAACAGGATAATAAGCCAACAAACAGCAAATGGAGAGGAGGTATTGGAAGGAAAACCAAACCAAACCAACCCCAAGCCTCCTAGGGCTGGATGAAGCACATCATGGAGAGGAAGTTAGTAAGAGCTTGACTTGTCAAGTTTCAAAAAAAAAAGGAGAAAGCTATCTTGGTTACAGAGTCAAAGCCATTCTATCCAGTTAGAAATAAGGCATTGTTTTGATCCTTGATTTAATAACAAAACTCTTACTAGAATAGTTAGGCTTTGCAATAAATTGCCAGTGGTTATAGCAAATGTCTTGCTTTTATTGCTTTTAAATCCACACTACATGCATTTTCTGGAAGAAGATAGACATAAATGACAGTGCAGAGGGAAATGTGGCCTGTGACAAACATGGTGCTGCGTCAGAACTGATGCTCAGATGATCTCCCTAACCTTAAACTTTCTGAAGAAGCTTTTGTAAGGTGCAAAATGCATCTACTTTCAGCAGTACATAGAGTCAAGTTAATTATACACCAAATTCTTGCTCAAATTTAATTAAAAAGAAAACAAAAAAGTCACGGCAGATCCTAGTTAGACTGGCAGACATAGACGTGCATGACTGATAGGAAGATTTAGGAGTTAAGTCACAAGAAAGTTGTTAAGGCATTATTGCTAATAAGATTACCACATCTTTACACTGCCAAGAAACTTGTGAAAAAAAAAATGCTGGCTTAGACAAAGCAATACAAACCCAGGGCATTTTCTAAGCTACACCATCACTGCTACCTGAGTCTGCATTAGACAGTTCCTCTTCCATCTATATAATCATATAGTACTAAATCTATCCAAAAAAAGCTGAGCAAGCTGACTTAAAAAATGACAAGTTTGCGAGTTCAGACTTGTATTCACTCGTACACCTCAGCTGACCGGTTTACTAAGGATGCTGGCTTGCAAAGCCCTTTCACTGCCATCTTTAGAACAGCTTTTGGAGCCATGCAAGAACTTTCTCCCTGGATTTTCTGTCCAGGAGTGAGTCACACAGCAGGACAGTAGCACAGGGCACCGCTGGGCCAGTGCTATACAAATGTAAAATAAAGTGGGTCCTGCTCTAAAGGGCTCACCCTGTGAGGAGAATTGTTCTACTCTGTCCTTATATGTCTAACTTCACTTCAATGTCTGCTAGAGCCTTCTTAAAAACTTTTTTCCGAACAAAAAGCCCCCCATAACTTAAAGCAAAGAAGTCTCTCATTAAAGTGCCTCTTAGCCATGCATCATCTACCCCACACCGTATAAATGCATAATGCTCTAATTTATCAGTACCCTCTTTTTATTGTTAGTAACCATTTATTTTGGTCTTTCATGGGCAAAAAGCACATTAATATCTATCTCAGAAATGTAGATAATTGCACTCTGACAAGTTTAAAAGAAGAAAAATATAACATCAAACCATTAACAAAATTGTACCATGTCAGAAAAATAGTGCAAGAGCTCACTTCATCGTAAAAACGATACATTAAACGAAAAATCATGCCAATCAACCAACAGAGTACTATTTGGGGAACTGTTACAATGAAGGGAAGAACAAGTGTACTGATGTTCATGATTTCAAAGGGAAAATAGTTGAAATGTAAAATGGAAGGAATGTGACATAATATTAGCTATTGTTGTGATTGTGACACTCAGGACAATGCTGCCCAGATTCTGACTGCTAACTGAACTTAACCCTGGAATAATGGAATACACTGCAAGCCCTAAACTAACTACCAGAATACAGCACAAATACTGCATAAATATGCCTGAAGATGAAGGTCGTTTTCGGAGCAGGGTTTAGCTTTTCTTTTGGCAAGGGCCTTACCAGTCAGAGCCTATTCTGATGCTGGTGTTTGTACACAGGCTTCTCCAATGGTACAGAAGCAGGGATAACACTCTCCCATCTCCTGCACTCCAATGGCTAAACTGCCTTGGGTGGGCAATGTAGTGTCAGTCAGGCTCTGCAAGCACAGAGGAGACCTGTGAACAGCATTGTTTCTAACTGGTTAAAGGGCCTCACTATCAACTTAGGACAAATATGGCACGGAAAGTTATTTTCAGTGAGAGACTACACAAAAGGATGGAGTTTTTACACAGTTTGCCTGTCCTGTGAACTTGTTACACACAAGTAGACTTCTAAGTTTGACCTTCCTGGCCAAAGATGCTACTGTTTAATCATTAGTTCCTGAAACTGGATTTTATGTATTTATCTTCACAATATATTTGGCACCAGTAGATGAGCAAACTCCTGTATCTTTTTTGCTTTCCTCCCCCACCTCCCCCCTTTTGGGAATGACAGAGAGGAATAATTAAATTTCCAAAACACAAATACATAGCATTCTGGGGGTTCATGCATTACGTACACTGACCAGTTTGTGGGACAGTATTCCATACTAAGATGGGCTAGTAGCGTGGCTAAGAAGCAGATGGACATGCATTACTCTAGATAGGGAATTTTCCAGTGTCCAGCTCATTAAGAACATGTAAGTTATTGTGAAATACCTGTGGAGGATCTGAAAAAACCCCCATGGTCACCACCAAACATCAGAGCAGCACAAAAGCAGTTGTTGAAATGGCTAAGAACAGATCTAGTCTATCCTCTTCCATAGTGGATTTTGTTGCTGAACACAAGGGGAGCAAGGTCATACCGAAGCACTAAAAAATGGCTTTGCAAGATCTAAACCCACTAAGGTGAGCTAGGTCTGTTTGCTCTGAATTCCTCCTCTTCCCCACAGGCTCAACCGTCTTTCAGCTGAGGGTGACTCCAGAGCATTATCTCCAGGGCCCATTAAATGCTGCTCCAAGCTTTGCCAAAGGCACTGCTGCTGAAGGACACCTGTGGGTGTGACAAAGCTGCATTTTCAGTTTTTGGGGCAAAGGATGAAAACTGGGACTTTGGCTTTGGCCTGCTGTGTGCTGCATCCAGTGTAATTGTTGCTCTCTGTGTTTAAATCTGCTCCCAAACACTATCTATGAGATTATTCCATAGAGTTTCCCTACTGAACAGTATTTCCTGATACTGAATGAATTTGCTATTTCTCAGTTCTAGTCTGTTATTCTAGCTGTTCCTTCTCCTCCCTTGGTTCCCTCAAATATGTATGTGCTCCTAATTAGGGAAAAAGAGAAAACTGAATCTCTACAAAACCTGGAACTTACTTAAAGTATCATGCATACCGAGTTAATTACTTAACAGTTGGCATGAAAGAATCTTACAGCAAAAGAGCAGCAACACATTCTTCTCCAAGTGCCAAAGCTAGCAGGTACTGTCAGGAAAAAACCCAAATTCACCATCACGCAATGCACTGTCTCAGTGTACCAGAGGGTATGTAATAAGGTTTAAAAAAAAAAAAAAAGTTCTAATCCTCATTCCTTGTCTTTCCATTAAAGGAGAAAACTTACAGCCCTGTGTAATATTTCTTTCCAAGATCCTCTGCAAACATGTGCAGGAGAAAGCCTGACTTTGAAGTACTGATAACACTGACTACTAAGCATGATTCAAGTGTAACAGTGTAGGTACAAGCAGAACATGAGGACAGTGTTTTCACTGCCTGCAAGAAGCTGTCCTGGAACAGTGGATTCCTTATGCAGTGCTGACCTTTGATGCTGACCTCGATGGAAAGCACTGCTGATGTGTGACACCCTGGAGTGTTATGACCAGGAGTGTCACCCAGTCCAGACAGACTGGATGGGAGAAGTCTCGTGCCCTGCTCAGGCAGGTGGCAGAGCATTTCTGGACACCAGGATCACTTCACTGTAAACAGCCACCCTGGATTTGCAGCTCCACAGTACCACTTTATAGAGGGAATATGAATTGGGGGATTATAATAGTCAGTTACTCAGATTATTTCAGTCAAGAAAACAGCTTTCTGCAGCACCATAACACTAAAGCTTCAGGACATTAGCTCAGCAGCTTTGGTACAGAGATGCTGTCTATCTGATGTACTTTGACAGGAGTCATGGAACTTCGGGATGCATAATTTCTTTTTCCCTCTGAGCAGCTCCAAGAAAAGCCTTGAAATCTTGCTTCCAGCATAAGGCTAGCTAAACTGACTGATTCTGTCAGTCCTTTTTACATGAATGGCATTTCCACCAGTCAATGTTTTCTCACATACATGACACTTATTCGATACAGTCCCCTTGGGTGAAAATCGACACGTACCCACAAAAACATTAACCACATTCTGCTACTCCAGACACAGGCCAGACACAATGCACCTGCTACCATCTGCCTTTCTCCATCTACTTACTTCGGTATCTCCTTAATGCACTACTCAAGCACCCCAACCCTCTCTGAAGACAATGATGTTTCTGACTGCATCCACTTCAGGAGAATACTTGTGTTACTCTGCTTGGAACAGGGCAGGGGTTCACTGGTTGTGCTGAACTGTTCTGCATATTAATTTGGTAACACTAAAAACAGTCTGGATTAAACGAAGAGAGATTCAAAAGTGAGAGTGCAGACCCCTGTGTCAAGCTATAATTCTTACTGTGAACATGAACTTTTTTGCTACAATGTGCCAGAGAGTATCATTCTCAGATAATTCCCTCAGTGTTATATGGCACACATACGAAGTAAAGAAAGGTTTTTTGCACTATCAGTTGTTTTTCCTTCCTATTTTTGTCCCAAGGAAAATATATTTTGTCTAGATACAACATTAACTTTCATGCAAAAACTAGTCTAGTAGGGTTTGATCATCCAAAATGTGAAATATAAAGGAATCACTCAGTTAGAAAACAATAAGTATTCCTTCTAGGGACTTCTACCAAACCCTACACAGTTTTGAAATTAGTTAAAAGTCACCAAGCCAGTGGAGTTCAAATATTTCAGTGCTTGTAATAGCAACAGAAGCATCTGTGGTGGGGCATTAAAAACACTGGAAATCTGTTCTCAACTCTGATTTTAACTTGTAGTTGTAGTAATTTCTTTCTGTGACACAACCCCTCTTTGCTTCTGTGTTTCTTATTGCAATAAAAAGCCTGTAATATTAAACATACAGAAGAATTAAATTAGAATTTGTAAACCTGTAATAATATTATTATGCTTTCAATGTTCTAAATCCTTAAAGTTCAGTTTAAATAAGCACCATGTACCAGCTCCTTAAACAGCGTTAGCAATGTAAACAGCATTTAAAAATGCAAGAAGTTCAACTTTATAAAATTTACATCTGCAGGCTGTTAAAGGGGAATCTGCAAGAAATGTCAAACAATACTGTTCCTTGTGTACTCCACTGAAATAACAAGAAAGCTGCATCTGGAAACAGTTACTGGCACAGGACTTAAATAAAGTATTGCATTACCTTTAATGAACTAAATATTATTAATCAAGAGCCAGATAGAACAGTGTGCCATCCAGCTGGCTTGTAATGCAATTAATTTACCTTCTTGGGAGATGACAATGGACTTCGATGATTTGATGGCTTTGCTGTCTAGGGTCCAGGTGACAGCTGCAGGGGGATCAGAGGAAATCCGACATTGTAAGACCAATTTTTCACCATCAGCTACTTGAGCATCCTGAAGCTTCTCTGTAAAGGAGGGTGCTGTTCCTTTGCTTGCTGGTGGTTTGCTTGCTGGTGCTTTGTTTTCAGCTTTTTTCCCAATTATTCCGCCATCCACCACTGCACACCCATGTTCACAGTTTCTGTCGTTCTTCTCCTCTTTTTTCACTGCTGGTTTGGCAACGGGGGCTTGAGAATTGGGGGTCGCATTCTGGGCTTCAGAGTTGGCACGAGCATTTGGTGCAGGGGTGCCAGCGCTGCCATTCTCCGCAGGTGGCTTTTTCTTCGAGCCCAGCACAGACCTGAAATCTGTAACTGCAGGTTTAGGAGGTGGCACCTTCTCTGGCAATGGGGTTTTTGGGGTGCCTTTCTTGGCCAGCACAGAGCGGAAGTCCACCTGCTGGGGAGCATGGACTTTCCTCTCCTCCTCTGACAAGGTCTTGGGTTTGACCTGCCGCTGCAGGTTTGCTCGGAAGTCCATTTGCTCGGCTGGGATTTCTTTCAGTTCCTCCTCAGAAAAACTTTTGGTGCTGACTTTCTTGCCTAAAATATCACGGAAATCAAGTTGTTCAGCTTCCTGCTGCCTCAGGCTCTCCTCTGTGTGCTCCCGAGTTTCCACTCGCCTCTTCAGCACGCCTCGGACGTCCTCCTGCTCTTCCTCAGCTACTCTGGTTACACTGCTGTTCTTTTTGAAGCCACTTGTTCTACCAAATGTTAGTTTACCATGATCTCCACCATCTCTTTGCTCTCCAGAGCTGGCTGATTCCCTCCCACTATGATCCGAAAAAGAAAAGAAAGAGAGAGCCAGGAAAGGGGCTGGTTTAAAAATGTCAGGGAACAATCTCAGAGCAGGAACAAAATGTGTTTATAGAAGGGGAGGTTGATTAGAGGAGCATACTCCATTAGTTTATTGCATCAATGATGACTTCAGGAGCCATATAAGGGCACAAACAAAAAAGATCTTCTCTACTCTGGCTTGGTACAATGTGCTTAGCTTGTATGATGAAAACAATTTGTTAGGTCACATTTGGGGATTAGGTTGAACAGCAGCCAGCCTGGGTCTGTAAGGGCAGGGAATTAACGGAGCAAAAAATAGAACCCACCCATGCAAGTCCCTGGGAAAAATACTCACTCTCTGAGCATTTCTGCTGTGGAAGCTGAACTCTCCCGCAGCATCAGAGACACCTGGCAGCTGCATTCTCCAACTTGGTTCCTGAAATATTTAAGTGAAATCAGAAAACCCGGGGTTTCTTCCTCTGTAACTTGCCTAAGTGACTGTGTATTGCACTAAAGCAGCTCAAACCCAGTGTGGCATCCCCCTTTTCTATGCCCAGCATTGTGGGGACTGACTGAGTGGATTTGGTCCCCTTATATTTGGAGCCAAGCTATCTCAAACAGCTTTTACTGATCTATTGCTATCTGCACTGGGAACAACATACTCCCTGAACAAAAATCAAAGCAATTTACAGAATGAAGCAGCTGCAAACAAACAAGCTAAAGGAAGATAAATATAAAAGCTGGAAAATCAAGACAGAGGAAAGGGCTATTTTGCAAAGCTGAAAATCTTTCCAACTCTGCCTACTGTTTATTTATTCAACCCCAAGCTCTTAGGTTTTCTAATGTTAAGATATTAAAAACAGGGTCTCATTTCCTTCCCTCCCCTCCGGCCCAACCAATCAGGAAAACCCATCTACATGGATTGCTCCAGCCTGTACATGTTTATATTAAAAAACATAAAAGTGTCACCATATATGGTGCTGAGTACTTATTCTTCCTTTTGCAGAGGAATACCACGGATGCCTTCTGGAAAGGGCTCCCATTAAAGAATTCATTTAAAGTGCTCCCCGCTCCCCTGCAGCTCCCTTCCTCCCGCAGATATATATCATTCTTCTAGCCCCAAACAGCTCTTCTCTGCTTAACACAGGAGATGCCAAAAGCAAAATTTAACTCCCCCAGGGCAGCAGTTGTGTAACTATTGCCACCACTCCCCTGACTGCTATTAAAAAACCAGACTTGAATTGATTGAGGACTAGAGATATCTTTTATTCGTGAAAACACTTCTGTCCTTCCCAGTTTAAGTATAAGCTTACAAATGGACTAGAAAGTCCTGGATTATTTGTCTTTTTCAAACAAAAATAATTTTTGCTACTGAAAACATTTCCTGGACATGAGAAAAACACGTGTGTTGGAGGGGAGGAAGGCAAGAGAGGCAGGTTTTCCCAGCTGTGTTCTGCTTTGAACTTGCTAGATAAGAGCACCTTCAAGTCCACTTAGCCCTGAAGTTTAAAACGTGGACTCAGGACTGTTAGCTTGCCATAAATATATTGTCTGGCCTGGTTTTTAAATAGAGCATGGAAATACTTTCCTAGATATGGTACTGTTTGGGTGAAAAAGAACCTATAATTTAACCCATTTTTAACTTGCATTGAAGGCAAGATAAGTAACACAGATCACAGAATCACAGATTCAGCACAGAGCTTTGTCTTTATAAGAGCAATTAGAGCCATCACCATCCCAGATAAATTTCCCTTTATTTCTATTGCTTCAGAAAAAGAAACAGTGGATCAGCCTAATATGAAAACTACAAAGAAATTAGTGGGTTTGATCAAACTAGCTGGATTGCAAAGCAAGGGCCCTGCTGATAGAAACAAATCTTATTTGACCTCAAGACCACTAACAACAAAAAAAACAGAGAAATGTTTTTAACACTTTCATATCCAGTAAGTCAGAATATGTACACTACAAACTGCTGCTGAAGGCAATCCATGAGGACAGCACTGAAAGCCACAACCCTCGTTTCCTTCAATATAAAAAAACCTAGATAACATCTGAGTACCAAACAGAAACTCTCCAAAAGGCAGGAGAGGATCCAAGTCAATGCAGAGAGGATTTAACTCAGCCCTGCACTGGAGACCTGCCATTCTTACTCACTCCTATGTGTGGCCTCCATTTAGATGCATGAGAAATAGAAAGAAGGCAAGACAAATGGAAAGATAAATAAAAAGAATAGCACACCACCTCCTCCCAACATACTAACTGGTGTCAAATTATGGCAGGGTACCAGCATTGCTGAAAAGCTGTTGTTTTCAAATAATGCATTTCAAACGGGCCCCTTTTGCCTCTATGGGAACTCATGAAGTTTTTTCCCTGCTTCTCCAAAGTTTTTAAGGAAAGCAGGCACACTCTGGAACTGCTCATTCACCGGTGCTGCAGGGCATTAATAGGTTTACCTGAAGATCCCTCCTGTTCAGGACTTAAAACCAATCCAAAGCTGACAAAGCACAAGCCATGCATGCTGAAGTACAGACAATTTACAGAGTACATTAAATGTTGAGGCACCCCTGCCCAGCTTCTGTCATGATCGTTTGGCAAACATATTTGTCCACAAGAATTGTGTCACCAGTGGGAGAGGTTGAAGTAACAGAGACAGCAATGTCCAGGAGAGGAATTCAGGGATACTGAATGTGGTCCTGACCACTGTGAAGAATGGTAGCATTTCTGCAGGACCCAATTCTGCAACGCATCTTTCCCTCTGCAAATTCTTCGTTTATGCAAAGAAGCAAATAAGGCAGGCAAAGTAAATCCTTCTAAAGTAAGCTATTTTTCACAGGGTTTGGAAAATAAAGGAGGGGGTAAGAAAGTAGGAGAGCATTTTGTTCTTTCTATTTTTAAAACCTTGGGAAGCACTTACAAATTATGGCAACAGTGGGACATACAAGTACCTAGATGGAAAAATGATTCACAAGGTAGTTTTTTGATCTTAATTATTAATTCTGATTCAAGTGAATGGCTAAAAACCAGACTACTGGAGACAAACCTTGAGCCTGTGTCTGTTCAAAAGTGAAGCCTTCCCAGTGCAAGGCCTACTCCCAGTGAAATCAAACTGATGATTTTAGGAGCAGGGAGAACATATTTTTGTCTTCTGAATTCAGTGGCAGAGTCTAAAAAGGTGAAATTAAAAATACTGACCCACCTTAGAGATCACAGGATGGAAAAAGAGAAACAAGCCAAGAAAAATTAAGAAGGATCTGGTGATTTAGATACCAATTTCAATCAAGAATAATTCTGGAACCTTGGTAAATATTTTTACATTTACAAAATTTCAGAATCTAGGCAAGGCAAAGATGCATAGGGGCAGTTAGAGAAAACAGAGCATCGCAGTACATGGGCACATCTTCAAGTCTTCCACGTCTCTGCTGTTTTGAATCTTGGCAATAACAATATGACTTGTGCAGCTTGAGGTTCTCTGTGTTGGCATTTTATCAACAAAACCCTAGACACAGACAGATCTTAGTGGCTCTGTTATTGTGGAATAATGATAGACACGGATCAAACCTATGCTTAGTAGCTTTGCTGTGAAGAAGTGCCTGGAAGTGTTGACTTTTGCAGGACTGTTCTGTAGAATGCTCATGCCCAGGACTTATCTTTAAAATGTCAAGGAATATTAACAAAAAAGCCCACCAAAAACAAATAAAAGCCCAGCTGCAAAGCCTGAGGCAGTTTTAAAAATAGCTCTGTGTCCTATTGTGGGATCAGTTTTCCCTGGAATGGCTTTTATGTTCAAAATATCTCGAAATACTAGTTTCTTGGCAGAACCTACTCAAATATTTTCACTGAACCTTAGATGAGACTTATTGTCTGCATGTCCCTAGGAAGCACTCTCTGGAGAAACAGGAAAAAAAGCACTTATAATTTTACTGGGGGGACATACTGAAATTTCCTACCAGCCTACCAAGTGTGAAATAAATATTGCAGAGTAAATGACACTTTTTTCAAGAATGAACTGAAAGGGGCGAAGAAGTTGGTCTCTACTTACAGCTGGTGCTTCAGTGCAGGTAACTGCAAAGCCTCAGAAGGAGGTTTTGCAACTTTTCTGTGAGTTAAATGGAGAGACAGTCCAGACTCCATGAAGCTTTAACCCCAAAGAAAGCAACTAATCCACTGGATCACAACTTTGGCTGATACAAGGCAGAGCCACTCTACTGGCTTCAAAGAGGATGCACTGATTTACCTCACTTGAGGGTTTTGCCAAAAGCTTTTTATACCTGAAAGAACAATAATTTCATTTGCATTTTACAGCACTGAGTGGGAGAATGGAACAAGAAAGAGTTATGGTTTTCTTTTCTAAAAATAGACAATGTGTTGATAGGAGAAAACAAGGTTTGCAAACTGAATTTTACAGAAAGACAGAACTATACTTACCATTTAGTGTAATGAAATGTAATCTTAGGAGTGCTTTTTATATAACCTGAATTGCAGACTATCCAAGGTACCACTGATTTGTAAAACGAATGTTTTCCCCAGATTTTAAGCAGATTATCAAAATATATAAATCAATACTAATCAACACTAACCAAACTTATATGGAAGATGGAGTGGGGGAGAAGAGAAATACTTAATGTCTGAGACGACAAAGGTTAATGAAGCAGATGATTTGTTTCAGGAACTGCAGGATGATTTCTGAGGTCTCTCATGTTGACTGTATTGCTATAAAGATAAAGGTTTTGCTCACCAAACATAGCCTCTGTCCAGTTCTCACAGGTTTTTTTTGTTTACCTCTTCATTTATGATGTACACTCTGAGTGAAAGAACACGGAAAAGTCATATTGGGATAACAGGATACCAGTGCCTGCATCACTGGAGGGATGCAAAGGACAGGAGAGGAAATAGATATCTATGTTTTTGTGAGTAAGGAAAAGGACTTTTATTTTCCATTTTAAGCATTTTGCAGGCTGTAAAATGTCCAAATTTCAATAGATGAACTGCAGAAGTGGGTGAATCTGTTCTTCTTTTAATATTTATGCAACATGATTCCTCTAGGCCTGAGACAGGCTCAATGGAACATTACTAGGACAATTAAAACGGAAAATGCAAATGTAGAGGAATCATAGGCTTGTGTAGGTTTAAAACAAGACAGGAGAAGGTACACTGACTACTCTCCTAAAAGCCTGACTTAGCAGTCTGCTAAACAGTAAAGGGCAAAGCAAAAATGTATTCTAAATAATGCTGAGGGATGGTAAGACAGAAAGCCAACGAGCAATCATGGATGGATCACACCAGGATCACACTGGGCTCCACGTCCTCGTCAGCTCACTTTGACTAAAGGAGAAAGAACCAGCAAGAGACAAACAAATCTTTTGTTAAATACACATTTTTAAGACCAGAGTTTTAATTTGTGAGCAGCCAACACAAAAGGAGAATTGTAGAGGTATTAGGACAGAATTTAGAGCTTAAGAATAATGGAGAAGAAAATTGGAAAATAATTAACACTAGATGGAAACCATGCCCAGACTAAATTAAGAGAGTTGGAAAAGGAGTGACTCTCTAAGAGCAGCTATACAACCTGCTTCTAAAATTAATATGTGAAAAGGAGCTGTGCATTTTATTTTAAATGAAAATGAGTATGTTTAAAAATAGCCTACTGTCAACTCTATAAACTCTTTAGTGAATTGACTTATGTTTTCTCAGTTAGTCCATATTTTTAATGGACTTTGTAGGAGTTTTTGAGAGAACGACAGAAAATGCAGCTCTCTTCCTCTCAGGACCTGTTAAAACTCTTTCTGAATATATAAACAATTCTCATTCAAGGATTCAAGACAAATGCAACCAGCTCAGCAGCTATTTAGACAAGATTATTTAGTGCTGAAGATTATTGCAACTCCATTGCAAACTCGAAGTTACACAGCTGACTTTTGGCTCCTCGGATATGCCCGAGGCTGTTACCTCTTTGTTACTCATGGTACACAACCACTGCCTAAAAACATATGACTTTGTGCTCCTTGAACGTTAACGGGAATTTTACAAATGACAGCAGGGTAAAATGAGGTATCAGCATTCGCTCTGCTCTAATTGCAGCACAGCTTTACTCACTATGGATTAGCAAAAGCCAACATGAATGCACTGATCTTTGTCGGATCCCCAGATATTTCTCCAGTGAAAGGATTAGGGAATAGCTGCAACTAGCATGTAGTCTGCTGTGTTGCTTTCCAGCTACAATTTTACTTCTTTTCCTTCCCCCCAAAAATTCGTCTCATCTACTAATTGTCTGAAATAATTTATTTTCTAAGTGTACATTCTAGAGTCATGATATTGTCAGGCTTCCACTTTAAAAAAAAGATCTCCAGTGATGAATTTGGCCTGAGTGATCACCAAATACACCTGATCATTACGGTCAATTTCCTGCCCCAGCCCCAACAAAATCCTCCACAAAGCTCTCTTGGCTCTCCTTTGCCCTCTTTCATTCTTCCATCCCCGAAGTTTGGCTGAAATATCTCATTCTCTTTTCAGTTCAAGTGAAACCACCAGCATATCATAAGCAAAGATGCCCGTGCCCAGGGCACACACACTGAAGTGTGGAAATGTACCAGCAGAAGGTAGCAATTCTCACAGTTCCTGCTCTCTCCTGTCGAGGTTGGTGACCTGAATGAAATTGAACTGACATTTCTAATCCTGCCAGAGGTACCAAGTGTTGGAAACACCCCTGATCCCCAAAGGAACAGAGGTACAAGGATTTCTGTAGACATGACCTGCTCGAATGAGCATCATGAATGTCCCAGATGACCTGGGCCAATTGCAAACAAGCCAGGTCTGAAATGAGCCAGTTCACAACTTATTGCAGACTACAAAGGGCCTACATCTACTGAAGAGCTGATCTGCAAGAAGGTCATAGCACATGTGGCTCGACCTACATAAATGTAATTAATAAGACTTGAAATTAAGTGTAGAAAAACTTTATTCTAAGAAATCTTGATATTCAACAGCTATAATTTTCTAAAACACCCTTTTCTGGTGAAAAGTGAGTGCCTCATTTGACTTTAAATACTAAAACATCCTGAAGTTAGTTTGTGTCTGCCTGTGAGAGTCTATGAAAACATACCTTCGAGCTAGGAGGCATCTACACAGTGACATATCCATCATTTGGGCCACACTGGTTGGGAAAAAACTATAACTATAAAAAGTTAAACTCATTGTTTACAAGATAAATAGGTTGAATTTATAAAGAAATTCCCTCCCTCCTTGTATTAACAAGATATGAGTAATTTATTTGCAAGTGGGCAAAGGACAATTCCGACTAGTGCACCTGGACTAAAAAGTTAGTGTGTGGAGCAAACCAGAAAATTTTCTTCCAGTGTAAGGGACTCAAATGTCCATGATAATGAAGTAATTTTAATAAAGGCACAAACACTAGCCACATAAAGCAACTACATCTATGCACAGTAAATAGCACAGAATGATAACATCACTTTAAGATTTTACACTATGTTTTCTACAACAACATAGGGGATTATGTAATCTTCACCACTGGAGGTGGAAAATGCTGTGGCACTTTCTACAAGATAAAGAGCCAGCAAATCTAACCCTTCATTTAAAGGACAATTATTTCACCAGAATAAAATAAAATTAAACTCAAAACAACTCTTCCAGATTTTGTAGGAACGAAAAGATGTTCAAAGCAGCAAGGTGCCTCGTTTCAAAGATACATCAGCAAAAGGAGACTACAACTTGCATATAAAATTCAGATATTTCAAGGATGGCCAGGAAACAATTTTTCCCCTTAAAGGTATGAATCTTGTGTAACAGCCCTCCCTAGTCAGGTTGTCCCTATGGAAAGAGGCATCTTTACAAATACCTAGAGAGATGCCAAACATGATAAACAATAGCTCCAAACTCGGGACATTGATTTTGGTTTTCCTTGCTAGAAATTGCTTCCCATACTGCTGCCACAGAGCTTTGTTTTTCAGGATCCCAAAAGGAAACCATACTGATTTGTCCTTTTTTTTCTGACTGTTCTTGTGTTTCCTCTTTTCTCTTGGAGATTTATTAGTTCTTTTTATCCTTCAGAAATATTCTGTTCCTTTAGTACCCGAGTGTTTCACCTGAATAGGACGGAACTCTCGTCTTCTCCAGGCGGGAATTTTAATTTGAGGGTAAATATAGCTAATTGGTCAAGGGGAACAACCTTCATTTTCACAGCAAACATACCTGAGCTGAATTTCATATTGCCCTGCATGACGAGACTGCACATTCCTCAAGACCAGCGTGAAGATGTCTTCATTTTGCAGGATTTCACACGCTGTTCCCGGCATTATTTCTTTCCCATCTTTATACCAGTGAACAGTGGGGAAAGGATCTCCAGCAATGGCACAGGATATCAGGACGTTTTGCCCAGGAGCTGCTGTCACCGATCTCGGTTTGCTGATGAACCAGGGCTGAATACCATCCTGAGGTTCTGTAGTTTACAAACACAGTTTACAAATCAGAGGAAAATGCCAAGCTTGAATGTCACCACTAAGCTAACTAATTTCAGGGAAAGCAATCACAGGCAAGGAAAGTTATTTTGAACATGCAGGGTATAAGTTTTTAATCTGAAAATAAGTCAGACTTTAATTTTGGAAGTAACTTGTGTTCATACTAAAATTAATCATTTACTTGGCACTTTACTGGCTCGATCCAAGCTTACATTGAGAGCAAAACAAAGGGACTTTAAAGCTGCCCTAAAAGGAATCTTGGAGATTTGTCCTTAGAGAATATGAGTAGGAATAGCTTTAAGGGAAAGTAACAGTACTATGACTGCTGTGCAGTTGAGAGCTCATGCAATAAATCATCATTAACAATTGCATAAAATTGCATTTAATATAGAAGACTGACCCTGAGGCTGGATCTCAGGGGGGATTGGAGGAAAGAGGAAGGTCTGCATTCAGAGCAGACAGTGACAACAGACTAAACAGCTCTCTCAAACACTGCAGATAAGATATTCTACATTAAAAATAATAAAAGTCTCACACTGATTTCCAATAATTCTCAGTAATGGCTATGGGGAAATGTCAATATTCAGTAATACTAGAAGAAGTCCCTGTCACAAAAGTAGTGCATGCCCAATCAAAGGATGTTTGCAAGTACTTCGGTGTTTACTGTGGGGTTTACATCATGTGAGGAGATTCAAAGCCAAATTTTTTGCAGCTAGTTCTCAGATTGCAAAAACCATGTCTTCCTTACCTGCTACCTCTGCAATGCTAACATTAAAGCCAGGATACCTAGCTCCTAGACAGCTTTTCCAAATACTAAGGACTTAAATTAGAAACAAAAACATTTTAAAAGGTTTACTTTCATCCATAGTTAAGTAAGCCTGATAGTTATAATCTGAAGCTGCATTTAGCAGAAGTTTTGCACTGTCCCTAGAAATAGGACTCAGGAATGCATTTTTGAAATAGTAACATAATGTTCCAGAGTGAAAAGATTTTTTTAAAGCTGCTTCTGCTCAATATCCTTTTTAATTCAGATGCAGAGACTGAGAACTTGAGCATTCTTCTCAACAAACCTTATAAACACTCATGTATTTTAAACAGACATTCCTCCAGCATATCAGAATAATAATTTTCTTTCACCATTTTGTAAGATGAAGAGGAACTTTATACCTTGAACTGTCAATGTAGCCTGTGTTTGACTTTCTCCTACTTCATTCCAGGCTTCACAGGTGTATTTGCCTGTGTCTTCAGGAAACACCTCCTGGATATACAGACTGTACTCATTGCCTTTCTTCTCAAAGTGGAAATCTTCCGTCTCCTGGATTTCTTTCCCATTATGCAGCCAGATAATTTCAGGAGGTGGGTTAGCTAAAAAATAGGAAGCAACAAAATTCTGAAACACACACAAAACCCTACCATATGTCAATTAAGAAAAGGAACAAGGTTGGTTGTTTTTTGCCATCTGATTCTGCAATTTCATCTTCAAAACATTCAAGAATTTCTATTATTAACTCTGTCAACGCTATGTAATGTGGAATAGTCTGTCTCATCATGGTTAAAACACAAATGAATAAGGGAAGCATGTATACAACACAGAGAGAGAGAATGAGTTCTAGATACCACGAAGATGGTTATTAAGAGATTCTGATACCAAAGTTCACACCAGGACTGCTCTTTCTGCACTAATCTTACCCCAGCTGACAGGAACACAATCTTGTTTGGTTCACAACAAAAGCTATTACAAGTCCACTTCAACAAGAGGACCCATATTAAACTTGTATCATTATACCATTCCAATTAAGAAACACTTCTATAGGTCTGAACACGTAAACAATGGACAATGTTCAGCCATGCAGGAGATCAGATTAGACAAACCTTGCTTTTAAAAGACTGGTTCCTAGAAATATGATTTCCAAATGCAAAGACACCTGCTAAAAATATGGAAAAAACCACACACTTTGCAGCAGGATTTAAATTTTTAAAGTAATGCGGTTCTATAGCTACACACCTGATACCTCCACAGTCATTATCACTTGACTTCCATCCATTACTTTGAGGTCAGTCAGGCCTTTCAGGAAGACGGGTGCAAAAGTCTTGTTTAACTTTGCAGCCTGTGCACTCTCTGCCTTCTTGCTGCTCTTCTTTTCTGTGAAATCAAAGAAAGAACAAAAAGGGTCTCTTACTGGAATTTTCATGACAAACTTTAACTGACCTTAAGCTCAACATGATTTCGAGACAGTGGTTTTGTTTCAGCTCTCAGAAGGCACAAATAACTGAAACCACCTAATACAGCTGTTTTGCCTTGCCAGTATTCCAAGCAGAAAGACAAGAAATAGGAATGGAACTGTCCTCCTTCCAAGAATCCTCTTAAATCCTTGTTAACAGATATCATAGAGTATCACTGAGAAATTACTCGCATTTTCTGCAAGTACACATGCTCAGGTGAAAAAAAAAAACAAACAAAAAACAAAGCAACCCAAAAACTTGTAACCAAAAATTCAATGCCTTTAATCACTGCTAAATTAATCTGAAAACCCTAGGGGATGTTACAAGTTGCCATTGTCATGATTGATGAATTAGAAATGTAAGCTCACAGCAGCACAGGATTTGCAACTCTGTAAGAAATTACAAACCATTTAGATTGTTAGATGTTCAATATCCAGTAAGTTTGAGTTCACCACACTCCTGTCCAGTACTTCACTTATGCAAATGATTGATGATGGGAAGAGGTTATCAATATATATCAGAAAACACACTGTTGGATTAGGGCTTTTAAAATTTCCTTTTTCTTTTGAGGCTGTACAATCAAATGCTGAGGGAATTTAGAATTAAATAATTCACTCTTAAGTCTGTGACATGTTTTTTCCAGTAGCCACAGTGGTTTCCTCTGTCTTGCATTCAGAGGCTTTGAAACAAGACCATTTAACTGTGATCTACATGGTACACTAGACCAGGAAGTCTACTCCTGCTCTAAAAACCTGAGCAAAGACACTTCTGAAGCCCAAGCAGTGATCATGACCAAATGTAAAAAGTCGTAAATATTTATCGGTCACTTGGATACACTTTCTGTTTGGTTTAACTTGTGTTCAGACCTCTTACGTCTTGCCTTTAAAATGCCACCCCTACGTTCTATCCACATGTGAAAATATTTTTATTTTGCTTATTCCTACCTTCAAAATTTTCAAAGGAATATCAAGCACATCCAAAATAGTATTACAGCAACAGAAAGTGTCAGGCTGGAGAAAAACCACAATTCATAAAATTAGTGATTAGAAAAAAAGACAGCATCTCACTGAGAAAGCCCACTGAACCTCCTGGAGGCAAAAAGTTAAGTTTGTACTGGGGTAATTTGAGCTCAACATAAATTTGGAAGCAGCCTGGAGGAGAAGTTTTTCTTCTTCTCTTGCAAAGCTTCTTCTAGCCAAAATCTTGTCTCACTGGCTCACGTCGCAGGTCTTTTCTTGGCACTGGGCAGTGAGACATTGATGCATGTGAGAATGGAAATACGGGACCTGAGCGAGACCTGTTTGGATTGGAGTTATGGAAGTACCATGGAAGTGCCTGATTCACCATCAGACCACGCTGATCAGTCTCAGGGCTTCCCACAGCACCTCCCTGGGGGTGATTAATGCTGTACAGAAAATAGCCAAGAAGTTGGGTGAAACTCATCTACAGAAACAGACTCCTGTGGTTCACCGTAGCCCTTTGTTTTGTAATGTTTGCTCAGAGAAACAGCTTCAAACAACTGCTATACTAAGCAATATCAGCACGTGCTCCTTCACTGCTCTAATGCCTTGCAGGAAATTCCTTTGCCCCGCAAAGTGAAACTCTGTCTCACAAAATGTGGGGGAAAGAAGAAATCCATAGAATGACAAAAAGGAAGAAAAGAAGACAAAGAAAGGAAGAAAGAGAAAAAACCAATAAAATAGTAAGACAGGAAAGAGGCATAGAAAAAAAAAGAATGAAAACTATGCTTACAAAAATATTCCTGTTATCCTTTTTTACTGAAATAAATGATAACACTGCAAATCTGAAGGCAGATATGCAAGAAGAGGAAAGCAGAGAAAGAAAAACAGAAGCAGAGGTGTGGCTCTAGATCAACAAAGAAACAGACCTGGTGTCTGATCAGAAAATTTCAAGCCTTCAGAGAAGGACAGGTAACAAAAAAAGAGTGGAACTGACTCCCACGAAATTTAACAGTGACCAGGAAACAATTTTGCTCCTAGTGGTTCTAGCAGCCATTGTCCCAAAGTCCTGGTACAAACAGCATTAAGTCTGAGCAGCACTCCACATCCCTCACAACTGGCTCTTTGCTCTGTTGGACTCACATGCCTTCTACATGTAGTCTAAATAACTGGATTTTTACAATCAAGGCAGACAATACAGTATAACAGCCTCAGCTTATTAAAAAGAAATGTGTGAGCAACTACAGAAGGAGCAGAGCAGAATCATCTCCCGTAAGAAATTTTTCAGCAATGCTAACTCCTCCAAAATACGTGCTGCAGACATAAAAGATTCATGTACTGGAATAAAACCACCTTCTTGCACAGAGCTGCGTAAACATCACATAGAAACAAGCAAATAATTCACAGTAATTGCATATATGAATCAAAACCCCAAAAGAGTTAGGCCTCAATTTTTTAAGTTATTTCAGGCAGATGTATCCTACGGTAGTGAGGAGACCCCCGGGTATGAGGGACATCAAGAAGATTCACTGAGGGTGTGGGCATCTACTCCAGAAAGAGCGAACTGTAGGACTTATAGGATGAAAACCAACTCACCATCGCCTCTGATCAGTGCTCGCTCTTTGTGAGGGAAGCTGTCAAATTGAAATGAAGGGGGGCCAGAACCAGCCTCACCACTGCACAAATCTTAAAAATATAATAGCGCTTACACTAAATTTAAGCACTGCATAGGTTTATGCTGACCTCCTGGATGAAGACCAGTTCTGTGCTTAAAAAGCAACTTAGGATGGCAAGTATCAAAAAAATATAAGTCTGTGGTATGTGAGTAGTAAAAAACTTTAAAGAATAGAGCTTCAGTACAAGAAAAGTTACTGCAGAGACTAAAGAGCTATTTCATTGGGGGGAGTGAATGTAATCACACAGAAGAACATTAAGATGGATCATTAAGCCTGAAATATTGAAAACTCAAGGCCTAGTCCTGGGACAGAAAAGAAAAGCAGCTTTCTGAAAACATTCCTATCCTTGTAAATGTACCATATAAAATGCACATACACTTTGATTTAGTCCTTGAAGTATTATCTGGCTTCTCAATTCCTGTTGTAAGGCAGGAGTAAAAACCTCTCCCTATGTATTGCTGGTCTTCTTTGGAGCACAGAGGAAGTGAAGACATTTCTTAACCAACAGATACAAAAATCTGTTGTACACCAGAGCTCAAAAATTAGAAGTTATCATGGCTAAAACAACCAGTATTCTCACACAAACGTGTCATGAAGGATGAGAGCAAATATATGGCTAAGTCTGACTCCATGGCAACTTGAACAGGCTTTCTTCAAAACACAGCATTCCCCCCTACTTTAGAAATATATATTTTTAAAGAGGATCTCTAATCTTATGCTGCTGTTGTTTAGAAGTGTATGTTAATCAGTTAATTTTGTACCAATAACCTAATCAGAATATCACAAAAATCATCAAATATTTCTTGATTTAGCAGCAACAATTAAAAAGACTTTAGTTCTAACCCATAAATGCTATTCATTCATTAAGAAACCACAGGGGCTCATTTCATGTAATTTTTCTTCCTTTACTTAAAATTTGATGTTATGGACTTCTAGACTTAGAAAAAATTAAAATTACCTACTGACAACTTTAGTTTCTCACAGATGTTTTACACAAGACAACACGGTCCATTTTAATTCTGTTATTTAGTCTAAAATAATTGCATTTTCTCAGAAGGGACTGGTACAATCACGCAGAGGCCAAATTACAAAGCCTGAATGTCAGCTATTTTCAAATTCTTCTGCAGCCTGAAAATGCTTTTAGTTGTTTATTTATGATAGCATTATGCAGTGACTCAGTGTTTGTCTGATGAATGCTTTAACATTTCACAATTTTACAATGAAATAGCAGTGCTTTACATTTTCACAGCTTATTTTAATACACCTAAGGGCTCCATCAATTTTGGTCTTACAGGTCTTGTTTGGAAAAACAGTAATCAAATTGATTTTGGAGTGAAAAGATGGGATGCTGATCATTTGAGATTAAGCAAATAACTCCTGTTCCCATTTATGTCAAAAAGATACTGCGTGATTTTACTTCCTTTTGAAAATACCTGGCTAATTATTTTGGCAGTAAAATATTTAAAGGAAAACCATACACAAAAAACCAGGAACTGTTTGTGAAAGGGTGACTTCAAAAAGTGCAACAACCATAGAAGTTCACATTCCCTGGCCACAGCTAGGTGCTTGCTAGTTTCATACATCAGAAACAAAGTCCATGACTTGCACTAGAAATATTAGGGAAGCAGATAAGAAAACAGGACACAAATAAGCAAACTGCACAGAAAGCCCTGACCAGGATTAGGGCTTGCTTTCCCTCATTCCTCCAAAGTCCCTTTCACCACATAAACTCTGCTGGGGTTCAAAATCCATGTGCTCTGAGAGAGTGCTGGCTTCTCTGCCCAAAGCAGGACAGAAGGAAAAGAAGAAGGCAGAGGTAAAGCTCCCAGCTGCGATGCTGCAAGTCACTGTGCTTCTGGCTGAAACACCCTCCTTCATAACACTGCAGGGTATTTCTGCTGCCAAAACTATGGACAATAAAAATACAGCACATCTGGCACCAGAAAGGAAATCTGGAACCTAAGGAAAATTTTGTTTGACATTAGCATAAGGGCATGACTTCATTATGTATCTACGCATCCTCAAGCTTATTCAACTGGATGTGAAAAATGAGGAGATCTGATCTCTGTCTATTATGTTAATGCTCTCTAATCGCCTATAGCCATTTAATAGCTCCCTCATCGCTTTTAATTCTTACTGCTCTCATGGAGGAGTAGGTTCATCTCTAAGAATGCAAACAAGGAATATAAGAGTCAACACGCAGTTACTAAAAATTTCTAGGCCAGGCACTTAATTTTCTCTGTCCCTTTCCCTTCCCCATGCAGTTTCTGCTGGTGCACTCAATTCTCCCCACCTGGATCATGCCAAAGTTCATGAGGGACATCAGAGAGCCCTGCCTACTGCTCCCATGGGTGGGCTTGATAAAACACAGGTACATTTCAGTGACTTCTTTTCAGACCTTGCCTCTAGTTTACTTTATTGTAGCTTACAAAAGCTGCCACGACTTTTTAACCACAGCTGTTGGTTTCATGCAGGTCAAACCGTGTAAGGTAACATGGAAGAGAGCTATGATTTTCTGAAACGCATCTTACAGAGAACAGTTTTTGCACAGAGCTGTAGTCTGGCACAACGTGTAAGTCCAGCTGAAGCCTTTCTGGTGGACAGTGATCTCTCTGTCATTTCAAGAGGTTTTTGATAAGGCATTACACAGGGTGATAGATTTAGAAGTCCACCACAATGATCCCACTTATAAGTTTCCTGGTTTTTGCCTTTCCTCAGGCTTTAATATGCATGAATGTTGGGAAACAGTGTGTAATAAGATGCACAGCTCAGTGGGAAACACAGCCTGGGAGACCAGAAATAGTAAGCAAAGCATGTAAATGGTACTTTATATACCTACATGTATTTTCTACAAAGCAAAAGGAATATAGGCTTTTCCCACCACATTCCCTTACCCCTAAGGGTTTATTTTTTATTAGAAAGACACTCTAATAAGCATCCAAATCTATGTTTTAAAAAGCCACTTACTGCATTAAATCCATAGCGATTAAGAAGAATTTAAATTCTTCCAATTTCTAGAAGAAATAAAAATTCTCAGCATATTTGGATGGCAATGGGAAAAGATATATTACCTTTGATGTAAAACTATTTCTATAACCTCTTATTCTGTGTTCCAGTATTTGTTTAATCAATAAGAAGGTAATCTATCTACAGTGACTATATCAAAATTTGGATTATTTATTAACCTATATTATTAGAAATTTAAGGTGATAAAAAATGCTTTCCTTTTAGTTGAATTTTCTCAATTCAGGTTTTAAAGAGTCCTTACATAAATTTAACCTCTGCATATCTGCAGACTGGAAGTTATTGCAAGAGGAGTCTTAATGTTAGCTGTGGGTCTAACACAAAATAAACTTGAATCTTTTAAAATCTTGACCTGGATCAGAACTTAGGGCTTGAGCATATTTTTAAACATATTTATATTGATAAGCAAGGGCGAATGATTGAGTCGAAGGTACATATCCAATTGAAAAGGGGAAAATTCATGCTGCTCTGAACAGTTAACCTAGTACAAGTCAATTGCACAATACACCTGGTACCAGCTTAACTGCAATTATGCAACCAACTATTTATATTCTAAGGTAAAAGACATATATAAATCTGTATCCTTGGAGAGAAGGTAAAAAAGAATCAATAATTGCACTGTGGCATTCCTATTCCCAGATTTGCTGCTGAAACTGAAGAAGAAAATCCAGATCAGGATGCAAACTTTAAGAAGGTTTCCAAAGACTAGACCTGGGTTTTACCTGGCCTATAGTCAAACCAGTTACCATTTTATGAACATCATTTAGTCTAGGAAATTTTCTTGTTCGTTTGCCTACCCAGATGTACTGACGGCATTTTCATGTGAGCTGCAGAATGCTGACATCTCCTGTTGAAATATCAGGACTTCAGCATGCTGAGCACTGCACAGAATCACACAATAACTGAGTTTGGAAGGAACTTCTGGAGATTGGCCATTCCAGCCCCCGGCTCAGGCCAGGTCAGCTACAGCACTGCATTTACACACAGCTGCAGTGCAGCAGCTCAGCACCCAAGGCCAGGGTTACAACTGGTCACAAGTCAAGGACACGCAAAGAATAGAGAGCTTGCTGCCTTATGTTCAGAACACCGCAAACAACTTGCAGTGTTTAGTCTTACAAGAGGTTTAATTATACTCGAGGAATCTGTTTGCCAGCATCATGTGGTTGACTGCCAACTAATGCCTGGTCCGAGCCGTGCGGAAGGGCTGCCTCAGCAACATTTACCATTTATGGTGTTTAAATATCATTCTGCCTCACAGGCTAATAACTCAACAGAGCTGAGCAGAATGCTTAACCCAAAAAGCTCTGTGTGAGCAGGCTCAGAGACAGAAGCACCAGATTTCACTAAAACCTCTCAAAGCAAGACTCGGGTTCACGCACATAGATGTTGAGATTAAAAAGAGTTTTGTGGCATTTCATCCTCAAATGTTTTCGGTAAAAACAAATCCAGCCATTAGCAGATCTTAAGTTAACAATGTTATCAACTGAAAAGTTAAGAGATTTTAGAAGGCAGAAAATTGATGTGAAGACACACATTGTCTTTCTGTGAAGTGTCTTTGCCCCAGGCCTGAGGCATAACATTTTCTGTGAGTTTTTCAAGAATTCAAAACCTGATTTATAATGGCATAAAAAAGTATCAGACTTTTATGTTCCTGAGACATGTAGGAACATTTCTGCTTTATTAAAGATCTCAGGTTAGTATGCCATTTTGCAAACTTAGGTCATGAGAACTAGGTGTTCAGTGACCTAGTAGTGTTCTTTACACATTTACCTCCCATCATTTAGTTTTGCAGTTCTAATCTGTTTCTTGTAAATGGAAGGTAAGATTCAAAGATCCTTGGGAGATGCTTTCACTGAAAAGCTGGGACAAGTTACAGTCTGTATGCTGCCCTTGCATTACACAGTAAAAGTGATAACCTGAGACTGACAATGCCCTAAGCCTGTACCAGTGAGGGTGGTTGGGGATATACAAAGGAGACAAGTTCCACTTTATCTTATCTGGAAATCTCTTTATTTTACTCTGGGCTAGTCTTCCAGCCCTATTCTGCAGCTCCATGTATGCTCCTTCTTTCCAGAGTCTTTCCTCTGTCTGGGATATCACCAGGCCAACATTTTAACCTGTTCTGTCTGCTCCATTTATTCTGCAAACAGAGTTGTTCCAGGGGAGCACTGGAACAGGCTCCCCACAGAGGTGATCACAGCACTAAGCCTGTCTGAGTTAAAGAACCGTTTGGACAAGGCTCTCAGGCACATGGTGGGATTCTTGGGGTCTCCTGTGCAGGGCCAGGAGTTGGGCTTGATGATCCTGATGGGTCCCTTCCAACTCAGCATGTTCTATGATTCTATACGACTGAGATGGCAGCCCAGAAATCCCGCTATCAAAAGGCTGCACTAGTAAGAATCATTATTTGGGTGAACAGTCAAATCAGAATAGAATACACTGTCTCATTTGGATGGGGTCTGCAAGGATTATCTAGTCCAGCTGCCTGACCAATTCAGAGTGGACCAGAAGTTAAAGCCTGTTGTTTGGGACATCGTCCAAATACCCCTTAAACACTGACAGGCTCAGGGCATTGACCATGTCTCTAGGAAGACTGTTCCAGTGTTTGACCATTCTTTCAACAGAGAAATGCTTCCTGATGTCCAACCAGAACTTCTGCTGGCACAGCTTTCAGCCATTCCCATGAGTCCTATCACTGGATTCCAGGGAGAAGAGAACTGCACCTCCCTCTCTGCTTCCCCTCCTCAGGAAAAAGCTCAATAAAGAGTGCAGGGGTCAGATACAAAATGGATGTCTGGGTTTACAGCAGATCACTTTGCAGTCAGCAGACCGAATTCCTCCCTGACTGTCTCACTGGAAGCTTCTGCAGCCAAAGTGGTGTTTGCTTTTGCCTTCAGAACTGTCTTATTAATGACTTACCCTGTTTGCAAGTTATTTACGTCAAGTAATTGCTCTTTTGTCACTGTCACAGACAGCAACTCCATGGAAGGCCTGAGAGCCTGTGTACCTACCAAATACATTTATAAGGCAGCTCAGCTGGCCAACTGCTAACAAATTCCCCAGCATTAGATACCAGTCTGACATGGAGAACTGCAGGAAAGGTGCTTCACAAATGCTAGATCAAGCCAGGTCAGCTCCACAGCGAAAAGATGCATTCCACTGAGGCAGAATTTTAGCTCCACATGTATAGTCTCAATTTTTGTGTGACTGCCCAGGTAGATTATAATTTAATTGCAGGGAGTTGTGATGTATAGAGATACCAGTTCCATTACAAAAAAAACCTGGGCTGTGCCTGAGCTGAAATGCAATGGAAGCACAGTAAGAACAGACAAACACATAAAGCACATGCGTCCCTGAGGATGCCAGTGATCAAAAGAGTTACAGCCCCTTCAGCCTTTCCCTCCTCTGGCAAATCCACACTGGCAACAGAATTAGTTATCCTGTGGTAATATTAAAGTAGTTCTGCTCCTCTCTTGGGTGAGCAATCAAAAGGATACTGTACTAAGAATGCTGTTAGGGAATCCCTCAAAGACAAATAAGACTCAGATTGAGAGCTAAGAAAGCAAATTTGAAGGTAGACTAATATAAAGTGGAAAAAAGAGAAAAAATACAACAACATTGTATTTCTGGTATAAGTTAGTGTCAGAAAGGTATTCTAAAGCAAGACCTGTTTGGCATTTAAGTCCGTAAAAGATAAGGTAGCTCTACTACGCCATTGCTTGTGGTCAGTTTTCTCTTCTTGATTAATTTATATTAAGAAAATCTTGAACCAAGACACCACCCAGAAAAAAAAAGCCAGAGTCTGTGTTTGTGGCCCAACAGTCAAACCTTCATTAAAATGAAGCTGCAGAGAAGGACTTCCAGTAGCACACAGCTATAAAAGGTTCCTACCCTCTGTTCTGTTCCCCTGCTGCAAAGAATGATAGATGCTTCCCTTAGGCAACTTCTGGAGAGTTTTAAAAATTGAGCTAATCCTGTGAGGTAGTTTGATGGCTGACTGTTCGAGTTCCCATTAGCTAATCCACATCAGCTGCTCTTGAAAACATTCTTTGGGGTAACATCATGCCCCTGCTTTCAAAATTACTCAGGCAAACATTCAGTGAACAGGTTTTATATGTATTTTGATGACTTCCACTTTTCAGCTGAAACATAGAACACTATAGAATTTGGCAGTCCAAGCTGGGACAGTTTGCCCTTTGACCAGTGCAGGACTGTTCCCTACTGTTATAACAATCATCTGCTTTCTGTCATTCTGGTACATAATAATTTAATGCTCCTAGTATTTGATCACGTGTCACAGTTGATTTAGGGGTGAGTTTTTTCCTTTTCTTTCTTGTCTTTTTATTTTTCTTTCTGTCAGCATCTCATATTTTTATTTCATTTATAAGAAATGTTAATGCAATTTCTGACATTTAAATTTTCCTCATTTTGCAAGCACTCATCCTTCATTTTCATCCAAATCTGGTTCCCCTTTTTCTGGAAACGATTTATAACAAGAAACTGTCTTTAGAGTGCGTTTTTTATATTGATGGCACATCTTCTATCGTTAAGACCTTTCACACATATTTTGCTTTTGTCCTTCAGTTTTGGTCTCTAGCTGGCATTCTGTTTCACATCTGGTCTTGAGGTGCTGCAAGAGGGCAATTTAAAAAAAACAACTCCAGACTTAGAAGGGTTATAGCTGTTAATGAACCATACAGAGTGCTGGACTGAGATCTTTGGGACACTCTTGAAAGCTTTGGAACAGAGTTTCTTTGATGCTCATGACAGTTTACCTCTGACTTTTCAATTCAATAACAAAACCCCTCTCCCTTTCACTTAGTGCTCTGAAACCAATTCTTACACAGACAAGGGGTCCCACCAGGCTACTGGTCTGGAATGCCTTTTGGACATCTAATAGGACTAGACTGGCATATTTTGTAAAGTCATCTATAGTCCTTTATAGTTATAGTATGCTTGAAATAAAGCAAAATGCTTTCAAATAAGCAGTGACTTTGAAAAGCTGTCACAAACATTCCATCAGTGTTGGCAAGTAAGACATTGTTCTTTGCTTACCTTCGGCAGAATATGGATCTCAGAGAAACAGAGCTGGGGCCTCTCAATTAAGTCTTCAAAGAGAGGCTGCTTATTGCAGTGATAACCTTCTTTAAACTACTAATGTCTAAGAAGGGTCATTCTGAGACAGAAAGAAAAACAACCCACGACCTGAAGATAGCACCTCTCATGACTGAAGGAAAAGATTCCTACCTGAAAGCTTTTCTTCCACCTGGTTGTATTTTATGGTCCCACTCACACCAGATGGAAGAGTGACAGGAACAAAACAAACTGGTTTTTCAGAAAGCATCTCCCTTTGCTGCTCTGATAAACTGGTTACAGCAGGGACTGTGACAGGCTTTCAGGTGGCTCTAATCTGCTCGTCCAGTGATCAATGAATGACTACAGTAATCGGCTTGGGAGGGCTACAGGCTTCCCAACATAGACATTTATGCTGGGGAGGCTGCACTGGGAAAAAAAACATGAACAGAGAGCGGTGGGGGAGAAAGGGGAACAGATGTGAGTCCAGGCAAATGCACTGCTGGCAGGGAAAGAGAAATGAGGTCAAGAGCCAATAAGCAGGAGCAGCACTATCTGCTGAATAGTGTTTGCCGACAAAGAGTATTAAGCCTGTATTAAAAAAAAACCAAAAAAACCCCAACCAAACAAAAAGCTCAGCAGTGTGCAGAAAACAAGCATCAGCAAAATGTGTGGCTGCAGAGTGTTAGAGCCCACAGAAACACCATGGCTGCCAGCCTGCCCTGCTGCTCTCACTGCCAACACCTCGTGTGCTCCATCTTGGAAACAACCAGTGATGCTGCTGCCTGGGGCAAGGAGGCTGCAGAACTCTCAGGGAGCATGCAGTGGGTCAGATATTTTGTTTGCCATTTATTGCAGAACTGCAAGACAGAGGACATTCTCCTAGGAGGCACAGCAAGTGCTCTAGCTTGATCCCATACCTGGAGAAAGCTGAACCAGGCGATCACCTGCCCCTCTGATGTGCAAGTCTGTTTGCAAAACAAGAGAAGGTTCCCACATGCAGTACTGATGTGGTTTGGCACAACAGAGCCCACACTCTTCCCGCTCTCACTGCAGTCCATAATCATGTGTAGCACACTCAGGTATTGGTGTGGATGTCAGGTAATTAAATATCCCTTTGACACAGGTGGGACACTTTTTCTACAGGTGGACCTGACCTATAATTCCTTGTCTGTGATTAGTTAACTGCCAGACAACCACTGGCTTATCTGAGGGATGAGGCAGACCTGAAGAACTGCCACCATTCCTGGGAGCTGGCCTTACCTTCTAACTATACCAGTTATTACCTCCATCTCTCTTTTGCCTTTATACTCTGTCACAGCCTCAGCAAAACACTAACACCAACTCATTACACAGATACATCCAGAGTCAATTAGCTTCTCCTCATCTCAGCTTCCTATTAATAAAAAAACCTGATTAAAATATTCAACCACCTTGATAAAAACCTGATTAATAAATTCATAATAAATAAATTCATAATTTAGTCATAGCCAGATTCACAGATTAATAAATAAACCTGAGTATCTGCAATCCCCATCAGTATATAATCACCATATATTTCAGGTGACCTGAATGCACCCTGAATATCCCTGTTAAGAGCTGGTTGGTTTGTTTGTTTTTTAAGTAGGATGCCTGGTGTATTTAAAAATGGTTTGTATACTTATTTTCATATCATAGAACAATATGAAAACTTTAATATGAAATGTGAAAGTGTGAACACCAAATACAATAGCTTGCACATATAATAACGGGAGCAAATCAGTCATGCATATGTCATTTAAAAACTTTAAAAATATAATGTGCATCTGCCCCAGAGCCTCCCAAATTTTGATTTTCCTGTGTATAGAAAACAATGAATTAAAAAAAACCAATCCTACATTTAATAGCAAATAGTACCATTTCAGAAACATCTATAATTGAGTGTTTGAGTAACACTGAACCATGTTTCTCACCTCTCAGGCTTACATGCATTAGGCCAATTGATCTAACATTTACCCAGTGCACCTCACCCACTGGAAGGTTCAGTAAGAAATAATTCTCATGGTGGAGACATTTGTAAAGCTCTTTTTCCAGGGAGCACTGCTCAGCCTCTGTAGTTCCCCTCTACCTGTGCGTCAGCTTTGAGAAACTGCTGACAGAGGGAAGACGGCTGTCAGGGCTCAGCCTCGTCTACTTAGTCTTTTACAAGGCCAAAATTAGCTTCACCTTGATTAACTTTGTTTCTCCACAGACTACCTAATGGATCTACCCCAATTTGCTCAGCCTTCAGATCACTTACTTCAGTAGAGAGATCTGAAGTGATCTGAAGATGTTAATTTTTCACTTTAAATAAGCAGAAGACTGATGAATTTAAATTTTTTAAGACCACTGCATTTCTTATGCTCCATCCATATGAAATGTGGGACTTTTTTTGACACAGTGCCAAAAGCCTCCTACAAACAACAAGATACCTCCACCGTTTTTCATACAAAACAAAGGAGTAATACTGAGGTTGCTCAGTGCTAGAGAGAATTTATGCTGCTTAATAATAAGGAAGAAAAAGACAACCACAAATTAATCTGAGGCTGATGACTTAGAAGGAAAGCTATGCCACAATTAGCTTAGCTAATTATCCAGGGCCCAATGCAAATCATGCTGAAACTACTGGAAAAAATCCCACTCTTGTATTTAAGGACTTGGAACAGTAACCCTGTATGGGAAAAAGGACCTTTAAAATGTTGTTTCCTACAATAATTTCCTTTCACAAAAACAACATAACAGACCTTCCAAAAGGCAAAGAATGCGCAGAAGTTGATTAGAAAACACAGTATGTGGCTAGATAACACCTGTAACCTACTAGCAGGTTTAAGGACAATCTTGTACTACAATTCAGACATGAATTGAACAGTTTGACACTCATTATCATTGCTGCTTACTTTTCTGAGTTATATGTAACTGAATTTCATTTAGGAAAATAAAATTGAGTTTTACTGTCAAGAGAGACTATTCACTCCAGGTAAAGTTTCTCCAGTGACCAGAGTAGATATGTCCCTTCATGAGATCCCTGCTGCAGTAGAATAGCAAAGCCAAAAATGGCAGTATGAAGTGAAATGTGGACCTGGACAGAGATGTGTCCAAGGACCACAGAAGCAAGTTAAGAAAAAGCTGGATTCTGACACTGGCCTGATACTGATGATATGCCAAGAATATCCATTCCTTCTTAGATTAAATACAGATTACTTCTCACATACAAAAGGAAAATATTTCTCTAACAATGAATGAACAAACTGAGCACTGCAGGAAACGTGACATCCTTAAATCATCTTGGAGACAAAAAGGACCTGAAAAAAGATGGTTACCATTCAGGAATGATTTTACAGATTTTATTCCAAAAATCAGTGTTTGGTCAGGAGAGGATTTCTGAAGTTTTCTCCCTTTCCACACATACAACCATTTTCTATTGTAATCTGTTTGCACAAGCCGAGGATCTAGAGAAGCCTTAGTAGCAGCATTCAGAGACTCAGAGAACTCTAATGCCAATAAGCTTTTGATAGAGGTTCTGATGGAAAAATATACATGAACAGTTAAGAGATTTGGAAATTCGATTTTAAATTTGGTACTATTTTTGTCAGAAAAATCCACACTGATCTGAGTTTTGGGGAAAGTTACTGTAATCCTCATGGCAACAGGGGCTTAATGAGTTTTAGGGAAAAAGCAGACAGGATAGCTAAAGCTGTAAAATATTGAACATGTGTTTTTACAGCCTGTCATGTATGTTCTTAATTCTGCTCTTGCTCTTCCCCCTCCCTACTCCATGACTCCCAGAAAACAGAATGAGATGCAGATGAGAGAAACTAACTCCCCATGATGGTGGCAATGCAGCTTTCTAGCCTCAGACTAAGTAAAGTGCAAGAGGAATCCAACGCAGTGCAGCAGTGACTATGTGACCTGAAATAGCTCAGCAGAGCACACAAACCCAGGGAAAGGCTCACTCACCACTGCTCCCACGTTAGCATTGCCTGTCAACCCCAAAATAACCCAGAAATGCTCAGTAAGAGGGGACTGTCCCTTTGGGTTCTGAGTCCCAGTCAAGGATCAGAAGGCTCCATGTCAAAAACAGCTCCCTTGAGGTGGCCCACTCTTCATTGGCCCTTAGCTAATGCAGATTAAATGCTTCAGAGAAATTAAATGCGATAGCATTGAGAACAGATTCGTTTCAGGTTTATTTTAAATTGATGTTTTCTTACTTTGTGCCATTTTTCAGGAGGGGAGGGCGGGGAGGGGATGACTGTATTTTCAATTTGGTAATCAAGAAGTTAACTCACAGGTTTACCAGAATTACTTTGTTTTTATTTTAGCCTTGTCATACAGACAGAATAGGGGCAGGCATAGCACTGAAAAGCTGTAGACAAACACCCTGGAACCCTGGTAAACAAAGACAAATCTTGAGATTCCCAGGGATCAGGGTACATTTCCCACCAAGCTGCATGTACAAATTTAGGGCAGGTATTATGTAGTCATAAACAAAAGGAATAGTTCCCGTGGCAGCTGTCACTCAGCAGTCTGTTGGACAGACAGTGACAAACTATTATAACTTTGGGGAAAAGTCATTTGCAGGTGACAAATACCAAATACAGGCTTGATTGCAGGAGGGAGAGTCTGAGGGAGGGGGATTGAAGAGAGAGGCAGGGGGGGATAATCTCCAGGCCATGAAACAAAACACCTGTATAGACTGATGCAAGGGCAGATTGAAAAAATAAAGACCATGATGTTGATGGATACTACCTCACTGTTGAATTTATCCTTGGAATTCTGTCATCTCTTGTCTTCATTTTGAACTGTGGTCTTTTAGAATGTGTTTCTTGAGATTCTAGTACAGAATTAAGGCTTTCATAAACAAATCAATTCTGTCAAATCAGCACTCTGTCAGATTCCTGAGACAGCACGTCAGCTCCATTGTTTGCTACAATGTTCTTCTGGTACTTTCACTACCAAAATTCCACTTCTTTAGAGTTATCCAGTCCCCAATTAGCTGATATATGCTCGTTCAGAATTATATCTGATAAATTCTGGTAACAGAACAAGAATATTGGCATTTGCTATCATAACTGCAGTCCCTGGCATTGGTCTCTGCTGTGCCTTTCAAGAGAAAGGAGTAGTATCTGCCTCCTTCCTGTAACATTCCCTGCCTGGTGGGTGATATTGGTGATACTGTGGTTATTTTTTTTTTCAGCAGTCCCAGGCCTTTCTTACACTGGTAAACCTCTTCCAGAACAGCCTCACTGCTCTACACTAAGCCCTTGGGAAGGTCAAAGCACTAATACCTTTTTCTGAAACGTGCTTATCACTTTACAACACGCAGTCCTTAAGCACTTAAGTTTCACACACCTCCAAGGGGAAGAAGAGGTACCCAGCTGACAAAAGCTTGGAAAAAACATGGAATCCACTTACAACCACCTCTGTTAAGGATCCAAAATGATTTTTGTTAAAAAAGATTATGTGATTGTAGTAATTGCAATAGTCTGAGATATTCACCTTTGACTGTGACCTGAGCACTGCAAGATGCCTGTCCTGTGTTGTTTTCAGCCAGGCAGGTATAAATTCCATCATCTTCTGGTAGGGCATCTTGGACAGTCAGTTTTGCAACTCCATCTTCAAAAGTGGAATGGGCATATTGAATTGGCTGGTCTGCAGACAGAAAGGAAGAGAGTTGACTTAATACATGAGTCATGAATTTCAAAAGCACTTCTAGTTTTCAGTGAAATCTGGATGCCTAACACCAGCCAGCATACGAAAGTGCAGAGCCAAATCCCACTCTGTGCACAGCCACTGCTCTCTGGTGACTACAACCAGCAGCATCCCAAGCACAAAGCACAACATGGTTGTCAGACAAAGCTCACCATCAGATTCACTGCGTGCTACCTTGAGTAGCAGCAAAAGGACAAAACTTTATCTTTGATTCTCTTTGAGGTGGATAAGACAAGAAATGTGTGTTTGCTTCAGACATTGTCTCCACCTTGTAATTTTCCTGAAACTAAATAAAATGCAGATAAAGCTAGATGTGCAAAATCTGTTGGGCATGGAGAAGCACTTGAAGTCCTTCAAGAGGTACTTTGTAGTGGAAGACATTCCAAGAGAGACAGTAAAATCTGCCACGGAGCCAAGAAGCTGATTTACAGAAGCAGTCAATCTACACTCCAGTATGGCCAGTAACAGAAGGGTACAGTCTCAGCTGTGGTGATGTGGCTATTAAATAAGTTCATTTTAAGAAACTGGTTCCTTGAATTGGTGTGGAATATGCTTAAATATTAGTATAGATGGCTTAAAGTTGTCTTGCTCTTATTTCAGGAACCGCCATCAATCTCAGCCTTACTTTCTGAAATGCTTCTGCAATCTGTTTTCCCAATATTAAATAGTTTCCACTACTGACTCATCTTTGGTTGCTTTCCCAGTGTATGCAATACTTAAGACAGCCTTATACCTGTGCATAAACACCATGCTGGAAATAGAAATAAGGATCGTCTAAGAGAAGAGGATGAAACAGCAGAGAAATTGTGCAGGACTGATTTGAAGATGTCTGTCACTTGGGAGCTTATGGTCAAAAAAGATCAAAATTTATTTCATTGCCAAAATAATTTTGAAGGACACAGCTCTGGGGTTTCTAAGAACCAGTTCTGCACTATGATAAATTAAATGATGGGACAGATTTTTCTCTCATCTCTGATTTTCAAAGGAAGCCAACTCAGAAGGCAGTTATTATCTGAGCACTATCGGCACACAAAGTTTCATTCTGAAATACAAACATGTGCCAAAATCAGCATCATCCAATCCTTGCATATATTATAAAACGTGGTAGATGGTCTTCATCCTTTGCTTATAAGCCATCTGTTAAGTTAGCAGATTTTCTATTGCATGAAAAATTGGGGTGAATATTTAATCAACTACTCAGAAGACTCCAATTTTAGAATAAACTCTTTCCAGCCTTTGTCACCAGTCACACATTCTTATTACTGGCTCCTCTGAGCTCATTTTCACTCAGTCACACACAGACTGTTGGAACTATTACACCAAACCACAGAGTTTCTGCACGTGGGAATACCACTGCATTCAAACATGTACAGGTAGAGCTAAAGCCCAAGCAGGAAAATCTTTCTGTTAGAGGACAAGGGACACTGGACTGCCTTCCTGGTCCAATTATAGAATGTCTACCCTGACAGGGTCCCTGCCTGCGATTCTGGCAGTAGTCAGAACTATTAGCTTCAGAACTATTAGTGGTGACAAATGATGCTATGATGCCGTATCAGAAATACACCCAGGATCAAAGCTGCATCATCAAAAGCAGAACAATGCCTTTATATTTCTGTTGTAAGTAAGCAAGTGAATAGGGTAAGGGTTCTGCATGGAAAAACAAAATGTGGACTCCTTCACTGTGCCCTCAAATTTTGCCAAGGCTCTTTTTCACTCCAGCTCCAAACAAAACTCAATTTTTTAGCATTATTCACAAAACAGTGAATTCACTTACATAACAGCCTTTTCATTAGACCCCAGAAAAAGAACACAAGCGTATCAGCCCTTAGGAATAACCTACAGCAAGATTCTAAGTTACATCCACAGTACTTATATTTTGATGTAATTAAAACAACTCTCTCAGTAGTGAAACTCTCTCTTCTCCAGAGGCAGAACAGTCAAATCTCCAGGACATCTTGGCAGCAGGAACAATAACAAAAAATACCTTTCTGTTGGCATGTTATGCCTGAAGAAAGGAAATTTTCCCCTGGCCCATATATTAAAAGCTCTCTGGACAAATCACAAAGCTATCCTAAAACCAAACACTAGAATTGTTATGCTAAAGTCATGGTCATACCGTTCTTAAATTCTGCAGAAAGAGGTTCAATTAAACTTTGGGAGAAAGAAAATCCACACAGAAACCAATATGAATAGAAAGATACTTGAAACAGTCATACACTCCTTATTCCAGCAATTGAAAAAGAAGTTACCCAGAAAGTATTTTAAAAAGATAAAGTAAATTGGAGTTGCACACTGAAGTATTGTCAGAGAGAGCACACGCATGGTATTTATAAGGCTTTGGTGAGGCCAGAACTAAAACACAAGGATTTTACTTTCAGAGAAGTTGCCAGTAGATCAGTGAAAATTCAGAACAAAACTTCAATAAAATGTAGAGGGAAAACAAAAGGAGAAAACAACCATCTTGAAAAAGTTGGGAAAAAAGCTTTAATGGTAGATTTGCTGAGAAGAGTAAGAGCTCAGATGAAATTCATAGTTCAGTCAGGTAGCTCTTATTTGTGCAGTTTCTATGAATATGGAAAAGCTACTCATCCCCGCAGATGGTAAGAAGCAATTACAGACAATGCAGAGCATACAGCATCTATTTTTTTGTCTCACGTGACCTGAAGGAGAGGTCAATCTGCGTAATGCTTGGAAAGTGTTTGGAATTCGTATGTAGTCACAGCTGCTAAATATTCTTGGTATCTAAAGTAGTACTTGTATGTAACATTGTACAAGAAGTTGTTGCGAGGCTTTCAGTTCTCAGGCGGTGTGGATTCCTTGGAGATCAGACAAGGCAGACTGGACACCACAAAGCCCATTTGATATCAAGGCATGGCCAGCCTGGAAGGGAGCAGGTTCTGCTTCCTTCCTTTTGTTTTCTTATTTGTTTCTCAAAGCAGCCTTCTGTTCATGTTTCTTCTTTCTGTTCACATTTGCATGTTCATGATTGATAACTTGGTCTTTACATTCATTATTTCACCAAGATATACATTCTTTCCTCACTATTCTGCTCAAAAATTAATTCTGGTTTGTTATCATTGTCATGCTTGGAAGACAATTTGCATTTGATATTTTCTAGTGAACTTTACACATCCTGTCCCACATGACTTTTATTTCTATGGAGTTCTGCAAAAATGCTGTATTTTGAACAGTAGTGGGATTGCTCACAGCATATTGCTTTTTCCTCTGTCCTAGCAGAGGTCAGTTGTGAGTATAAAAAGCTTTACACTCCAGACATGGAGAGCAGATGCTAATACACCTTTTTTTAAAACAGAATTGGTCTGCCTGCCTCAAATTATATACTGTGAATATACTGTTTTCTTCATGTGGCCAGTTGATGAAAGACGCCACCATGTCATTTTGCCAAAAGCACTGTTATGTCTGCTTGGAGTAATATTTCACAACTTTCTCCTTTATTTGATTGTGGACATAAATATGAGGAGTTCGTAGTATCTAGCTAGGTGGTAGACAGGAAGGAAATATTTGCATTCAAGTGGATATCACAACAGCCAATTTGATCCTTAAGTAAAATAATAACCCTAGGAGTGTACATGGAATTATCAACACTAAACAACTGTTTAAAATCCATTCACGTTTGTGTCAAAATAGTATATAAACAGTTATGTCTCACAATCCTATGCAAGACAGCAAAGCATTAAACTATAGTGATATGTTTCAGCAGCCTGGAATGAAAGTTGTGTGCGTATGTCTTTAGAGTAATACATGATGTGTCTAATTTTTATTAATATGAGAGTTTCTTGTGCTTCTGTTATGCAGCCCCATCACTGCCTTTTGATTTAAGAGCAGAGTTAATGCACTGACTCTCTCTTACAGAACCCTAATGGTTTGAAATCCAACTAACTAAAAAAAAACCCCACCTGCATTGTGATGTCGAGCCAATCGCAGTTAGAAGCTTGGATGCGATGTAAACATGATTATACCTGAACAGGTGCAGACTTACATGAATTCAGTGAGAAAAAAGGTCAATATAAAATAAACTACCTGAAAAAACGCACAGTGCATCACAGAAACATGCGGCTTATTTATCTCTAGGCTTTATTTTTCAGGAGACAACAGTGTTCTGATTAGAACATGGTTACATAAATGGAGGCCATATACCTGTTCCTGATGAGCTGTAAACCATTTGAAAATCAACCCAAAGTCAGTCATCTGAGACAGGAAAATGCTCTGTATGTGAAGATAACTGAGTATAACTACATCAGTCAATGTCTAAGGGAACACTAGGAGCAAGGGTACCTTGGAATATGAAGATGAAGTGACTGACTCAGAGCTGCTCCTGAGCTGCAAGACAATTCTTGCACGGCCAAACAGAGATTCTACTCACATCTGCAAAGGAGGAACTTCAGCACAGTCTTCAGACAGAGAAACAAATTACGTCCAATGGGAGAGTGTCAGAACCTTTACTCACATGTTTTGTGTTGTAAATAAAGCACTGGCCTTTCTATTCTAGACATGGAGTTATTGGGAAGGGAAACAGCCCAGGCTGTGGGAACATACCAATCTCAAGGTCACGGTTCATTTGCCCTGCCACCTTTTTCAGTTAGCCCATTTACTCTCAATAGCTAAGGGAAAACAGAGATCACGTGCAAATAATTAATTTTAAAATAATCCTGGAGGAAACATATTTATGGCAAAGTATGCTACTCTTTGTTTATAACCACACACATACACACACACACACACACACGCACATGCACACACACACACGAAGATAGATAACCTGGGAGAATCTGAAAAAAAAAAATCAATCGCACTTCAAGAGTAAAAGAGGTGATCAAAAGATAAGCTGAATAAATTTTTCTGGTGTTTTACAGATATGGCTTTAAATGGAAAGAGTCTTCGGCCAAAGCATGTAGTGCCTGCATTGCTGAAATCATTTGGAATTGAAGCAAAACACTGATGTTTGGGCCTAACTCTGATATTAAGAGGAAGTTAAGGAAACTTGACTGTTCAGCTGTATAATCATGGCAGGGTACTGTCTCCACAGGATTGTGATGTCAACCCACTATGTTCAGAGCAGAAGCTTGTGCCAGAGGCGTGGGGGCAGCACAGGATTCAGCAGCAGCAGCACAGGGCAGCAGCAGCAGCACAGCCGTGTCGCAGGGCTGTGAGGGGCTGTGTGACACAGCCCAGGTAACTCAGCCTGGCACAGCTGTGTGGCACAGCCCGGGTAACTCAGCCCAGGTAACTCACCTGGCACAGCCGTGTGACACAGCCCAGGTAACTCAGCCCAGGTAACTCACCTGGGCACAGCCCTGTGGCACAGCCCAGGTAACTCAGCCCAGCTAACTCACCTGGCACAGCTGTGTGACACAGCCCAGGTAACTCACCT
>VZTG01001000.1:43593-124481 GCA_013397845.1 Melanocharis versteri | reverse complement strand
CACAGCCTAGGTAACTCAGCCCAGGTACCTCACCTGGCCCAGCCGTGTGACGCGGCCCAGGTAACTCCCCTGGCACAGCTGTGTGACACAGCCCAGGTAACTCAGCCCAGGTAGCTCACCTGGCACAGCCGTGCCACCAGCGCACCCTGCTGGACACACCGCAGAACTGCGGCAACACAAACCCTGCTCACGCCGCCTTTCGCGCACTCGGTGCTCGTGTAAAGGGTTTTTTCCTCAGGTGTCCCGGCGGGCTGTATTAGGGTGATTCAGCGCGCTTTGGGGTGTCAGTGCGTTCATGCAGGTGTTGCAGAGCAGGGGATTCCTTACCATTGAGAAGCCACGTGATGTGAGGCACAGGGACCCCTCCCACACAGCACTGCAGCACAAAGTCTTGCCCTTCGCTCACAGTGCGTTCATGCAGGTGTTGCAGAGCAGGGGATTCCTTACCATTGAGAAGCCACGTGATGTGAGGCACAGGGACCCCTCCCACACAGCACTGCAGCACAAAGTCTTGCCCTTCGCTCACAGTGCGTTCATGCAGGTGTTGCAGAGCAGGGGATTCCTTACCATTGAGAAGCCACGTGATGTGAGGCACAGGGACCCCTCCCACACAGCACTGCAGCACAAAGTCTTGCCCTTCGCTCACAGTGCATCCTTTCAAGACACTGGAAAAGCATGGAGCAACCTCTTCAACTTTAGGCCCTTTAAAACCAAAATGAAAACAGTTCCTTTAACTGAAATTGATGAAATTAGCTTTACCACTTAGAGCCTTTTTCTAAGTATGCTTAGATGACATGGCTGGGCTAACCATGGTGAAATGTTTTATAGGGAGACAGAAATCATTTTGAGCAGCAGACTGGTATAAAGAAGGGATTCTTCTATCATCTCCAAGGCAGGCATTTCCAGGCCCCAAGCTCTGTTTTAGGTGGTGATTTTCTATGCCAGAATCCACCATTTGAAGCCAATCACTAGAAGTGTATGCAGCATATTAGCAGAGAGCTCAGCACAAAGAAGATGGATAATTCTCTCCTCTTGTCTGTCTTCTCCCAGTCCCTCTCCCATCGAGAAACAGTGTGACTTAAGGATGCAGTTTGTAGGTCTCTCATGAGACAGAAAGAAATTATCTTGGGTATCCTGGTTTAACTTCAGGCACAGCAAATAGAGAAAAATTGCATAAACATGAACATAGATCTAGAACAAAACTTAAAACTGGGTGAAAACATTAGAACTGAGGACAGGATTTGCTAGACCCAACAAAATTTTCAACCAGACTAGTAAGACACTTCCTTCAAGCTTAAAATTATTGGTCACTGGGACATGTTCTTGAACTTAGCAAAATGCAATTCTCATTCCTTCCCTTTTCTTCTTATTCACTTTACTGCACAGAATTGGTTTGTACTAAAAACCATTTCAAATTTGGGGTGTAGAAATGCTAAGCAACTTCAAAAAAACTAAATGCAGAACAGCAACAATAAACTCATTGACAGCCTGTATTAAATACAAGCATTAACAGGAAACCCGAGTAGAGAATAGGCCTCCCTGCATACAAAACATGTATTGAGATGGTTTTAGCTATACAAACAACAAAAAGCACAATATGTCAGAAGGGAAACTGATGCAGAAAGTGGCTTGCCAGCTACCTCACACCACATTATTCACAGAGATAGGAATCAGAATTAACCTGCATTGAGGAATCAAATAAAAATTATGTAGTGACCACCCTCTGACAGCTGAAAAAAGCCCGGCCACAGTTTCCAAAGCGCAGATGGGCTCACAAGAGCTTACTTACTTCTGACTGTTAACAACCAGCTGGTGGAAGTCTGGCCTTTGGGGTTGGCAGCTGTACAGCTATAAGACCCACTGTCTCTCAAGTAGGCTTGCTTTATCCATAGGCAATGAATTCCATCTTCCTCATATATTTGGACATCTTCTCCAGCTTTTATAGGTTGACCTTCTTTGAACCACTCCACATCTGGTTTTGGCTTCCCTGAAACTAGGCAACCAGACATTTGGATTTTTATGAATAGGTATTCATAATTAGTGTTATTTAGTATACATTTATTTAGTATTATTTACTTTAGTATAAATGAGGTTACTTTACACACACATAATTATGTGAACCTTAATGGGCACTACCCAAAACCGTTGTCAGAAAGTTTGATATTTCTGATCTTCTAAAACTTCTTGGCCAGTCCACCTTTTGAAATAACAAATTATCTGGCAACATGTAAAACCATATCTGGAAAAAAGCTTCTGGCTGAAAACTGTTCTTCTAAAAGTCACAGAGAAAATGGATATGAAACTGAAACCGAGAAGGTTCTGTCCAAACACAAATGCTTCTTTACTCAGCACTGGTGTGGGTTGCCCGGAGATGCTGTGGACTTTCCTTGCCCTGGAGATACTCAAAGGTCACCTCGGTTTAGTCACCTCACACAGCCTGAGGTGAGGCTACATGAGCAGGGAGAAGGGCCAGTGACAGCAACCCTGGTCACCTCCTGCACAGAGGATCCTCAGGAGAGCTTCTTGGATTACTTATTAATAAGTAGAGATGTTCCACCGTGAATTCCCTGCAGACACCTTGCCTTGCATGTAAGAGTTTGTGCTTTGGGTCCAAAGCCAAATGAAAAGGCATTCACTGGCTTCAATAAAAACTGCTCCTTGCTTCTCTACGATAGGGACTGTACCTCCCTACCAAACGTGAATTTAAGCTTGCAAAGTGTGTGAGATGCTCTGACAGAAAACAATTCACGTTTTCAGTAATATACCTGAGAAATAAACTATTCAAAATGTGCCAGGATCTTTGGAATCTTTTCTCCACTCCAAATGCTCTGGACTTGTGATAGAAATTCTATTCTGTACTCATGGGGCAAGACTCATCAAGAAATGAAATAAATTACCATGGTGATGTGTGATTTTTTTTTTTTTGCCTCTAGAGAAACAAAAAACCAATTTCTCTCTCATTTATGTGAACGCTTTAAAGTGTAAATGTTATTTTTAAAAAAAAGCAGAAAAATGCTTTCAGATTATTTTCTAAAATTGAAATTAAAAAAAAAAAGAAGTGTTCCAAATTACTACCCAGATTCAGCAAAATGCGACTCTCATTACTCTTCTAAGAGGTTAAAACCTGCTCAAATTCTGTGGAGCAAACACTAAACATCCCTTTTAATTCTCACTTTATCATTTCAGCTGTTAGGAAGCACTCACATCAGGCTGACCAAATATGAGACATAAAAATAGATGCCACAAGGGACATGCAGTGACTGATTGTATTTTCTCATCTGATTTTTTTTGGCTCAAGGACAGTGTAACCAATTACAGGTCTGGAAAGTGTACCATCCATTTTGTCTCTTGCACCCTCATATAAGAGGGCCTAAAACTACCTCCCAAAAGGAGCAGCATTGGTTACATCTGGGGTAACCCCAGATGAGAGAGGATGGACACTATGGCATAGGATGGTTTGAAAATTTCACTAAGTGTTGTGGAAACAGCACTGGATTCTGCATCTGTTTCCAAAAGGCTTTAGGAGGAGAACAACTTTCAAAGGAGGAATTGCTTTCCACCTCTATGACCAGAAAGGGAACCCCTTTTTGACTAACCCCAAGGGCTCCAATAATTTTCATCCCTTTACCTTTGCTCTTGAATTTAATCTCCTGGCCTTCCGATGCTTCCACGCTCTGCGGGTGGATCTCAAACTGAGGAGGAATTCCCAGGGGCTCCCTCTTCTCCTCCATCACAGCCCCCCAAGCTCCAGACCTGTTTTCTGCTTCTCTAGTCCTGGGACTGACGTGCCCTGTCAGAGGTGGAGTTTGTTGAGCTGACATCAGGAGCTGCACACCCCTTTTCCTGTTTTCACCCTGTCTGATGGAAGGGGCCTGGGGTTCTGCCTTTGGTTCTGGTTGCAGTTTGACAGATTGTAGTGTGATGGTGCTTGAAGTTTTCTGCAAGACCTGAGGTCCCTTTTTTCCTTCTCTATGTTCTTGAGAAGACACTGTGTTGGTTTCTTGGTGCTGTCCTTGCTTATTTTCTTTGGCTTCTCTGGTGATGTAAAAGGTCTCTTTCTTTGCTGACACCCTGTCTTTGGTTTCAACCATGAGTTCTGTGCTGCTGGATTTCAGCTCTTTAGCAATCCCATTGCTGGTTGCCTGTTTGAATTCTGAATTTTCAACAGCTTTAACGGCAAGTGTGGTTGGTTTTGATGGCACGCTGAAGGAAAAAGAGAAGTTTGGAGATACATGACACTATATAAAAACTCTTTATCAGCAATATATAAATATATAAGCCCTTAGCAAGAAGGTGAACTGATTAGCCTCTAGATTCTTTCACACAGATCAAGAAGATGGGTCAAAGAGGTGAAGTGAAAAGCTTCATAAAATGAAATCTGGGCTCAGATACTATCTCAACTCAGGAATTTCTGGATACAAGTCCACTGCTCAAGTTCTAACATGTTTCGTGAGTCAGACATTAACCTTGCACTCACTGCTTTAGATGGGAAGCCATTACATGAGAGCTGAATGACCATGATGTAACACTACCTGATGCTTTAATAAATTGAGGTCATGTACAATCATAGCTCAAAACGTCACATAAAATATTTCGCTAAAGGGAAATGAAAATGTAAATTGTGAAGTGATTTTACTACTTCTAATTGTGGTGTCTTGTAATTTCGAAACAGGACTGATAGGAAACTTGACCAAAGTCTAGGGGAGGGAGAAGGGGTGTTGGCACATTAAAAACTTGACTGGATGTAACAATACCAGCTATGGATTTATTAGGAAGAGTTTCTCAGAATTATGATGGATCTGCTGCTCAGTACTTTGGGGGCACAAGAGTAGCTGACAAAGAATCTAAGTCTCCTCCAGTGAAGGCGACTGCCTTGACCCCTAAGCTATCACCTGTAGAGCACTGTGTCTGTGCCTCACACTTCCACAATATTATTCCAAGGCGGAGTTGGAACACATTTGAAATAAGGGCAGTAATTTCCAGCCCAGCTCTCTTTTGCTGCACTTGGTGCCATTAACTTATTCTCGCGGAGAGACTTGGGATATTTACTGGGGAACTTTCTTCAGCCGGAGTTTGATGTACTGTTTGAGATCTGCAGTTACAACTCTAGGACTTTTACATTTTACAAAATATCTCCTTTTTTTTTGTGAATAAATTATGGAGGATGCAGAACTACTCTAGAGAACCATGTGCATGGGGAGAGGAGTTCTGCCTAAAGTTCTGCACAGTTTCATTTACACTAAACTTACTTTCAAGTATGTTCCTAAAAATCACACAGATCTGAAAAATAGAATAGCACAGCATTTTCAATTCCACTTTGCAGTTAGGACAGTGTGAACATGCCATTTAGGAATCTCATCCAGGGCATGTGAGGACAGATTAAACAGCCCCATGACTATAAAGCAACTGGCCTTCATCAAAGTGTCTTACACAGACAGCCTTGAACTTTGCATTCCTGCATTTTCCATTCATGAAGAAAAGTAATTTTATAGAATAATTTTAAAATACTCTAGAAATTTAATTTTAAAAATCTTGATAAAGGTTTAAATATTAATTTTTTCTTTCTTGTTACTTTACCCATACTTTTGTATGTATTTTCAGACAACAGCAAAGGCTATGGCGATACCATGTTTAGTTTATGACAGGAAAGAACAACCAGCTCAGTACTGACAAGGTGCACTCAGGCTGTTAACTCCAAAAAGGAAGTTTGACCCCCTGGTACAGAGTAAAATTTCTCTTCACATAGCTTGGTTTTTTTTAAATTTTGCTTTCTTGAACCAGACCAGAACTCTGTACTTCATAATGTTGTCATCAGTTCCACCAACCATGTCCTACGAGTCTACCAGGACAGCTGAATTGGGCAGCAAGAGAGAACCTTACTCCAAGCACACATTTTCTAACTTCCAAATACCGACTGACCCCCCAAAAATTTATCACTTTGTGAAGAAAGCTCATGCAGTGAATGTCAAAATTAGTGCACTGCAATTAAATAATCAGAGAAAGTACTCCAGTAAAAACATACCAAGGGGGCTGAGAGTATGTGTCGGTCTTATCTGGACCTGAAATATAAAAGAAGAAAAGAAGAAACAAGTAAATTATACACAAAATACTGAGCACAGTTCCAAAAATTTGAAAGATTTTAAGCAAAAAATGCACTTAAGAACTTTCTTCAAATTTTAAATGCATTGAAGTCAAGATTGACAATCAATACACCTGAAATTGATATGGACAACAGGAAGCTGCTCAGCTGAAACACAAAGTGGTCTGGGTCCATTTTGAGACACTGCTGAGTCACGTTCTTACAACCCTGCAGAACTAAGGTTCGGTGAGCCTCAAGGGCTCTGTGTTGGGGGAGAGAAGTAATGGAGAGATTCCGACTGGGAAGCAGCTTATCCAATCTTATGATATCTCCTCTGAGTTTGTAGAGGTGGAGAAAGACAATCCATCAATCAGTCCTATACCTGAGGGTGCTCACGTGAAACTGCAGCTATCCCCTGGCTAAAACACAGAACCAAGTCAACAGGAGTAAAACCTCCCAAAACTTAGAGCCACCTGCAAACATTTACCAACCCATCTGCTGTGTAGCAAGAATTAGCACGTTTCACATGAATAACACAAAAGCTAATGCATCGCGTTTCTTCACTTTGCAACACCACCAAGAAATCTGGGAACACGGCTGAGCAATATTGATTTGCCAAGGGGCCTCACCAGATGCATTGATAAAACTGGGAACGTATTTGCCCACAATCAGTCTCCTAATTTGTAATCCTCCATGAACTCTCAAAAATCTTGACAGTGGTTGTTTCTCTTGGGGGCAGTATGAGATAATAAATTGTTGTGAGGAGAGAAATACCATTCTAGGTCAAATACCAACCACATCCCTCCATTACCCCCTAATTAAGATTTCAGGATGGAATTTATTTTCTCCAGCTCAGATCAAAGCTGCACCTATGCTGTTGTCAGCTGTGAGACTAGAAACCACAGTGGAAAGACGTGATAATTAATTTGCAAGATAACAAATTTTTCAAGTCACCAACAAACATTCCATAAAAATGCTTTCAGAGTCTTTGCCTCAGGGAAAAGACAAAATCATGTGATGGATGATATCCTGATTTCCACTGTGTTTTGCAAGCAAAAATCCACATGTAAATGCTTGGACTTGCCATGCCATTCAGAGTGACCAAAAGAATCTATTTACACACAAACAAAAGTTGCAGTGAGAGAGGGAAAAAATCCATTGACCTTATTTCAATAAACCTGTCAAACAGTAACAGAAATATAGAAAACAAAACTGAAAAGACTGGCTAAATGCAGAAAAGGACGCTTCGTAACTACTGGTTGCAGACAAGACAATACCATGCAACCCTGTCTATTAAAAGAATATTTCCTCTTCCCTCTTCACCTTCCACTCTGGGAAAAAAATATAGCCATTGGAGGAAAATATCTATATATGAGATTGCATGTCTTTGAAAGAACATGTAGTACTTCTGAGCTACCTGATTGCCTGCTAACATCTTGCAGCAACTGACTTAATTGATAAAGAAAGAATTAGGTATTATATATTGTGGTCAGGTAAGTGGAATCATCCAATTAATCAAGAGCATTGCACAAGAGTGCCCTTTTTACCGACCTGCACTAATCCAGGAAAGAATGTCCACATTATTCGGAGATGTGGTCAGCATCTGAAGCAAACATACACCACAACTGACTTTGTGACCCCAGTTCCGCATCATCTCTCAAGGCAGATGTAGCCATTACAGAACAGAAAGCTCACCACTTCAGGGAGAACAATGAGGGATCAAGTTTTGTGTTTAGATAAAAGGTTTATAGGAAGAAACAGCCCTTTCTGTACAACCTCTGTCGAACCAGCAAACTGTAGAAGCTTCTTCTACAATGGCTTCATCAGATTGGAAATTATAGATGAAAAGTACAGCTTTAAGTTGTAGAAAGGCTAGCTGTGGTTCTGAGCATCCCAAATGTACATCCACCTGTTATTTATACTCTTGATACCTTACAGAGTGACAGCATTGACATGAAACTAAAAGTCTTGCAACAAAAAACTCACTGCTGGGTGCATATGTAACCCATTGACCTCAGGACTGCAGCCAAAGCCAGCAGTTGTGGATTTAATTATTTAATTGGGTCCAGTGGCTGCTTACCCATTGACTGATGAACTTCCTCTTTAGTGTGCTTGCTGAAGGCTGTATGATTTTGAGGCTGATGCAAAGGGCACCCTAAGAAGCATCAAACTGCAAAATGAGCTGTATATGATAATGCATGTATGAAATAGAACATCCTACTTATGCAAAGACATTTGTTTCCCTAACAAGGAGTGAAATAGGCAGGGTTGGGAGCTGAGAAGAATGAATTTTAATCTTATTAAGTTGGGTTTTTTCTCTCTCACAATTCAGAATTATGCTCTTTTACTTTACTTTCCAAGTTCTGACAAATGTAGATAGAATTTTGCCTCCCATAAGGGAGTTGGTACAAATGTGCATCTGGTGATAGTACTCAACAAATACAAAATTAATTACTGATTATAATGACAAGTGCCAGGTTCCATTTGCTGAAAATCAAATCTGTTCAAAACACAGAAGTCAAAATCACAGCAAAAGTGAAAAGGTGTTTTTAAAGGAAGCTGTTACAAAGCACTTGGATGGCCTTTTTTTTCCCACTGAACCAACACAATGTTTACAGCTGTAGCATGCTCCAATCTATCACAGCATCGTTTAATGAAGAGAGAGAGAGAGGAAGATAATGGGAAGAAGTGAAGGTTTCTCGTTAATGTCGAGAACATGACCAGAGATATTTTAAAGGGATGCCTGTGGGTCACTTTTCTCTCTCCTGAAAACTCTTTGCTGTACCTTGAACGGTGAGCTCTGCAGACACAGATGCCTTCCCAGCGCTGTTCACCACTGTGCACGTGTAAATTCCTGAATCAGCAAGCTGAACATTTTGGATCTCCAAGAAGTGGATGCCTGTTCTCTCATACATGTTGAAACGCTCATTTTGCTGTAACTGAGTATCACCCTGCAAATATCACAAGACTCCATGAGACAGCAGCTATTGTTAAGAGAAGGGGAGCAAGAATTTTTTAGTAAAACATTGGGTCAAAATGCCTTTCTCCTATCCTTTAGCCAAATTCCTTCTATGAATAATACTCATATGGTATAAACAATAAATTGTGTACAAAATTCTGTAATTCATATCTTCAGGAGGCTTCCTTTTTTCCTCTTTTTTACCACCTACTCATCTCAGTTTTGGCCTTTCCCTGTTTATTATACCCAGATTCCTAGAAAAAATTCTTTTCATTGTATGTGGGCTCAAACCAGTTTTATGTTCCTGTTTTTTTCCAGGAAGTCAAATACTTTTAAGCAAAAGCTTCCAATCTGGAGAGTAGTTCTCTATCCCTCAATAGCTACACTGGAGTTAAATCCAAAGATACAGCTTTCAGGCAGGAAGAAATGTGTGTAGTTCTGAGCAGATGATCACAATGATAATTTTTGCCTTTAAATTCTACAAATCAATTGACAAATAACTCATTTGTGAGAAAATCAGAGCTTCTGCTTCAGCATCATCCATTAAGAATTAGTGCCTTGCTATCAGACACCATCAGACACCACAGTTTCTCCCATCCTATGTTTAGGAAGGGAAAGCCTACAAAGCTACAATTTTACTTAGGCAGTAAATATTTGAGAAGCATAGTGTTTACAGACACTGCCATTCTTGAAGTCTATCAACTGACTGCTATCTGGGTGCTGTAGGTCCTGATGGAATTTAAAAAAGCTAGCTCACATCAGGGGGTTGGTGATGATACAGAAGCTTCTGCTCCTTGCAACTTAACAAGTAAGAAAATTGGAAACAAAACAATAAGCAGAGTCAGATGTTTACGAACAGGCTTAATAATTAGTTCTGAAAAGTGCAATTTTACTTGTTGATAAAGCTCCCATGCTGTAAGGAAGGTGGTCTTTTGTCAGCTCTGCAGTAGCCAGACATGGTCCAGCAGCCATGTAAGTTCATTTCGATGAGGCACACATTATAGAAGGTGATAATCAATAGCAAAATATATAATATAGCCACCAGCAAAATGCAAAAAATATATGGAGAAGTGCCAAAACGTAGATCCAAACTGCTGGATTGGTAGTTCCTACTTCCCATTCACCACACAGCCCTGAACAAAGCGAGCTGCGTGACAAAGCATGTTTTTCACAGAGCTGCATTTCTGGAAAACCTGAGCGAGCCTGGTGGGACTGGAACCAGGCTGTGGTGCAGGAGCTGCACTGCAGAGTCCCAGAGAGCCAGCAGGTGCCACGGAACGGACGGCAGCTGGAAGGAGAGGCAGACTCCAGATGGAGCCACCAGCTGAAGGAGATGCCAGTGAGCACTTCCACTGCAAGAGGCTGCCTGTGTTCGGGGATGGACCCTGACATCCTTGTATTACAGACAAGGATAAGCCTGGAATAAAGCAGATAATGACTTGGAAGCATTTCCCTGTTCTCTGAGAAGTTTTCTGAGGGTTTTTTTTGGTTTCTTTCTCTCCCAAACCTGGAGATACCAAGAGAAAATAGAAGCACTGATAAGAGTTGTTTTTTTTCTCTTCACTATATATAAGGTATTTGTGTGTTGAAGGGTGGAAGGGAACAGGATGCCACTAGAGCAGTCATATATCTGCTCTTCCAAGCTAAAGAAAGTAACTGTAATTCTCTAAAATACTGACAGTTTCAGTAAAAATGGCCTAATCAGTGTAATACCTAATTATCACCTCAAAGCTCTCTCCTTACAAACAAAAAAACGTGTTTGGAGATCTTATGTATGCCCAAAGGGGACACTGGGACTTAAGACTTCAACGTGCACTTCATCCTTCCAAGTCACAAAATTTCAAAAGAGAAGGAAAACATAATCTTTTGGGGAAATCATACCTTAAACCAAGTTACTTGAGGCTGAGGTCGTCCTGTTATTTTACATGAGAATTTGCCTGTTTGGCCTTCACGCACAACAACTCTGTTGGGTTTTGTAGCAAACTTGGGTGGACTTTCTCCCCAGATGCTTGGCCTCTGCTCCACAGAGGGAACAGCAAGTCTTCCCCTGGAAAGACAATTGACATTCTGGTTTTACAGAAGAGCTGGAAGCTGTTGTGGTTAGAACACATGTCAGGAAGCATTTTAGACCAGAGGTCTGCCAACAAGGGTATATAATTGGTGGCAACCTAGACTGTAGTTGCACAGTATTTTTCTTGGCCAGTGGAAGAAATGGAAATGCTGGTGATGACTGCTCTTGATTCCTCATGCAACTAAACAGTGTTATGCTATGCACCTTCATCTGCCATACACAGAACAAACAAATCTTGGGGACTATTTTGTTTATAAGCAGAGCTGGGCAAACCAAAAGATAGGAAACACTGTATGCATTTAGTTTTCCCCATTTTCTGCTTTCATTTGCCTCCTAAGAGTTTCTTTGTGCATACTTGTTCACTGTTCACAGGTTTTTATCATGTAATTTGTTTCGTTCTTGAGTGCAATTGACACAGTAATTTCTGATTTATGATTCAGCACCTTGGTTTTGCAACCTTTCTGATATGTCCTGGTAAATATTTTCGGTCTGGGGAAGACTTTTATTTGTAATCTCATTTGCTACAATGTTTGCAAAGCAAACACAAAGAGGGCACAAAACCGAAGTTCACCTGTCCCAGGTGAACTACTGTGAAGTGTAAATGCCCAGCTCCACTTACACAGCTGGCACAGCTGGGAAATGACATGTGGGATGAAACTAAAGTGGCACCAGTGACTGCAGTCCAAAACTGTAAACTGTTACACAACCATAAAACATAAAACATCAAGCAGCCTCACAGCATGAAAAAAACCCAAAAAGGTGCAAATTCAGGTCTGTTAATGTCAAACGGAACACACTCACTCTTTGCTCTGAAGCCTTGGTACAAAAAAGACACATTAGCAGATGGCAGATGGTGACTTTTTTTTTAAACGCTTAATTTCAAGCAAACTAAACCATTTTCAAGGCCTTCTTTTCCAGATGGCCTTTTACCACATGCAAGTAAGATGTGTCAATACCTCACCATTTCTACCAGGTGTCAGATACTAACAGAGACTGCATCGCCTTAGTCCAAGGTGCTGCCAAGACATGGTGGTTGCCATATGGGCAGCTCGAGGTTTCTAAGCAAGAGATGATACCACAATGAAAGGATTTGCATGGACAAGAGGACCAGCAAAAAGTATTGAGAGAAGGGTGATTGTAACATGCTAAAATGAAAATCACTTTATCCTATAATTAAATATTTGATAGCTTTTAATGTCATCTCCATCATACTACCACTAAAGAAGAACATAAATGTGTATTAAAGAAGCCTTTTAGTAACCATCTTTAGGTGGCGACTCTATATTTATATATCTGCACACATAACATATTAAAAGAAACTCAACTACTAGCTGGCCTGCAGCTTTATGGCTGGTTCCTAGACATGAAAAAATGGAAATGTATAATGTTGTTCTTTTTTTCTTTTCCCTTCTCCTACCATAGAATTATTCATACTCAATAGGAGGAAAACATAGGAGCATAAGAAACTAGGATAATCTCTATGCAATGCAACAGATTAGGATAGCACCTTATAAAGTCTGAATATACAACAAAACCTTCAGCAACCTGAACTATCCTTTCTTGTTTTGATTATTTATCCTGTGTGCATGTCTGTAGATCATTTGCAATAAAGAATTTGTCATGTAAAAGCCTTCCTGATTACTCAGTTTTACTTACCATTTTCACTGTTGTAATCTGTTAATCTTAAAATTCAAAACAAACATAAATAATGTTTATATCAATGATGAAATTAAAATTTCCAGTTTTAACTGTCTGTATTCTGATCACTAACATAATCAGAACATGTATTTTTGCCTACATCCAGAGTGACTCAGTGCCAGAGATATAAATCAGAAAAAATCTGCTTAAATTCAAACTATTAGAAATTAATTCAGCTGTTGGAATAATTAGGCCTGGGGCTTTTAAAACAGTGACATTCATGTAGTTGTAAATGCTTACTTAAGTGCAGAAAGTACAAGTAGGTTTTTCTGTGCCAGCTTACATCACCCCCTCAACTCGTTCTTGGTAAAGTTACTCCAAACCAGAACATCATTTCTTCTGGACTACAGTTTACCCACTGTATTTCTTGGAAATATTTAAATTCTGTGTGCAAGAATGCTGATTTCTGTTGCTTTTATTTCTTACTGATGACTCTTGAAGCAGTATTTGCTCTGGCTTTAAAAAGAGACTGTTGGCTCATAGAAGTTGTGGAGAAGGATTCTTGAATATCGCAGAGCAGAGAAGAGGGTGCAAAGTTACAGCAGAGGGTGCAATATTTAAGGATCAGCAGGATGTTCTGTGTTCAGCCACATTAATTTCTCAGTATGCTGAAGGAGTAGCTGTGCATCTTCCTGACTGCCTCAACCATTCTGCCAAGCCAGTAGCTCTCTCAGTAGCTACTCAGCTTGGGATAAATGGAGATTTTAGAAACAGTAATTTTACTTGTTTTCCTACCAAAATATATTCAAGTGTCTGTTAAACAATATCCAAGCCAATAGGCTGCTTACCCAGAGGTTTTGGCACTGGATGGCAGGCTGTATTTCATCAAGGAGTTTCCTGTAAGCATAGGACAGAAAGACAGGAAGTCAGAAGTCTTGTCGAGCCCATTGGGAATTACAGATAATAAAGACTATGTAAAATACGCATTTCTCCAGGTTTGAAACATGAAGGAGGAACGCAACACCTGCAGTATAAGGTTATGTCATCTGTAGTTCAAAGTTAGGCTCTCCAATCTCAAAACCAAGCTTTAGCAGAGTTGCTGTCTAAACCCCGGGCTCAGCTGAAACAATGCTGCGAATTATTCATGAAAACACCCTTTTAAAACGAGTGAATGAAACACCGTGTCTAATTTCTACAGCGCACCAGTACTTCAAATTAAGATAGCAGGAGGTTTTTAGACTGTGAAAGAGGTCCTACTTTATACGACTGGGTTTCCAGCCCCGTACTGGCCCAAAGCACCTTTGCTGTCCATGACACAGGGGCTCATCCCTCGCTGCCGTGCGGGAGATGCTGCGGGAGCCCAGCGCCATCTGCTGCACACAGAGCCCGACCCGGGGGACACCCGGAGCCGCAGCACCCAACACAGCTCTGGGGCTGAGAAAAAACACCTCTTCTACAGCCTTACAGAGCCCACATCACTGTCACACAGGACAGCCATGCAGATGGAAAGAACAGATCACTTATTTTTCAAGTAGCCGCCAGCCCCACGTGGTTATCTTTGCTGAGAATGGGAAAAAAAAAATCTGTGCTTTGCTATCTTGATGCATAAAGGGATTTTAGAACAAAGACCATATAATTCTTAAACTCTGAGAAATTCAGTCATTGGGTACTGCCCCGAAGTTGTTTTGAACTGCAGAAAAGACCAGGTCAGAGGAACTGATGTAAAAATGGCTTTAAAAAAAACCTCCACCCTCATGTAAATTGTCATTCATAAAGTTGTCCCAACTTAAAACAAGGGGAAATACAAATATTTCACATAGTTTTTACAACAGAAGGCAGTAGCAATCATGCTAGATCTATGCATATTTCAGTATGTACTCTGAGGATATTAGAGTTTTTGACTCTGAATAAACCCAAACACTGATTGTTTCAGGACTGCTGCAGATTTTTTCTTTGCTTCAAGAATTCAACACAAAGTTGTGACCTGAGAGGTTTTGATATTCAGCAGATCTCTGATATGACAAAATTTCAAGAGGAGAAGCAGTATAATTGATTTCAATCCTTCCCTGGCTTTGTGTCACTCTTTAAATTTTAAATTTGGCAGTTTGCAACTATCTAATATGCAGATGTGCTTTTAAAAATTCCTGGGTTTGATCTTGGCTGTTTCCTGCGTGACATTAAGCATGCAATCACAACCAGGCGTGCAGCTTAGCAGTTTCTGTCCTGAGCGGTGACTTCCATGAAAATTACAAAGTTTAGAACAAAGTCTTTAAAGCTGGGACTTTTGTTACCTGCACATCATCACCCACACCTGAAACAGAACTCACACTTTATCTAACCGTAGATATGTAGCTCCCTGCACAATGTCTTAACCTGTGAAACGCAGTAAATGAACCTTACCCTTGCACCAATGAGAAGGCACGTGTGTACAGCTGTGATTTTAACAGGGCTGTTTAACACACCCCGTGCCTTTACTTAAACCATCATCATCACAACAACTGTATAAGGATCTTCTGACCTTCCACTGTCAGTTCCACGGTCACTTGACGAACCCCACCATCATTTGCAGCCTCGCAGGTGTATTTGCCACCATCATCTTCCTGCACACCTTTGATGACCAAGCTGAACACCCCCCGGATGCTGCGGTCCACGACATAATGGTCTCCTTCCGGGACAGGATGCCCATTTCTGTACCATGTGATCTGTGGCTCAGGGTAGCCTCTGACCTGAAAAGATGTGAGAGAGAGGAGAAAGAAGATAAACTTAACAGATGATGATATCAGGAAGAAATGCTGGACATTTAGCAATGCAGTGGAAAGTTCTTGACGCAGGAGCTGTTAAAGACATATTCTTCGCAAGCCAAATGGCAGAAGATAATGAAATGAAAAAAACTCTTGGATAAGTCAAAATCATAAGACTAGTCAGGCAGATAGACACTTACGCAGAAAAATTTCCCGCTAGAATGGTTTCTCTGCAAAAACATAGTGACAGTGCCAATAAAGAATCCTGACACCTGGGTCCCCACTGCTCAGAAACTGAAAAAAAAGGGTAGTAATGCTACTACATCTCTAAGTATGCAAGACTGCAAGGCTGTTGGACCAAATATTTCTAGTGTGGTTGCCAAGGATTGGGCTCATAACGTAAGTCTGTGTGTAGCCATCTAGTTTTCAAATGTGCTGAGATACAGTAGCTCCTGACAATATACAGGCAAAAAATGCAGACACGTACCAAATTTTGTCTTGATCTTTAAAAGCAGAAGATAAGGAGCTGCAATTTGAAAAAGCATCATTAAGGGTAATTCTCATGTTATGGCGGGAGGGGACTATAAGCACCTACACAAACACAGAGCTCAACTTAAAGAGATTTCTGGTCTACCTAAAAGAAGAATGTTCATCAAAATGAACCAGTCCTGTTCTCATTAAGTAACAGTCATATTGGTATATCCCTGCCTGCTAAGGCATTAATGATACCTTCAGATTTACAGGCAGATCCTCAGTTAGTGTAACTGAGAACCAAGTTACTGATTTGCAATTGAGCAGCTCTTGAAACTTGATGAGGATCTGTGACTTTTTTTCGCAAAAAAAAAAAGAGAAAAGCAGACATACACCAGTTTCCACCAAATAAAAAAACTACTCAGGCAAAGGTTCTTCCTCTGCTTCGTGAGAAATGCCATCCTCTTTGAAGGTCACTTTAGAATGTGTTAATTGTTAGCACGCTTGCCCAGTCATTGTAACAACTCCTGATTGCAGTACTCCTTTCCTATCCCCCCTCTGATATGTCAGCTCTCCATCTTCCGACTCTTTGATCCTTTGCCTAAAAGCCATGAAGTAACTGAGTGGATCAAGATGAGCTGGGATGAGTAATAGTCGTGGCTGTGTATTCTCACTGGGAAAGAAGCAATGTCACCTTCTGAACTACATATCAAAATTTGGCAACTGAGCAGGCAGTCCCTTCAATCTCCAGGTGGGCAAAATATTGATGATCTGTCTTGAAGTGAAGAAGGCTTGGTTGTGGCTCGAGCAAATTCCTCCCAGCATTCTCCTCTCAGTTCCAAATCCTCATTTCAGCTCTGCTTTCTCTGACTGCACAGCACTTACTTTCCAAATTACAGTATTTAGCCAACCAACCTTACCCATTCTTAGGTTCTCTTCTTTAAAAACCTTTCATTTTTAATCTAGCCCCACCTCACTCCAGCTGGGTTTCTCATCTTCTGCAGCTTAACCTACAGCTGTCAGAAATTTTTCTCCTTCCTTTAAATCTTTGGATATCAGTTCAGACGAATTAATTTTGCCAGTGATGTGCTGACCTCTTCTCCCTGGCACTACTTACTCAATATTAAGGATATTAACATTTGCCAAGAGCTGAATATGCTGAATAAACCGAGATACTTTCCACTTCTGGTATAATTTCTCAAATTCTTTCTGAGTCTACCTTTAACTAAGCAAAAGCCATGTTCCATGAAGTACAAACTGTGGGATCCTGCACAACAGGGAGCTGATTCCTGTTTAAAAATGCCACATTTTTCTAAAGCTCTTTGTGGCCAAGTCTTTTTCCAGTTATGAAAAACAGCAGCTCCTGCTCATCCCAGACCCCTCACCCTACTCCAGCATATTGATTTAGTGCTTACTCATAGCACAGGCTCCAAGGAATATATTTCTCAGCCCATTTCAGCTCCAGAAAAAGGGAGTTGTGAAGCATCAATATGAGGTTGTTACAATACTGTAACTCCAGGTAGTTGATAATGTGCTCACTGTCACACAAAGTGACCTGCACCAAATCACTGTTTCTTGCTATTAACTTGTCAATGCCCTCGTATCCATCTTTCCATTCTAGATTAAGAAACCAACAGAGAGACTAAGTGATTTACCCAAAACCAGAGAGTATATTAGAATGGAGTTACTATTTCTCATTTTTGCTTCGCTGGATATTAATTTACTGGAAATATTTGAGGCAAAATTGTTTTCAAACCGGTGTATAAACAGTACAGTAAAATGGAAGAGTAGCACTTCAATGGATGTGAAGACAGAAGCACCTTTTCAGTGGTTCTGTCTTCACATCATAGCATCTTTACTATCATTAGTCTAGCCACATCTGTTTACAGCTGCTGAGACTCTGGCCTGCAAATGAAAGTCATCAATTACACATCACCTAATATATTTACTGTTTTTTCCAGTTCATAATAATTTCTTCTGGTGATTTCATTGAATTGTTCAACCCAGCTTCAAAGGCCCCAAGCATTAACCTTCCATCATTTGTAACAGGGAACAATTGGGGTCAAACCAATGGGAAATACCTTTCTTCCTTTTTGATTTTGTTTTACAATATTCTTAAATCCCTCTTGGTCCACACAAGGCCATTTTTAGCTGACCCCTCAAGCTCTGGTAGACCATTACGTATGTACTTCCAGTATCACATGGCTGAGGCTACATTAAGTATTTTTCCATTTCTTCTCTGTCTCTTTATTTTATACTTGCTCTGTCTGTATTATTGTGTTCATCCACACCTCTACACTGAGGAAATGCCACACCAGAAACTACAAACACAGACAATCAGCATTCCATTTCCATTCAAAAGGTTGAGTCATTCCCTTCCCAAATGACGATTTTTTTCTTTCATTTTTTGTCAAAGATGAAATAATGGGAAAGCAGAAGTTTACAGAATTGCTCTGTTGCAAGGATTTATTTCAGGTTTGGGTTTGGAATGTGTTTCAAACTGAGCCAGCCCTCTCTGAAATACACGGTCTTGCCATAAAAGTGTCAGGGACCCTTAAACAAATCACTGGTTACCAGATTCTGACCCTCATGGATCAATTCCAGAACTGCAGCAGGTTTTATATTCCTCCAAACCTTTCCAGAGCTCACTAAAAACATCTGCCTTGAATAAATCCACACCAAAGAGAAATTTATCTGCTTATTTAATGCCCAGCAGCAGCATGCTATAACCCTTATTTACAACTTGGCCTGTGTGAGCATTGCCAGTCCCAGTGAGGCTGCAGCTTCTCTCTACCTGCTCTACAACAATAACAAGTGGAAAATTGACAGCAAGCGGCAAATAACCACTGTATTAGCACAAACACGAGTTTTGAGTTTTTGTCTGGACCCATCAGTTGCTTAGTGCCTTCCGGGAAAAGTCTGCTAAGGTAAAAGAGTCCTTCTGCTCCATGCATCAACAACAAGGGGAAAGAGCTGAGAGAGAACCTGTGGTGTGTGAAATTCCCAGAGTTCAGGTTGTTCTGCATCTGGGTCTGAGAGGATGCTATTGAAAAGGGATGGTGCTAGCTTCCCAAAGAAAAGAAAAAAATGCAACAAATCCATGGAAGCTGTACACTAAAGGACAGTATTATTAGAAAATGTGCCCCTAAAAACTATTCTCCACTGTCACAAACTGAAAGGCAGTCAGTGACCACCAACACCAAATACATTCAGTGATCCTTTTTCCTGTTCAAAAGCACAGGAAATATTTTCTAAAACTTGGTCTCTATCTATGCTCCATAAAAGAGCTGTTTATATAACAATTTTTTTTAAAAAATCATAGGTTTGCCTACTTAAACACAGCTGCAGTAGCAGTTTAGGGCAATGGGATGCACCCTTTTGGCTCATGCTTTTAACTTCAAATTCATATCCTGCTTTATAATAACTGCTGCTGGCTCCAGTGAGGTCAACAATGAACATAAACCCACAGCACCCCAAAAAAAAGCAGCCATAAATGACAATAAACCAAAGTGTAAGTGTGAAACATTGATGGGGTGTGTACTGTTACTGAATATTGTTCAGTTTGACAGTAACACCTGAAGACTATTAGAAATGATGCCAAACATTACATGGCATATTCCAGCACTACATCCATTATACTGCCTGAGGTGTTCAGTGCTTGATGTTAAGGACTAGATAAATGTCCCATTTTGCTGTTTAAGGTCACACAAGCAATGAGGTCAGGAAGCAAACAGCTATCAAAAGGATTTACTGGCTTGCAAAATCTCCCTGGATTACATCATATATAGACAGGCACATCAAAAGTCGCACTAAGACTGGCAATGTTACAACTGTTAAGAAGTTGCTGTTCAAAATAACTCCCCCCATAGAGATGATTTCATATACTGAAATATGAATTCACTAATGACTAAAATTCCTCTCAAGAGACAATCCTTCTCCCATGAAATCAGAATTTTAAAACATCCAGATTCTGTCAGCACAGAGCATTCAGATGTGCTGCTGTAGTGTCTGGAAGCAGTAAAACAACAAAACAACATTTGGATGACCTGGGTAACAAGTCATAAAAGAAGAATAGCAGTAATGAGCAATGTTAAATATTTTCTAATGCATATAGGTACCTGCAATGCAGAAGAGAATAAACTATTTCCCAGCTCCACAGTGGACTGGGCAACCAATAGACTTTCAAGAGAAATTGGCCAGTGGGTTTGTAGATGATGTCTGTCAGCAGCCACCTCCTTTAAAGGAACAGCAGGTGTTTGGCTTATCTGGCTGCCTGCCTATCTTAACATTAAGGAATGCCAGAAATCGAGGAAAGCTTGACAAGACTTTGTAGCCTATTCTCTGTTCCATACCCATCTTCAAGAGGAAACTAGTAATTTCTGGGATCTTCATCTCAGGAAAGGCCACAGAAATCAGAAGCTGCAAAGGAATAAAATGAGGATAGCCTCAGCCAGAGCTGTCAGATGTTACCACTGAGCTCCCAAATATGTGTTTTTGGCAGATCATTAGAAGTCACCAAGAGACATCAAGGGAGATGTGGAAAACTACTCAGAATATCTAACAAAATCTGACCTTTATTCTGCTGCCTGCAAACCTGGCAGAGCAAATACTCATTACTAGAGGGAGCAAACTGCTTGCACTTTTTGCAAAACTTAAGAGTAATAAGCCACCAGATTGTATCAAGAAAGCAGCAGAAGAAAGGCCATTATATAGTATGACACATTTTTCAAGTGTAATTCTAATCAAGGAAGTAAAGATACAGGAAAAAATGCTGTAGAACACTTACACTTGAAATGTGGTAGAGGTGGGATGGCATGCCTCTTCTGCCATTGTCTAGGTATCAGCAAAAGTAGAATATTATTCCCTTTATTGCAAGTTACGTATTAGATGGGTTCATCTGAAGGTCGTATGGTTGAAGGCTCTCATGCAGCCCCAAGAGATGCAATCCAAACAGTAGCAGCTGTTCTGTGGATGTGGCTTATCCTAGGTCCTACAAATAAAGAGGTGTTTCCCATAGTCATCAGAGGGCCAGAGCCCTCTATTTTACTTGAATCAAGAGCCAGCAGGTTTTGGCCCTGGACCTTGATCAAAAGACTTGTCAGGGGAATGAAGCACTTGAGAGGAAACTCAGCAGAGGATGCTACACCCTAACATATGCTCTGTCCATGTAGACAGAGCTGTGCTCTCAAACTAGAGAAAAAAGCCACTTCTTGCTTTAATATTTCATACTGCTGTGAGCTCTTAATTTCAGTCTTAGGAAAGAAGTACTATAAAACTGTTGAGGCCACAACATGAATGTTGTAACTACAGCACACCTGATAGGTGCTATATTTTGATTTAAATTTAATTTTTATTTTTATTGCAGGTGGGAAACATGTTTCTGGCCAGTGCAGCTCTTTTTAAGTCTTGTATCAAAGCTTCTGCTAGGCTCAAGCTGCAGTTTGCTTTAACAAACGAGCAGCAGATGTTCTTGATAAAGGAAAGTGGACATGATACATTGTTAAGCTCCTTCTGAGACTTTAAACACACACAAACCATATCTCAAGAATAGTTTACCTCTCTTAAAAGCTTGCTTCTAAAACAGAGAACTTGCCTGGCAAGATTAAACATGAAAATGTTAAATATTTGGAGACTTAGCTATGACCTTGCAAACAAAGCGAAAAACCTACCTCTTCTGCAGAGCAGTCTAGAATCCACAGTCGTGTCATTAAAGCAAAAATGGAATACAGAGTAGGAGCAAACATGCTCACTTCAAAGCATTACCTACTGTACATACAAGAAAAAACAATGGTCTTTCTGTAAACCTTGGATGTGTTTTATTTTTTTACTTTGCACTCATCAACGCCAAATGGCATTTGATACTTTATAGTCCAAGCACCAAACACAAGATCCTTCTGCAGATGGCACCCCACAAATTTTAGTTTTGACTCTCAAAAAGTAGTTCTGCATAATCTGTTTATTCATTATCACACCATTCAATCCCTTTTTGCAGATTGCAAAGGTGCTGAACGCTACACATACTACCACAGGTCTTTAGGGGAATCAGTTTTTATGGTGCTCAGCAGGGAAGAATTTATGACCTATCCATGGAAGACATGGTCTGCTAACTGAAAAGCAGACAGCAGCTGCACATAATTTCTTCTTCAATCTTCTACATTTAATGTGGGGGTTTTGGGTTTTTTTTTGTAAAATTCACTGTCAAGAGTTCCCAAAGGTGCACAGAGTATTGGCTTTGTGCTCAGTCACCAGAGTATAACTGTTTGAAAAAAGCATTGCTATCCCAGGTACCATAACCTCAACAAGTCCATTTGTCTGACATTTTTTCTGAAGGACTCAAGTGGAATTTCAGAGTAGCACAAGGTGTCAAGCTGCCTTGAGTTTATCGAAGTTCAAACATCAGTCCCAATTTATGCAGCTCTTAAGAGAATGTTTAAGCCCTATTTACATCTTTTTGGAATTAATCGCATGTACAGGTGCTTTTCTTAAATTAGATTTTGTTTAACTTACAGAATAAGTTTAACTGTATTGGTTTTAAAGTAACTCTGTTGCAGGAGTCTTCAGAGAGCCACAAAATAACCTGAAACCTCAGTCAGCTGAAATACAGAACTCTGCCAAGATGGACTCTGCCCTTTCCTGTACAGAGGACATGAAGGGAACGCACCGTGTAGTGGAACACGTCTGTGGAGCTGGGATGTCAATCAGCAACTGAATGAGGGGCTGTAAACCTCTGTTACACTAATGGGGCATTTTCACACAGCTGTTGCTGTCTCAGACTGGCAGAGCTCTTCTGATGCAGCTTTCATAAATCACTCTACCAGCAGCAACATCTGCCTTTTTACTCTCCCTGCACTGTAGCCAGCTGACCTGCAGCCATCAGGTGCGTGACAAGAGTTTTATGCAAACCACCCACAGAGCTCACCTGGATGCTTTTTTTCTGTAAGTACAAGTTTTCTGAACTTAATATGGGATTATAGGTAGACCGAATCTCCATCCATCTTTAGATATTTGTCTGATTTTTCCCATTTTTAAAAAGCCTTCCTCTAAGCTGCCAGTTCAAAAGCAGATGCCATAAACGTTGGATAAAGTCTAGGACAAAGCTTAGGCTATTTCCTCCAATGCCACCCAGATGCTGTCCTGGCACACAAAGATGACAAGATCTCCATAAGGTGGTAAAATTCTGGCATTTTGTTGGAGTGTGCAGGAAACTGAGTTATGTAGAAACTGAAGACAATTCCAGTCCAAAATAGGTAGCAGTAGCTGTCACTTGGGAAAGTCAGACTTCACAGCAAAACAGTGTTACAAATAAGAGAAGTAAAGCCACCACCACAGGAAAATGTGAGCAACATGGTAAGAAATGACTCTGTCAGCTCTCAATAACTTCAGTACTGCCACACGGTATGGGCCAAAAGGATTCCAAAGGCAAGGGCAAGTACAAGAGCTCTCAACACCATAGTGAAGATACAATTTGCAGCCTTCTCTTGAGTGAAACTCTCATCAATTTTAATGAAAGTTTTCCCTGGTTCTAAGCCTCTCCCTAGAGAAGAAAAAAAAAGACAAACTGCAAAGACAAAGCTTTCTTCCCATGGTACAACTTTTTAAAAGTATTAGAATTTATGAGGTGCTGAATAGCTTAAAATGCTAAAAAAATGCAAAGAAATAGCTGACCTATTTGCATGGTAAAGGATCATTTAGGATTATGCAGTACAAATGTAAGGCAGTTCAAAGGGAAAGAACTGTGGCTGTGGAATGGAAATAAGGCTCTTGCTAATTGTTCCATATAGCCCAGTAAGTCCCTAAAATTTGCTCTCTTTCCCTATCCTCCTAGTTCCCATCTTTGGTGATTCTGAGTCAAGATGTCTATCAAATATTACTAGATGAAGCAGCTACTTCATGTCAGTAACAGTGAGTTTAGGAGCATGTCAGAAGTTTCCTGATAGGACTGGTGTTCATTTCAGAGCAGCAACAATCTTTGCTACAGAAAACAAGATTTTGAGAAATCAGACCTGAGTTTTGAAAAGCTGTCAGAACAAAAGTGGTTCATTCATTTCCAGTTCAGCAGGACAGCCTGATTTACGGTGTTTGCCACTACTTTTGTTCATAGATTTTATCTGGCAGCACTAGAAGAAAGACTGAAACATAAAACAGTTTAACCATATAAAAATTAATTGTTGGGACATTGTCTCCTCTCTTCTCACCAAAAGAAAGCTAAGCTTTTAAGACTTGAAGATTTTTACTTTCAGTTGTGGATCCTTCATTCATCCTTCATCCAGTAACAATTCAGAAAAGTGGATAATGGTTGTTTAGACAAAGCAGAAGCAAGAGGAAGCTCCCTGAGCAAGTAGAGAGTGAAATGAACACCAACATTTTGCTCTGTCATTAGCAAACTGAGTGTGTCCCACTCAGAAGGAAAACTGCAAACATTTAGCTGTTTTATCTCACAGAACTGATCACAGAATCCAGATGCTTTAAGCCACAGCCTGAGACTGAGATACCATCAGGTCAAAAGACTGCTGATACCACAGGAAAGCAGCACAATCAAACACCATCAGGAATTTTCATAACAACAATCCCTTCTCAACTGTAATACCTGGGTTTGGAATTGGCAGTCACTTTTTAAAGATGACTGTTCACTCTGCTTCTTTCATTTCACAAGAGAGTGTCCATAATTTATTGCAATAAAACTTGGAAAAAATGATTTCTCCATTGCATATTATTTTTGGAAGACTGATTTTTTTTTTTTTTTTTACTTAGTGATGTAAAGTTTCTGTCTTAATAGGGCAAGAATTTATTTCACATGTCACTGAATACTAGTGGCCATATCTTCCTGTAGGAACTATGCCACTGACCAATTGAGCTTCATACTTTCCTAGCTTGGGGATGCTGTTCTTAGGGATTCAGTATCATTACATGCTATCAGCAGATAAGGGATCTCTACAAATTTACATGAGTGCACACTGTATGCATAACCTATTATGGAAAATTATTGAAAAAAAATGCTTTCTTTATGTGCCCAAAACACACAGCCACTGGTAAATATGTTTGGAGCTATGAAATTCATAATTAAGGGCGGCAATCCCTTCTGAAATGTAAGGTGGTAACAAACACCGTGTGCTTTGAATGAACATGCCCATACTTCATCAGTTTCCAACGAGACAAGATTTATTTCTTGCAATTTAGGAGTCTGGCCATGGCCACAGAAAATGCTGAAACTGGATTTTGTTGCTGGGTTGCCTGCACAGTTGTATGCCATTTAATGACTGTCTGCTGATAGTGACTAAGGCTGCTGGAAAAGGCTGTGCTCTGGAGAGGCTATAAAAATTCTCCTCAGTTATGTGTACTGCTTCATTACTGCTTCTTGGTAGGGCTTAGAAATACACTGGGCATGAAGGATCATTTGTTACAAACTTCACTGAAAAGTGATGTGATTATGAAGAGATATAAAATGCAATGTTGTATCGTGAAGATGTGAACACATTAGACAGCCTAAACAACTGGCGTTTCCCACTGCACCACTTATTCCACCACGTGCAACTTACTGCCATGCCTTAAATAATTAGGACTTCTGTACAAAATCCTCTTGAAAAATATCAGCTTCTCATCAGCAACTGCCAGTGATTCTTTTACCCTGTAATAATCTGTGAAATTGATAAGCTTCCCTAACTTCACACATAGACCTTTTAATAACATCTTAGCAGAGATAACTCAGACAGTACAATGTACAAATGGCTGTGTTTAACATAAAAATAAAAACCAAGGGCTGAGCAACAACAGTTTAAAAGGAAAAACTCTCAAAGCACTAACTGAAATAATAAGTATAAATTGCTGTGACCATAAATTTCTAGTTCAACAGTTCAGGATAAATATTTATAGACATGCTGAGTTCAAGAGAAAGTTTGTGGGCTCACCTCTTCTTTCTAATGCTTTCTCTCAAAACTAAAATTGCTGTGATCTTGGTAAGAGAAACACACGTGCACTCAAAAGTAGCTGTTTAGGTTGTGGGAAAAGTGCTTGCTCTGCGTATGCTTTCAATAGAGTTCTACTGAACTGCCGTTGCTGGCATTCCTACTGAGAGGTCTGGACAAATCCAACATCATGTTTTCCACCAAACCTATGGGTGTGCAATCGTCTCCCAAGCAGACAAACCTTCTGTTCATCTGCATAACCCAACAAACCAGCTTTGAGCCAAGGCCCTGAAGGCCCAGTTCTGGCATTGCAAAAGTGATGCTCTGAATCCAACAGGAGGCACTTAAGATAGTTGTGATATTTGCACCTATTGTACATCTTAACTTTCTCTTCCAAAATCAGAAGTTATTTATCTCCCAAACGGATAGGTTTATGTCTAGGTACCGGATGGGAATTGAACTTCTGGAAGACAGACATTCAGCTCTGAATCTCTGAATACAGGCATGTATCTCTGTGTTTCTGTGTCATCTTGCACAAGACAATAAATCTCAGCATGCCTTGGTACCCCACATAAACGTCAAGGGGTTAACAATGACTATTTCCTCAGTTGTTTTAGATAGAAAGGCCACCAGAGAAGGATCCAACTCTACTCTGGCCTGTTTATGTGTTAAATACTGCAGACAAACACTTGGACTCCAGTTGAATGAGGCTGTTTAAGTGGTACCATGAAATGAGCAGAAATCAATACCATTTGCCATAGTTCTTTAATCTGTACTTCCAATCTGTACTACTTTTATCATTTTTCTTCCAGTGCTGTAGCTTTAAGCATAACTTTGTTTTGAAATATTTATATTTGTCTCTCTGCAGAGACAAACTGCTGAGTTATTATCTTATAAAGGAACGCCAGAATTTATATAGACAAAGATAATCCAGCTTAAGTATATCGAACTCTTGTTCACAGAACAGAAAAATTCCTTTTTCCTTGTTTGCCAGTATGGAAGTGTGATATAAACAAGTTAGAGTTGAGATACAAGTTAAATTTCATACGGCCATGTGTGTGCAGGTGCTTTTACAAACCTTTTACAAAACAGTGTGCATTGCATTAATATTCTAAGCTTTGCAAAAACAATTTAAATAATACATTCACCATGCATAGAGACTTGCTTGGGTATTATGGGACATACTGAAGGAATGGCAAACTCTCAAGCCACACAGTTATGATTTGACTCTATTATGCAGCTGGAGGAAAATTACCATTCTCATTCAACGTGAGTTGAGAGAGCACGGAGCTGGATGAAGTCGGAGCAATATGCCATTGCCAAGAGGCAAAAAAACACGAGCAGAATTATTTAATTTGTCAGTTGTCTTTGCCTTTCCCTTTTCTTTGGGCTCCATGTGCAGATTGTTGCCATCTTTAAATGAAAAGTTGCACTTGGAATGCAGTAAGACTTTTAATTAGTGTTTTAGTAAGTTCAGCTGTTGTATTTATAATAAATAGTATATTCTACAGAGTAACATTTACCACAGTATTTTAAAAAACAAGCAGAAAAGCACGGAAAATTCAGAAAAAGATACATAACTTATTTTTCCATCTTGCCTCATTCTTCAAATGAATTACAAAGGTCTCCATCTAAGCAATACAAACAATGCAAAGCTGACTTTGAAGTTGTATCAGATTTAGCCATGGCATTTTCAGAAGACAAAGATTGCTTTGCTCTGTCTGGCTACAGGTTTACAACAATGCACTGACTTACAGAGAATAAAGCTATCTTCACCAACAGAAAGCCTAGAAATTTATTTTTTTTTAAGGAAAATTTTCAGGTTTCCACTGTGTCTATTCCTAACACTCCTCTGAAAAAGAAAGGTGTAAAAGCTTAGGTCATCTCTAGAACCTCAGTGTAACATATTTTTAATGTGGTGTGGCTAGCCTAGAGGCCAGGTCACTAACTTGTGAGTCAAACGTGATTTAATTCCTGACCTGTAGCCTGGTTGTTAGGTTTTCTGGAAGAATAAAGTCAACATATTTAGGCAGGTAATTCAAAGCCCTTGAAATGGACTAGTCACCCCAGGGATGACCAGTCAGGGGAATGCCTTGATTTTCTGGCTCCAAGCAGTGCAGAGCTTTGACATGTAACCTCTGACAGCAGTAGGAGTAGCAGTGTCTCCCTCAGCAAGCACTAGCCCAACACATCCACATCTCTCCTATTCCAAAGCTTATTTCCCCAGCATAAGAGAAGAACACAGAGATGTGTATTCATATGGGATGCTGAATTATGAACTGGGATGACTTTTGGCTTAAGAATCATGATGAAGGCAGGTTTGTCCCCAGACACTAAACAATGAATTCTGAAAGCTTAGGTAGAAAAATGGATGCTGTTTCAGGCCCCTGCTGGAGATCCAGTAACCTCCTGGAACAGGATAATGTCTTACAGACAGAACATTAAAAACTGAACTGGAGACCTACAGAACAACCTGGCCTTGCCCACTTTTGCTCCTGACTGTATCCTCTTCTGGGATCCCTGGCTCATTGTTTGCCGTGTCTGGGCTCATCAGAGGGGCCTGTTAGAGCACATGGCAGTGCCTGCTGGCAGCAGAGCCTGCAGGACTGTGGCCAGCTGGTGATGGCACAGCCCATGCATGGCTCCCCCTCAGCTCCTGGCTCACACTCCTTTGGGGAGCAGCCAGCCCTTGCTGCTCCCTGTCAGACAGACGGGTTTCTCCCCCTCATGAATGGGTTGAATTCACAGCAACGTAATTTTCTGTTCAGCATGCACTTAGATACTGGGGAGTCCAAATTTTATGTGAAAAAATATTATGTTGTCTGGTTTTGCCCAGTAGGTTTCCAAAATTCATACAATATCCATGAGTGAACAGAGCCAAATAACATGTCAAAAGCAGAAATTTTTAGCTTTGGAGTCTAGGTGCTAGAGTGAGTGTGGACTAAGCAAAACCACAATCAGTAATGATGTGTTTTGATTATAAACCTTCTCCACATGTGGCCTTCTGCAAAGATTCTGAATGCATCGTGCTTGCTGTCTATTAATGACTACTCTCTTTTCCCACAGGGACAAAGCAGAATTATATCGAAAATGTGACCTGGTGTCATTTGGTGCAAATTCTCAAGGACACCTTTACAGACAGTCAAAAACATACTTTGCTATTTCATGTGGGGTTCTCATTGCTACATATGGCACTGAACCCTTCCCTGACCTTTCTGGTTTCATCAGCCAGATGCAGGCAAGGGGCTTGAAGTTCAACCCTTGTTTATGATGGCAGAAAGCAAATCTATTACGAGTTAGCCAAATGCATGTCTGATGATAACCACTCCAACCTACCTTTAGGGTGAGCTAGAAAAACAAAATCTAAAGCTTTCCAGTTAGAGACATATTTCTGGAAGAAAAAAAAATCAACTAAAATATTTTTCCCCCGCTTTTCATACCTCTCACACCACTATAGGCTATTGCAGCACAAGGAAAAGAAAGTCAGCTACTCTCAGTTCTGTTATAGTTACTAGATCCTTTTAAACTTTCAAACCAAATATGAGCGTGGTAAGAGTCAAATGCACAATTCTCTAAAAAAATAAGTTTAAAAGATCATAATGCTAAGTTGCAGTCATGTTTCATGCACTACTAAGAACGTTTATTTAAATAAGAAAGCACAACGCTACATGATGAGTTTTATTGCCAGTGGAATCAACCACAACAAAGACTTATGCACTGACCCAGAGGAGCAAGGGAGACTAGTCTGGAAAAGATGATGATATTTTTCAAATGAAAAGCAGAACTGAAGAACTTAATAAGACATTGTTGAAATTTGAGAGATCCACGATTAACCATCATGGGACAGAAAACCCAAGAAGAATTATAATGACTGGTTCTACTCTGACCTACATGGATTCAATCTCCGGGCATATCTTTTTTCAGCTATTTCGGATATGCTGATCAGCTGCTTTTCTCTTTGGAAATAGCTAGATTTTAGCTACTCTTTTTTTCAGATACTTATATATTATCAACTCTAAACAGTGGACTTTATGATCAGTCATGGCTTTTAGTCCATCATTATTTTTCTAAAAGACTTAACCTCTTTTACACCACAATACGAATATTTTATTTCTCCTTTTCCTCAGCAACTTTGTCAATACATAATTTAGGATTTTTTTTTTTTAATTTCTGCTTAATGACTATAGAAAAATAGCAAGTCCAGAAATCTCTGCTAAGGAAGTAAATTTTCTCAAACCAACCCTAGGGACATCCCTATGGATAAATTCCTAAATGGACACCCTTTTCCTCTTTAGCTGACACAAAGCTGTGCTGTAAAACAATACATTACAGTAGTGGGTGATTACAAAAAAGATACCTACAATAAACTTGTCAGAGTCAACAGTTTGTTGGTTCCCCCAAAGCAAACTGGGGGCAAGTAGATGCAATTAAATCACACAGATTTTTATTGTCATTTTTTTCAGGTGATTTTAATTGCTTCCACCTAAAAACCCAAAATATTTAGAAACACATTAAAGAAAAAGTAAAGAAAGAAAGAAAGAAAGTGGTAACCAAGAGCAGCAGAAATACGTGGTCTGGCTTCAGCTAAAACAACACTGATTTGGGTAGATACTACACAAAATAATACTAGATTCTCTTTAATTCCATATGTATGTTAGTTGTAGGGTTTTAAAAAACTTCTATTATTATTACCATCACAGTTATTAGATTGTTTTTCATATTCCTTTAATTACAGCAGTTCCTACCACAACAACTAAAAATAGGGAGCCAATCTTTCTGGTACTGCATGGAGCAGAACTCCTGTCCCTAGCTGGTAGTAGATAAGCAACTAAGGTGCGAAAGGAGACAGAAAGCAAATAGAACAATAAATGTGATAGGATCAAACAGCCCATTTTTTCCACAGTTTGGAGGTGGGTGGGTTACTGAACACAGGCTCAATTATGCAAAAGAATAAAACCAACCCTGAGAAAAGATAGCTCAGAATATATATATTCAGTGTTCCCCAGTCATGGCCTCTTTCCTGTGCAGAAATTTTGTCTGGGTGGAATTTGAGGATATTCAGCATTGTCTAGGATTTCTGAACATCTGGCAGATTGAAAAAAAACTCTGCAAAAGGTCTGACCAAACTTTGCTGCCAAACATCCGGAAATATTGGCTGTGGCCTCCGTGCATGCACAGATCAGTTGCAGGGGACAGTGTTTTAAGCCCAGCACTTTCGAGCATCGTCACATGCTCTGCACACAGACTACACAAGGAATGCTTAAATACTTCTACCAGGAAAATCCTGAGTATGATTATGATGGCCCCAGGTGACAGGGAGACAGAAGTAGAGCTCACGAGCCACCACTCCCGTCTAAAACCTAGACATTACTTGAGCAGCAACTTGAACACCTACAGGTTTTTCTAAAGGATGTATCATTTGCAAGGCAAGAAAAACGGGTGTCAACACATGGGTGCTCGTGTCAGTTGATGAAAGGAAGTGTGTTTGAATAATTGTGGGTGTAGATGACACTGTGCGGGGAAGTGCTTTTGACTGAATCCCACCTAAATCACTTCCCAGCAGAGCAGCCACTTCCACTTTGGCCTTGTGTAAAGCTGACACTGTTTCCATATACCAATATAGGGTAATAGAGTAAAATAAACCCAAATAAAACCACGCATACATTACTCATGAGAACACGTATGTGGTAAGTGAATACGGTGGGAGGTCTGTTACACCAAGGAAGAAGACACAGCAGCAGAAGATCCAAACAGAAAACAGTGTGCAATAAGCTGTTCACAGCCACCCTTTGTGTTTATTTTTGCGGTTTTGGTTTACTTTTTTTAATTTCAGCTGTCTATACCTCAATGTCTGTCTGACATAAAATGTCTCAGTAACTTCTCAATGCACCACATTTTTCCCAAGAATGCTCCAGTGCTACATGGAAAGGAAGATCAAATAAAATCCACAGTCAAGTCGAGAACTTTTTCAATTCTTTCCCCCTCAAAACATGCCTCAGTGTTTCATATCAGGTTTCTGGGAGTATCACAGTATCACAGATCAGCACAAGTCCTCTCACAGCACTCACTTCCATCAGACAACTGTCTCCCATGAAAACACGGGTTTCTCCTGAATTTCTTCCTTATATGGCTCAGAACAGGCAGCCCTCCAGAAAGTGCAGATCCAAGGCCACTGGCAGCTTCATGCAATTATCTGCCCAGTACATTTTGTAACAGCAAACATCTCAGGCCAACAGCAAAGGATGCTGTGCCATGTCATCATCCTCTGTCATTACATGGGCTTCTCTCAGATCCTGCCATCTGAAATCCAGGCATGTGGTGTAATTAAGGCATACTTCTGGAGTGCCTGCTGACTGGGGGCTGGAAATGGCACACACACTGCTGCCTTGAGTCCAAATCTAAGGGAAGATACCAAAGGTTTTGCCACGCGTAGCTCACGTGGTGCATGGAAAACATGCCACAGTAAAACAAATAGTTTAAAAATTAGTTTTTCCATTAGTGGGTAGTTGAAAGAATTTATAAATCCTGTGGGAGTGCTTCCCTTTAACACAGTCTTTATTTTTGCAATGCTTCCCTATTCTTTACCTCTTAACACACTGCATAAATGGGTCTCCTCTCTATCCCAGAACAGATGGCAGAATCTCTGCTGATCTTCCCATTGCCTCTTGTTTCTTACTGCCTGATCCCAAACTCATTTTCTCAGGCATGTTGTTCCAAACAGTACCTGTGCAACCACCAGCAGAAAAAGCAACTCAAATTGATGCGCGCCATTGGACTTAACTGATGCGAAAAGATGCAATAGCAGGGTGGTAGATGGACAACCAGAAAGCACATTAAAAGGGGCAGGATTTGACATTGACCTGGCTTGCCTTAAAATTTACTACCCAGCTCCCCTTCCTGGAGGGTGATAAAAAGGGAAGGGCAGAACAGTAACTACTCAATGAGCACCAAAATGAATTTACTACCCAGCACCTACTCAAACCATGAGCTACACGAAATCTAGCTCCCTGAGATTAGAACATCAGATCAGATTTAGTGATTTAGTAGTTTGCTATCTTGGTTCTGGCAATGGACCACGTATGATGGCTCACATGAAGCAGAAAAACCACCCATACTGCACTGTTGCCAACTGTGCAACGCTTTGTCCAAGGAGGAAAATTCTTTCCTGACCCCTAGGCAAGGGGTTTGTGGTCTGTAGAACATTTGGCTGCTCCTCTCAAGCAGGGCTGTAACACAAGCATTTTTTTAAGCTCATAAAATTAATGACCATCAATATTACCCTCAAAAATTATACATGTGCAAACAAGGCAGGTTAAGTGCTTACTGCAATCAAATGCACATGCTAACAACTAGAGTTCAATACAATCAAGTAAGAAGTAGCTTAAAACAAAGCCTAGTAACATTTTGGCTTGCACTCCTTTTCCAGGTGTGTCTCAAAGGCTCTGACAGATGAGCTAAAATGCCTTAACACAAGGCATGAGATTACTGCCTTGAGCTGTTCACCTCACACGTGATGCACAATTGAAGAACAGCATATCAATGCAGTCCTAACAAGTTGAGAACATACAACACGATTTCACAATTATCTGGGGTGGTTTCCCTAAAAATCCTCTCAGCAATTTATTGATGAACAAATGAGATGTCCACCCAGCAGACAGTTCGGGAGTATCTAGTAAAGGTAACCTCACCTTTGCCTTACTAAGTGTTTCCACTCCGTGCTCCAAGCCAAAATCATGCCATACTCTTGAAAGATAATGATTTAACTTTCTATGCTGAGGTGCCACTGGAAAACTGAGATCTGCAGTCAGATATAAATAAACTTCCTAAGATTTTAGTAAGAAAATCAGGGTTGCAGTTGAAGGAACAGGAAAATAAAAAAAATCTCATTAAAGGAAGCGCCAGTTTCTTTCTTCCTCAAATTTCCTACATTTATGGGCTATTTCTGAATTTCTGCACTCGCTTTGATCTTGAATTGCCATTTCACACAACTTATCTAATAATGCTGCTGGAAAGAAAAGCAACAAGTTTAATTCTGGGGCCTTCTCTTCCTTTTTCACTTAATGAGAATACAGGATCATCACAATATCAGATTTATATCCTGACTTGGATTCTAAAAATGTTTGTTCTTTCTGATAAGATCAATTCCACTGCAAAGAAACTCTTTGAAGAAAAGCTCCTGTCTAGCCATTTTAAAAACTTTTTATTTTTCTTTAGCCTGAGTCTGGTTTAATATTTATACTGCAACAGCATATCATAACATCTGTAGCCTATTTTCCGGGATAGAAAAACCTAAGTATGTTGAGTAGCTTCTATTACTAAATCTTAATAAATTGTTTTTGTTAAGATTGTCCTTCTGAACCTGTTTTTCGGAATAGGTCAACTGTCCTTCTGAACCTCTGAAACATTAAAGTGGCAGAAGAAACAACTTTGTATTACCCAGCTGAAGATGGAGCCAGATGATAACAGCTCTGCAGGCTGCTGCAGCTGTTCGGTGACAGCACCTTTCAAATGGGGCTGTTGTGTTCCCCTTCACTTTGCCCATGTTACCAGAGTAGAGCATAAACAAAATACAAATGCTGTCACCCCCATCTTAAGGATGGAAAATTAAAGGTTTTGGCCACACTCATACACCAAACTGCCAGAAGAGATATTTAGATTTTTCATCAAGTAAGTCTAAGCCAGGACTTCAGTCAAAGTTTTGTTCCTTCAAGGAAATTAAACTTGACAGTTTAATTAGTATTGAATGTGTATATTTTTTTCCAAGCTACTTAAAAAAAACCCCTCAGACTTTACCCTTCCAGTCTTCAAAGTGGCTTTAAAAAGGGGATAGGTATCCCTGGAAAATTAACACTTTAAAACCAGATATAAAAAAAAATGCAAAGCAGTGATGGCACTCTAGCTTGTAGGTCATTATATTTTACAATTGTTTCCATTTGACTTAATAATAAAAACTCTGCAGAGTGTAATAAAAACTGGAAATATCCCTCTTGAGCTTTTAATTAGGAAACACGAGAACTATAAAACCAAATCTTAGCACATGCTTCAACTTTGATTTCACTGAACTGTTATTGCAGTGTAGCCTGGAAGAACCAGTTGGAATTTGAACAGCATTGTACACAGGTGTCACATGGAGAAAGTAGGAACACGCTGCCATTTTCCTACTGTGTTTGCAACAAGGTGAAATAATGAGGGGAAGAGAAAAAAAGATACAAAGAGTAAGAACATAAGGCCTCATGGGGACTGGCCAATGTCATATACACAAAGCGTTTCCGACTGGTGCCTAAAAAACCTAAAAGTAAGCAAACTTAAAAAAAAATCCTGAAGGTTTGGTAGAAAACCATTCTTTGGTTTAAACACTTATTGAAATTTGCTTTCTATGAAAAATGCCAACTTTTCTTCAAAAGGCAAACCTAAGAACTACTTCTGAGTTTTGCTTTAGCACTTCAAAATTAATATACTTGAAAACCTGTTTTCCCACACAGTTCCTATTGAAAAATCTCAGTTCCTGGCCTGGTCTTACATAAACAAATAAGATAAATATCAGATGCCCTCTACTGGCCCCGTGTTTAAGCTAGAGTTTCAGAAGTTATGAATTTCCCAAATTCCTCCTAGCCCTTGCTTTTGTTACAGTAGAGCTGCAGTTTCCTGCCTCTGTCAGACAAGTCCCACCACTTCAAAGATTAAAAATGCAGTCAGTTTGACAGTGCAGCTGTCAGCGTGCCATCGGAGCGGGACAGGAACCAAAGGAAGCTGAAAGGACTGGGAGGGAAAGCTAACAGCTCCAGGAAAAAGAGCTGGGTTGAGGGAGGAGAAAGGAAGGTAGCAGAACAAGGATGAGTACACACCAGGATTGACGCATGGAGGAAATGTGGATGCCAGGAAGCACAATTCAATATCCCAAACATGAGGAGAACGGGAGTACCAGGGACATACACCCCACTACACAGCCTTTTAAACCCCTCGAATTAACAAGTTTTCCTGAACAAATCAGTCTTTCCTCTGAAAACGCTCTTTTTTCTCTCAAGTTAAGAACATGTACAGCAGATGGTTAGATACAGAACTATCACAACACTCGTTGCAGATTCCTACCCTGACTGCTAGGAAGGACATGCTGCAGCAGGGTTAGGATTGTGTCACACATGAAGCTCCATGAACAGGAAGGTATTTGGGATGCAGGGATGTGAATGTGCAGTAGGAGAATATGTAGAATTGCAGCAGGTGAACATGCTGACTAGAGACAGCCCTTGAAGCAGTTTCCCACTGATAATAACCTCAGTTCCTGGCATGCTCAACAAGGTTATACTCAGCAATACTCAGGTTTTGCAACACTCTCCTCTCCTGTAATGGTCCTGCCTCCCCAGGAGGGTAAACACTGGTGTATTCTTCTTGAATAAATGTCCTGTATTGCAGAGGTAACTTCACTACCTTTGCAGCCCCTTGGTCAGCTTCAGGAAAGGGCAAAACCCAATGGAGAAGCCCTCTACGGTCTGTTTCTTACCTTCCCCTCAAACCTGGCGGTGGCTCCCAGCTGCACTCGGATATTCCGAGGAGGAAGAGTGAATGCTGGTGCTTCAGCAGGGACAGGGGGGCTGAGTGTCAGGGACGTTTTGGAGACTCGAGTAGATGTCACCAGTTTCACATCCCCCATGATGTGGACTGCAAAAGAGAAACAAGTGGTGAGACAGAAGTTATGAAATTAATTACCTTTATGACAGACCCAGCTAAGAATCAGATCAGGGCAGACGTTCTGTATGTGTGCTGTACTTGTACACAGCGGGATCTTCAGCCTGAGGTGACAGGTGCTATTTTCTGGGAAGGGAACTGAGATCCAGGAATGGTGCCTGTGCCCACAGATGTGGCCAGGGTCACAGTCTTGAGGTGAACTCAGTTTGAACTTTCAAGTCCCAGCCTTAACTAAAAAGTTATCCTTTACAACTGCATTAAAAGGTAATAACTTATTTCAGGAGGATATTTTCATACCATGACTTTGATTTTCCTGGCCTGGAATTCAACAAAATCAATAAGTCTCAAAAGTGAGCCAGTGTTAAACGAGTACTTATGAAATAAAGAGACCTCTGTTTGCACTGGATTTAAGTTGCAAGCGGGAATGTGGAAAATCTGATTTTTCATACCAAGCCTTCAAGATCTTAAGAAATATCTGGATATCACCCTGCAAAGTACTGCTGGTACAGAACAAATGCTTTTGCAGAAATTCAAAGTCTTTACTGCAAATCCTTCTTACAGCACATAGACTAGTAAAATAGCATGGAAACCAAATTTCAAAATGCTACAAGAATGGCACTTTAGAAATCTATTTACAGATATCTGCTTCAGAAAAAATTCTTCTGCTGAACAGTTCATACTTTCCTAGAAAAAGCAAAAATTATAGTATTTTTTAAAAGTAAACTTTCATGGTTTTCAGGAAAAAAAAGTAGTAGCTGACCCCAGTACTAATTCCTTGAATTGTCTATGTAAATTAGAAGCCCCACCGTAAAATGTCTATTTAATAGACAAGTTTAACAAAGAAAAAACTGAGAAATGGCTTGACCCACTAATAGGTCATGTTAAACCAATGAAAAACACTGGACTTCCAGTCTTAATGCTCTGCCATACATACCACATGATAGACTATGTATTTATTCATCTGATTCTGATGGAAGTTGCAATAAGCAATATCTGAGTAAGCAGTGAAACTTCAATTTGGACAAGAGGAAAATCAATTAAACTAAGGCCACATTATTCCTGACTGTATGAAGGATAGTTTTTCCAGAATAGCCTGCAGCTATTTGGGGAGCAGGGGAACAGAAAACTCATTCATTTCCAAAGAGGACTTACACTCCAATGTCACATGTATTCACCTGGAAACCCAGCCTGAGAACTCAGTTTTCCATAGAACATACCTGACATGCTCCATGAAAAAACAGAAACACCTTCTCTACAATTATCCCAAGCAGTTTAAGAGGGCAGCTGCTCTCACAGAAGATATTAGTCTAAAAGCTACATATTTCATCTGAGTTTTTTCTCCCTCACAGCCAACAGAGAGAAAGAGGCACCTCCAGAGTGTGTTTTGTTTTAAGGTGTGGGAGCCACAGAGCTTTCTGCTTCACAGTATGCACTTGTCAGGAACTACAGTTTAGAAGGCAAATCCGTCCAAGCTATCAGATAAATTATGCACTCAGATTTTCAAATAATGCTTGGAATCTCCTTCCTCATTCATAAGAACGCAGATGATGTGGACTTCAGATTCCTTCTGGCATAGTGCTCTGTTAGCATTTTTGTATATTGACATCAAAACCCCCAGAAAATCCTCTAGTGCTTCTAGCATTTGAATTGCTGAGGCCAACACAGAAATGGGATAAAGATGATTTCTTTAATGTAAAGCTTCAAACTGAGAAATTCTGCCTTCATTTCCACAAGTTGAACTTGCAGTGAATGTCTATTGGCACCCAGTCCCTTGAGAGTACACCATTTATACTTTCCAGTATAAGCACCTCTCTAAAACACACACAGGAAAAACAATTATCTTTGTACTTTAAAGAATGATATGAAATCACAATATCATTTAAATAAGAAAGAAACTGATTGCATTTCCAAAGACACAAGATGAAATCAAAACCTTGCTTCTCTTCTAACAAATGTACTTAGTACCTGAAGGGATAAACAATGAAAGCCTCTCACAGCTATAGCCACTGCAATAAACAAAAATTTCCCCGAAAAAGAGAAAGAATGGTTTTATTATGTTTAATTAATTGTTCTTTCATTAAGGACAAGACTCCAAATTCAGTTCTCCACTCAGCTAAAACCACAATTTACCCTAGCGGACTTTCAATCAACTACACAGCTGTAAACTGCTGCATGCTGAGTCCATATCTGCCAGCACATTTCTAAAATTTATTTTTCTTTACAGATGAAGACCAAACTTTTCAAATAGTCAATCTTCAGTACTTCTTCCCACGTGTCCTCCCCTGCTAAGACACACCTTTCTGCAGCCTGTAAATGCCAGTATTTGCAATGTCTCTCCAGCTTGCAAAATCTTAACTAACAAATCAGTCCACCACTACAAACCTGCAATAAAATTTTCAGATCAGCAGTAGTGACAATAATGTGCCAGGTATAATGTAGATGGTGTGAAAATCTTCTCTTGCCATGAGGCACTATAATGCCACACAAACTGAACAGCAGTGAAGCTGTGATACAAACCATAAGAGCTCAGTAACAAAATATCTCCTTCCCCACACATCTGTATCGACTTTGCAGAGTGTTTACGAGACCAAAACAACATCAGAGAAAGCACATGCCACCTAAATGTTGTTTTAAAAATGACGTTGTAAGGGTAGTAAAACTGAAAACAAAACTAAACCCAACAGCCAACATCCAGAATCCAATTCAAACAATGTTCACCCATGCAAAGAGCATTCCACTTTGGTCAGTGCCATTGCACTGGCCTAAAAGAGCAAGAGAGAAAATTATATGTACTGCAGATGCTCACAGGACTTCTGCAGAGACTAAATGCTCAAGTATCTGCACTTGGGTACAGTGCACTGCTGTCACTGTCACAGGCTGACTGTGACACGGAAATCTCACAAAAACCTGGGTATGGTGCAAGACCAGATTCACCAAGTACCTGAAACAGCCACTGGCACATGGCTGGAAAATACACTATATTCAACGTTCACTCATCCTCCAAGCGTCACTGGGCTCAGGTATGCATTGGACAAACAGTCCTGTGGCTACAGTCCAACTTCAAGCTCTACATAAAATGAAATGAAAAAAAAAAAAAAAAAAAAAAGAAGAAAGAAAGAAATAGTTTAGGAAGAAGTAGAAAGAAAGAAAGAAAAAAACCCAATTAAGCCAGTGTTGCTGGTCAGGTTACATTTCTATTGCATGTTGGTAAGATACCAAAAACTATTGATAAATTGATGTGTAATATAGTGAGACTGTAAAGCATAAAGAAATAGCTAGCCTTTTTCATAAGAACATCTTGCAAAGATTTATGCTTTTTCTAAATAAAGTGTCTAAAAAGGATTGAATTTACAAATTAAATATTAGCTCAAATCAGCACAAGCAGTTTTCTAGCAACATAAGCCTCTAATCATGCACATTTAGCAGTCTGACTTTAATTAACTATGGATGCTTCTAGTAAATAATTAGGAAGTATCCTTTTACAGCTTAGAGGATGTTTAACAATTCTGCTCCTAAACAAATAACTAATTCCATGTTGTGCAGTCTGGCGTTACTAGGGAACTACCATGTCCAAATATTTTAAAGAAATAATGCTCCAGAGAACAAATCTTGTTCAAGCTTACAATTTGATAGACAGGAAGAAAGCACACACTTAAAATCTATGAAATGTCCTTGATTTCTTTTTCTTTTATTTAAGCAACTCTGTAGAATGAGAAAACCTTTAAAATCTTTTTCTTAGGTATTTCAAGCTTGCTTCTGAATAAGATTTCAAGGATGCTACACGAGCTCCTAACATTTCATCTCACATGCTGTGCACACCTAGACTATGGTCTTTAAACAAATCCAACTGTAACTGAAGTTGCAATGCAAACATTGTGGTATTAAACATAAAAGAAAACCACCATGCAAATGTTGGCCTCTAGAGTAGTGATGTGGTTAGACAGCATTTCTAATCTGGATTTTTTTTTTTTTATTCTTAATCCTCTCTAAAAAGCACATAAATCCTTACAAATTCTCACAGTGTGCCCTCTAATCTTTCTAATACCAAAGCAGACTAATGTGTTTCAAGAATTTTCTACTGGGAACAAATCTCTGTCACTCAATACTCTGCTCCCAAAAATAAACCCAAAAAAGCAAACACTAAGAAATCCACCTCATAGTTTTTTTCTCCTCCACTTATTTTATAAAAGTAAATACTTACCATCAGCTTCCTACATAACCATTTAATTATACCAATTTCCTTTCACCAAGTCCTTCCTCCAAGGCAGGAGAAAAATGAGTTGCAGAGAGTGCATGTGTGTGTGTGCATGAGAGAGCAAGCTCAGGCAAGTGAGAGGAAACCAGAGCTGCCAGCGGAAAAACCTTTATTTGACTTACTGATACTGCAACTCTACACTAAGCAACACATTTTCACTTGGTCCAGCTATTCCTGTTATTTTAGTCAGACTGGATTCAATAACCCCTGAACCATCTCTGAAATCTGGATGCAACCTTTAGAGCGCTTTAAAAATATGAGCTAAAGGACAGACAGCCCTGGGGTTGGAGCATTTGTCTGCTGTTTGGGAGTCCTGGTTGTATTCCCTGCTCCATAATGGGCTGCTGCATGACCTCAGGCGAGTCACTAAGCCTCTCTTTTGCCATGGCTCCCCATTTGTAAAGTGGGGATTATTGTACTTCCTTACCACAAAGAAGTGCTGCGAGGATAACTATATTAGAGGGTGGGAGCCAGGCTACAGTAAAGGACCACATAAACAGAACAACTAGCAAAAGGCACAAAATTACCATAAACTTACAGGAAGCTGGATCTCATTATACCTTTCTTTTTTTATAAATCAGTTGGGGGGTGGTTTTTTTAAAAGCACGTATTTTAAAACAGTGGGTACAGTTTATTCCCTTACACAGATCACTGAACTCAGACTTTTGCCAGAGACTAAATGCTATCCATTATGCTTCAAAATCTTCAGTATTTAAATGAAGTTTTTTTCTATTCTAAACCTGCTTGAGTTTCCCCTTCTCACACACTTTCTTTCCTTTCTTACAGCTTCCTTTTCTACCACAGCTTTACATGCACAAGGACTAACATGTGGTTACCATACTTCTCTACAATCTACAACTTAACACGTTCTCCCCTGAACTGCAGACATGAATTTTTGCAGCCGTATGACTTCTGCCTATCTTTTCAGTCTTGCCCTACAAGACCACACAAGGAAGTATCCTGACTTCTGTCAGCTACCGATACTCAAGAAACAGCATGTAGGAAGAACAATAAACCATAAAGGATCAGCAAAGGTGATAAATTCGTGTGTCGTTTTAGCAGAGGGGAAGAGGCTGGAAGCTGGAACAAGAAGCAAGAGACTTGGAATGCCACCAACCATGGCCACGCTGTTCTGGGCAGCTTCTCTTTCAGACACAGGAACTGCAGCAGGTATTGGGCTCTGCTGAAGGAACAGGAACACGATTATGATGCTGCAAGTAGGACTAATTTGAACTGGCAACAATATAAACACGAGTGAACTAATTTTTTTTCTTTTTTGAGGGGATAATAGGATACTGCCCACAAATCATGCTTTATGTGATGTTCAGATCTTGTGCCTGTGCTCTGCCATTTATAGTCTTTTTAAGTGCTGTGGTCAAGCAGAACCTGAATGTGTCCTGACACTATAGGAGCAAGAGAGATTTCCTCTCAGTCCTGACTTGACTGGGGTTTCTTCCTCTGTTTTCTCATCAATATGTTTCTTGTTCTTTACAAACCTGGTTTCTAGAAAAGTCAGTTTGTCAAAAAAAAAAAAAATTAGGAATTTTCAACCCAGACTCCTAAATGTCCTATCCTTTTCCCAGTAAAATTTGATAGCTACTATTAGACATCGCAGTAGGAACAGGATCAGATGCCAAATCTTCACGCACAACTCCATGATCCAAAAGTTTTGCAAGCTGAAGTTTTGGCAAATGTGTGTAAAATCCTTGAATATGTTCCCACAATATGCTTTTGCATAACTGACCCACACAAAATGGGAATTACAGATCAACTGGCAATTTGTGCTAAAGCTTAGACTCAGTAAAGTGACAGCAAAAACTCCAAACTAAAGTCCCAATTTGATTTGTGACAATCACATCCCAGATTTTCCCAGAAGCAAGTAAGTTCTTCAAATCCCATCATTTCAGTGCCTTGAATTTCACATTCAGCATATCAGCCATGAGGCTTTACATTAGCATAAATCTTTACCCAAACACAGAAAAAGGACAGAACAGGTTCAAACTGTTCCAGGTCTCATTTTAACAAAATACTATTGCAGCCCCTATGTCCCATTCTGAAATAATAAAGTTTTCCAGGATGCTTCAAATACTGAAATATTGTCAAGCTCTCATGTACTTGCATGTGAGATTCTGATGGGGTTTGAGCTACGAAATGTAGAAGGAGCTTTCTGAAATGAAGTGAGACCATTTTTTAAAGTGGCAATGTATGATAGCTTCTAGGAGTTTGGCCTACAGTGTTAGAGGTGTTCTGTGGCAGATTTCCTTTATCTTATGTCTTGTGTATCCTTGCAAGAAGTACGACTATTCCTATGTACTTTTCCACGGCTTCTGTGGTGTTCAATTGATTAGTTTTTGTTGAATATGCAAATCACAACAGTGGCTACTGTAGAAGAATCTGTAGGTAGAAGTGGCTAATCTGATGTGACTCAGAACAAACTTCATAACTAATATTCAGATGGTAAGTCTCTAAAAGAGACTAAAACATATTATACAGCTTGCGTGACACAGAACTTAACTATTTTTAGTAGAGAGAGATGTAAGAAGATAATCCATTTGTCTAATGAATAAACTTTTTGCTTTTATTATATTTGCATAACCAATGCAGCATGGACTTTAAACTGAAATGGCTTCCATGGTACAATGACATAGATGGGTGAGGAATTTCATCCCAATCTTATGTAAAAGAATATCTCAAGATGATGCTAAGTGACCTACATTTCTTTAAAGCCAGGTTTATTAAAGGACAAGGATGGGAGTCAAAATCTTTATTTATATAAATCCCATAAGAAAACAAACAAACTAAAAATCACCCATGTTCTTTTAAAAGAAAATCACACCCTCCATACGTGTCTGTGTTGCCTAGGAAAAATTCACTAGCAATGATGACTTTCTTCCAAATACAAACAGTTGTAAATGTCCTCTAATTTTCCTCAATTAATCAGTGCTATTTAGGATACTAAATAAAGATACCAGGTCCACTAGATCTGCAAAAATATCTAACTTCACTTACTCTCAGTAGTTCATGTGGCTGCAATGGAATGTCTAACATGAGCCCTGATGTTTGCCCTTGAACAATTGCACCTGAAAGATTCATTGAGAAATTAAAGCAGCTGCAAAGGGTATTTCAGGTACAAGGAAGGGTATAGAAATATAAATAAAAGTGAGAAATAAATGTGTACCTTTGATAATATAGAATCATCTTGATTATAAACAGACATGCTACATTATTCAATTATTCCATAACCACTGAGCATTAAACTGCAGGAAAGAACACGCCCATCACAAAGCAGCTGAACACGTCTTAAAAGAATGCAATGACATTTGAAGATGTAGGTTTAATCTGAACCATCAGATTAAGAAGCAGTAAATCAAGAGAGACCACAAGAAACAGCTTCTTTGCAGTCGTTATCTTAGAAGAAATATGAGTAACTAAATGTGACATGCATTGGGCAGGTTCAGTACAGCATCCATACCTAAAAACTGTTTTATAGCACCAAATTGAAGCCAGAGGGAAACCCAGATGGCAAATGGGATTCAAGTTGGGCTTGTTCTTGCTGATTCCAAAGGGGCTTCCTACAGAAGCACACTGGGAGGAGTAATTCAATCTGACTTCAAAACCTCCTACAATTCTAGTTTATAAGCAACATTTAAAAAGAGAAAAAAAGAAAAAAAGAAGAAAAAGGCAAGATCTACAGAAAGGTTTTCATGGCACTAAGCAGCAGGTCAGTGGCAATAAAATTCTACTGGTTTTCCTCTAAAGGATTATTTCTAGTACTCAATATATACCAAAATCCAAACACTTTGTCTAGAGGAGGTTTGGACTAGAAATCTCAGACTGAATTTCACCATTGGCAGCTGGTCTCATAAAGGATCAAACTTCTAGTAATACCTTTCATAGCCCTTAAAGAGAGATTTTCAGAATATGCAGATTAGAGTATCTGAAGAGAGACTGCACCAGGCCTCATCTTACCAATAAACCTTTGTATTTAATTTGTGTCGTGTATCTTGTGCTTGACAGGTACAGAATAACTGGTACAAGTTGGTGTTTATGACAGAAACATGCGTGTGACAAAGACCATCCAAAATTCAGGGACACTTCAGGGTGTGGGTATGACCTTGATCATTGAACAGCAGGACTTAGACCAGTAACCTGTTTTTCAGGAAGGAAAGCAATTTTCCCAGTACTGTGCTGCCTTTCAGGACTTACACTGATGCAAGCAGCAGAGAAACCACTAGGAAGATATTTGTTTCAGGTCATCTTCTCTCAGCAGGTGGAATTTCCATTGTGTCTCCACAACTCACCTCTATGTGGCACCAGCGACTGAACACCACAGAACACCTGAGCATCAGCTGGGAACTCCAGGTGAGAATGCATTTAAGAGGACTTGCATAAAATATTTGGAAGAGGGGCTCGTGAAACTATCTTGAAATGCAATTCTAGAATAATTTTCAGTGCCAGGGATGTGAAACTTGTCAGTATAAGCTGACAGTAGCATGACGTTTCAAGTACACAAGACAAATTTACAACTACGGCTATGGCTTGAGACCTTAATACTCAATATACACAAGCCCAACAATACTGCTTTGCTAGCATTTAAACAATACTTTCCATTCAAGCCCCTTAGAAATAATTATTATATATTGACTCTCTCAGTATTCAGGAAGAAGAAGGATGCAGTGCTTCAGTTATTTAGTCTAGGCTTATAGAGCTGGGAGACAGTAATAGAAAATGTAAAAACAAGATCTCAAAGAACCAAGGACTGAATAAAAAGAATTCGACTTCCAAAAAGAAAGAATAGTCTTATTTCCTGTTTATTTAGTCAAGTACTTCCTTCTAGCTGAGTGCAGGTTTCAGCAAGGCTTTTAGCAGAGCTAACAAGTTTTATTCTGGTGCACATTAGCATGTGACAAGTTTTTAGAGGTCTGCCTACTCTTTGATTTAAATAAAAAGTTTCACAGAAAACGTCCTTTTGTTGCAGTGTCTTAGTAGTGGTGGACGGTTATGCTAAATCAGCATATTACAGTGAAATTTCTGTTGGTTTGGGGTTTTTTTTAGGTTCCACATTTTAAAGAGTTACCACATAAACTTTCCTTGATGCTGAATCTGCAGGTGGCCAACTGCTGTTGCCTATTTCCAAGCCAGTAGGGCCATAAAATTGCATGAAAGGTGAGTCATGGAAGATTAGTGGTTCATAAACCACAGAATTCTTAGCCTCTAAATTTTGCTTTATGCTTTAGTTTCAAATATATCCAGAACTCAAAAAAACAAAGACAGACCCAAGCCTGCCAAGTTCTAAACCATTTGGGAAAATGAACACATGTACTCTACTGGCTGAGGTGTGTGAACCCTGGGGTGACATTGGAAAGAAACCTGTTGACTTCAGCCAGAGATAGACAGGGCCATGGATAAACACCACTAAGTTTCAAATTATATTGCAAATACTTAATACTAAAGGAATTAGTTCTTCATTTGAAAGGGCCACTGGTCCTCCATGCTGAGATACTCTGCACAAGGCCAAATTCTGAGCTGCCTTCCATTCTATGAAGTCCCATTAACTGTCAGCAGAAAACCCAGACCCTAAGCTCTCCTGTAAGTTTATTTTTTCTGGAAACAGAAGTTGTTTTCATGCATGCAAACTAGCATACTCCAAAAATCACTGGGTATACATCAACCCTTAACAATGTATTTGGCACTGTAAAACAAAGACAAACACCACCTTGCACGAAAAGTTATAACCTGGGTGTGAGATGGGGCTATAAAACGATAGCTTCTAATTTTTCTATAGGGGTAACAGCTCTCTAAACTTCAGGATAATGCAATGTCTATCAGAGAGAATGACTGGTCCACAACACCCACATTTCCCATCTGACACAGAACATTTTCCTGTGACCTTCTTCCCACTTGTATTCACAGACACATGGAAGTGAAACCTTTAAGAGTGTCATTCCAAGAGAGCTGTAACAGAGATCAAGAAGTTTAAGCACTCTTCAGATGATGAAATGCGAACCCCTACATGCATCCTTCAAGCTGGGGATTTCTTTTCTACTTTACCTCTACCGTCCAGATTTCAGCAATGATGTAACCAAACAAGACCAACTCCTAACACTGAAGCCATCTGTCTGCTCTTCTCACTGATAGTAAGGTCTCACATCCAGTGCTACCTGCTGCATTTCAAGCCTAAACCACCTGAGACTTTGGAAACAATTAAACAAAAATGGTAGCACTTTTACAAATCCTTAAAATATATAATTCTGCATAAGGGCCCTGCTAGGTGAAGTTAAGGTGGTAATTATTTTCAAACTATTAAAAGCTTGCTGCAAAAAGAATGAAGACAAATTTATTCTCAATGTACATGGGAAATAAGATGTGAAATCAAGCTTTTAATTGTACCATGGACAATTCAGACATGGGAAAAAGTTTAATAATTAAGAATTTTAGAACTCCTGGAAGAGATTGCTCCAGGCATCTTGGAGTCTTCAGTGCTGGAAGTCATACAAATGTCTGTCAGGACTGACACGTACAGTTGATTAAGCCTTGGATATGGGAGAAACTGGATGGCCTTCTAAAGTCCCTTCCAAGCCCATGACTCTGTGATTCATCTAACAATTGAGATTAAATTTGAAATACAATATAGGACTTTCACATGCTGGATATGGGCCAGCAAGACAACTCTTACTCTGTAGAGAACACTATAAATCTGAAAAGAAACAACTGCTATAAGGTGAAAAAAAATCAGCCTATGAAAATTACAACAGTATCAATATATAAATCATTAACACTGCAGAGCTTAGTGAGAAGCAGTGAGACAGAAGGAATCTGGTTTAATCTTACTTATCAGTTTGCAAATCTCAACCAAATGTCCGTTTCTGATAACAAGTGGACACAGCTTTCATTTGAGACTGCAGAGAGTGGGACATGCAGGCAGAGATATTAATGCCTTTAAAGACGTCTCCATTTTCAAACATAAACTGCCCTGTTACATTCAAACACCACACTGCATACAAAAGTTCTTTTACATACTTTCTACTGGATTTGTAAAGTAGAGAAATACAGTAAGTTACCCATATCACATCACATTTCTTCAGCTATGTTTTACAAAAGCACACAACATGTGCTATCGAAGCTAACAACTTAAGAGTGCATATAAAAGAAGATTCAAACGTGAATCTGTGGTTTGGAGCCTCTTCACATTTCCATGGGGCTTATATGAACAGAAGAAATGCTGGACTGTCTGAAATCCAGGTCTGTCCTGACTGCCCTGCTTCCAGCTGGGAGACAAGGGCCTGTTTTCCTTCTTCTGCTTGGAGCTTCATTAGGATAGCTCTTCTCATGAAATTTGGACCCCATGCAGTCCTTAGCCCCTTTACACACGGTATCAATTCAATGAGCCTATCAACATTTACCCTATCAGCACGGAAAAAATGGTAGGAATAATGGTAGGAATAATAGTAGGAATAATGCTAGGAATAATGAAGTCTTTCCATCAAGTCCACCATGTTTCTCTAATTCTTTCTAAAAGGCCCCAGTTCAGCCAGACACAGCACTGTGATGATTTCGCGGAGATCTACAGACTGAACCCCGTAAGTCACATCAACCTGTCTAACAAATAACTGGCCCAGCTCTCCTCACAGGCAGTGAAAGGTGGGAGGCAAATACACTGCCAGGCAGAGATGATCCCTAGAATGGATGGAATAGAGAGGAAAAGGAATAACCGAGGTTAAAAACAAAGAAAAGAAGAGACTAAGAAGGAAAAAGAAACCAACAGGAGATGAAAGAGAAAACTCAGAGGACACAAAAAGTTGCCAGGGAGGGGGAGGATTACAGTCACACAGGCAGAGAGAAAATAAGAAAGAAAATATGACGAAGGCTGCCAAAGACCAACCAATATTCAGGCAGACTGGCAGTATGGCTCAGAGCCATGATGGCTCAATTTTTTAATTCCACGGTTTTAACTAAAGAAACTTCAGGACATTTTTTTTTTTTAATTTCCCCTCCTCTCCTCCATGTAAGAACAAAAATTGATCCAAGAATGAGTGAGGTTCATACAAACCTCTTTTGACTGACTTTCGTCCACAAAGCTGGTTGTTGAAGAGTCATTCTCCACAAGTCCCTCCTCCCCATTTCTCAAGCTTTGTTGTTCGCAAAGTGTTTTATATTTCTCCCCACCTAAGTGCCTCACTCAATCTGTCTACTTGCCAGTTTAGGGCAATTCTCTTTTATATGAGATCCCAACAACTGCTCTGCATGCCAATACTGCAAGTGAGCAGGTCAGAAAGACGCCAATTATCCAAGTGTTTACACAGATGTGAATAAAAATGTGCAACGTTGATATTAGACACAGAGAAATGCATTCTTCACTCTTTTTTTTAAATAAAGCAATAAAGAAGATTTTAAAACACACACATATGGAAAAAGCTAGCTCTTCAAATGCTGCTGACACTTCACATCCCATTACCTCTGTGGTATACTTCTTGCATATACAAAAATTGATTGTGTTTTCTCCATCCTTTTTTTCCAGTTCCTTTTGCATCTAGTTCCCTTCAGAGATTTCTTCTTTAATGACAGGTCAAGAAAATCATCCCTTTACTCCCCTTAAATTAGGTCCCACTTCAACAATGAGATAGTTACACTTAGCAGATGAGCATATTAAAGTCTTGAGATTAAAATTTGACCTCTGTTAAATTTATTCTGACAACCAATTTCAGCCACGAGGTCAAAGGGCAGAGCCTGGCCAGTTTCTGTGTTTTGTTCCTGGCCATACATTTTATTCCACGAGCAGTACAGCGGAGGTGAGCAACAGGCAGAGTAATGTTGTCTCTCTCCAATTTTGCTGAAGACAGTAGAAAGACTGCCAATGCTTCCAGTGAGACCTGAAAAGGGAACCAGGTGCAAGGCAAGCTCTTCATTTACAAGCACTTGCCAGGAGATTTCTGTGCACTCCATATGGAGCTCTACAGGCTCTGAAAACCAGTTTAGAACTGGGTACACTTTTAAACTCTGCAGAGAAGCTCCAAACCAGATGTGCCTCAGGGATTCATTTATCAATTTAAAACGTAGCAGTATGCCTCAGTTCTAGGTGTCCATGAACCAGAGGTCCTTAATTAATTTGGAAATAAAAGAAATGGGGAAAATGATCATTGATTAGTATCAATGAGATCAAAAATATCAAAGAATTTTATAAATCTTGGAGAGGGCGACTGAGAAAATGTCAATAAAACCTGTATCATTTTATACCAGGAACAACCAGTAGGTTACCCTATGAAATTGTCACAATTGCATAAAGTGTCAAATTAAAATGGAAGTTCTGAACCCACATAAGATCCTCTTTCAGACGAAAAATATCTCAATGTACTGCAAAGGTAAGAGAGAAGAATAGAAAACTGCTTTTCCCAGTGTACTCTTGGATACAGCATGGACACAATTCTAGCAAAAGGTGGTTTGGCCTGTTACAGAAGAAAATTTTGGTTTCTCACGGAGATAATTAAAACAGTGTTTTTCCAATAAAAGACAATTATATAGACAATTTATATCCAGAGCCTGTAAACAGGGAGCAGAAATAATTTCACTGAAAGCTGTGAAGGTACACAAACAGAAAGTTCATTGGTCTTGCTGAGGAAATTCCTGGAATATTTGCATCTTGTGATACATAGCCAAGTCTGCTGATCACGGAATGTATAGGCTTCAGATTTAAAAGATGCCCCCAAAACCACATGCAAAATAACTTATTGTTGAAAAACTTCTGAATAAAAACACTAATTAAGAGAAATAAAACATTTAAGCACCCGGTTGTTTCAAAGAAAAGAAAATAAAGAGGACTAAATTACATTTAAAGGCATCAGAAGGAGGTGGTTTTTTTTTAACATCGGGTATCGTTTCTGAGGAATCTAGCTGTGAAGTCAGAGGAATAAATATAAGATAATTAATAAAAATAAGACTGTATGAATATATAGACTAGTTACATGTATCACTGAACAACTCCAAATCACCATAGCACTATTTGGACAAGTATCAGCAAATTCTAAACCCTCAGGAAGTACCTCTAGGATCCATAGCACAGGAAGCTAAGGCGGCAGGAAAAGCACAAAGACCTGTTTGCACAGCAAGTTAGAGGTCTGCAGGGGAATTCCTGCCGTGTAACATTACGGGTCACAACACAGGAAGATTTCCCCTGTTCCTCAAATACTGTTCCTACTTTTCCTGTAAGCACAACCACTTGGCTACTTTTTCTAGTGGCCATAGATCCCTTCTCCAACAACACAGAACCATCAAGGTTTGAAAAGACCTCCAAGATCATGGAGTCCAACCTTTGATCAAACAATAGTGCTTTTAAGATTACTATTATGTTTCCATAAGGGAAAGGAATGTTTTAAGGTATGGACCTAGGATTTAAGTTGGTTTAAATCAGCCTATTTTCACAGGGCCACAGAAGTGAGCCAGCTTACACCAGCCAGGGATCTGGTAGCACATCTTTCTATAAAAGTTTTGGCAGCTCAGTGTAAACCCATTAATCTTGAACTACAGGACTACAGTTCTGTGAGATCTGCAATCACCATGACCCTGTAGTATTTATTCTATTTCTTATCTGACAGGAAAAACCAGCCTCCAGGAATCTGCCTGGTGAGGTACAGGACAATGGATGATTTCTGCGTCTGAGGCAACAGCCTCATATTTGGGATGACTCAGTTATCTGAAACCAGAGGCAGGTAGTGAGCGCTTGCTACTTTAGATCAAATAGTGGAGATATTTCAAAGCATCTTTGTATTGCTTTAATAGATAACTTTCAAACAGAGTAACCCCGGCAGGTTCGACACAAAATCTAGTTTTTTTAGTACACAAAATCTGAAGTGAGGATTGGGAACCCAAACTTCCAGATTTCTGAACTCAATTCCCAGCACTGTTGCTTATGTGTGATTCTACAGCAAACGTCTGAAAGATTCACCCCACAGGTGACAAAGAGAACAGCTTTCCTAGGATTCTAAAAATGATGTTATAAAGTATGTCCAGCAAAGCATCAGTATTTTTAACACACACAAATTCATGAACACATAGGGGAAAAAAAAAATCTCTTTTGAGAAGTCAGAGCGGGAAAAAAAAGAAAAAAAGACAATTCCACTCAGGACAGCTTCCAAAAAGACTTGCTACTGCCCTATTTTCTATTTTTAAGTTTCTGATGGGGAAAACCAGCAAGAACAAATAACAAGATACAGCAGAATTCCAAATAAGAATTGGTTTGTTGGTTTAACAGACAAGAATAACTTTTCCCAGCACAATTATCTAAGTCCATGAGATATCCAAAGCAATTATTAACCACTTATTACAAGGAGGTAGTTGCTACTGTGCTAAAAAAGACAGACACTATCTGGATTTATTGGTGCTATGCATGAAGAGACATCTGGAAGAAAATAAGAAGTTAACCAACCTTTACAGGTTTTTTGCTATCACAATTGGAAATCCTTAGAACAAAACTTGAACAAAGAACACAATTGCCTAATTTAAAATAGTTTCTTGTAAGTCTAAAACTTAGGCCAGTTTCCTGAAGCTGGCAAACATTTCAGTTACCATTGCCATCCCTAATCACAGCAAGTTTTTCCTTCCAGTATCGGCTTTTCTCTGAATTTGAAACCCAAGCTTAATGCAAAACCACATCAAGCAGAAACAGGATAAAACAGATCCATGCTGAGCCTGAATGGGTAAAGCTGCAGAGATTCTTGCTGCTCTAGTCACAATAATAGTTTCAGCTTAAAAACTACTGGTCCATTTCAGCAAGTGGCTGCTTTGCTGCTGTGCCACACAAAGCCACATACAAGTGAAGCTAGCCTTCTCCTAGACTTTTTTCAATGTATGTTATCTGGGACACAGCAGCAGAGAATCTTAGAAGCTTGTAAAATGAATTAAGCAGACAAATGCACTGTGTTTGTTTTCAGTTCAATAGGAGGCTCTAATATTGAATACATATGAAGGACGAGACATGCTAAATTGAACGAGCCTGGAGGCTTAAAGTGATATTAATTCCACTTGCAATCAACCATGTGGATCCAATGATCAAAGAGACTTGGAAGCAAGAAGGGAATAATGGAAGTATCAACACTCAGCAATATTCTGTTGCCTCAGGGCAGCACAGGACCCGAACAGATGCCAGGAGAGCAGCAGGGCCATCTCTTCTCACATCGAGGGGAGACAGGAACTAAAGCCACGCTGGATTGTCAGGCACCAACCTCAAATCTTTAAGATGCTGCTATGAAAAGGTGCCAATTGCATTTCTACCCTTTTGCTTTATAAGCTTAGGTACTGCCCTGGTTTTGACTGGGATAGAGTTAATTTTCTCTTAAACCATGACAGAAACTTTCTGTATAAAGCACTGCTAGTGTCGGCTGGTGTCTCCTAGCATGACTTTGAAGAGATGAGAGATGAGCATCAAAACACAATTGTAGCGAAAATTATCAGATAAGTCTTTAAAGAGACCAGAGACAGGCCTATGGAATAAGCAAGTGTTTATTTTAGCAACAGAACTTGCCACAGGAGATAAAATCGTGGTTTAACCTGTTTAAAAAAGCCTTCCCAGATCTAGCACACGTATTTTGCATTATCCAGAAGCAATAATGCACAAAACTAGAAATATTAGCTGTTTAAAAAGAAAAAAACCCCAGAAGATTCAGAGCGACTTTCAGTCAAAAAGTTCTTTCACCAGCACAGGACAATTCAACATGGCTGCACTTCTGAATCAAACTAATAATGAAAACAAGTCCTCATATTATGAGGGCCTGAACTGTTCTCTACATTCTTGTAGGAAGACAGCTGAAGGCCAACATATGATTTTTTCTTATTATATGCCAGGTCTTAGCTCTGTGAAAGAACAGACCCAATATTGACAAGACCTGCAAGTTTAAAACAAGTGGTCAAAACCTGACATGTAATGAACAAGTTCATACTTAGCTTTAGTATCCAACCTGCCTCAAGTTAAAATAAGGTTAATACTTCCCATTCAAGTTCTGTTGAAATGAATGGGAACATTCTCCTGATTTAACAGAATATTGATCATGCTTTTCGGCAAACTTCAGCAGCTACAGTCTTTCATTCTTCTGTGCAACACATCCATCCAGGAAAGTGGAAAGTATTCTCATAGTAACTGGATGTTGTTGGAAGAATATTTGACTAAATGCTCCTCCCCAAGTGTGCTTGTTTTATTTTTAAAGTAGTGATTGTTTTCAAGGACCAGAGAATTTGGATTTTGTTGTTCTTAAATGTTTAAGTTCTTTGTCTTCCTGCCCCAAGTTCAAAAAACTGTTAGCGACAACTTTCCTGATATCTTGCTACATTTTTAAAATAGTTTAAATTTACTTTGGGAAGATCCTGTGGTACCTTATAAATCTCCCAGAGAGTAGAAAAGGATTTTTGTGGGCTTTCTTTTTGCCAGATTTCCCCATGCTATGTGTATTTTAACTACTACTTTCTTTACACTGAAGTGCTGCCTATGTTTTAACCCCTCTTATGCAGAGCTGCTGTGTCTTCTGTGTGGAAGATTCAAATCACCAGAGCCCAAAATTATCTGTTACAGGTAAAAAAACCTTACACATCACTTACATAACTAGTACATGTCCTTACTGTTCCAAAAAAGGTAGGACTTTCAGTTCTCAGAATAAACTAAAAACAAGCTCCTCACAAAGACATGCGGCTTCAGGTAAAAAAAGGTGAACGATGAAAAAGAGATAAACGCCTACTTAGAGTTTTCTAGCCTTTTCAAGCTATCTGTACTGTTACAAAGTTTTTTCTTTCCCTATTCTTTGGAGATGGCTAAGTCGATTTGTAGCTATAAACTGCTGAAGGGTTTTTTTAAATACTTTTACATCTTGGAAGAAAAAAAGAATCAGTGGGAGATTTGTATTGTTAATGTTAAATACACGAAACAGATAAATGCAAACCATATAAAACAGCAGTTTCAAGATGTCAGCCATTTGTCTCTAATTCCTAGTCCTAGTTCATGTCAGTTCCTTTCCTTAAGGACTTTGTTGCAAGATTTGTAGCCTTGCATATACGTAAAGCTCTTTATTAATTCAGTGGGTCTGCTTACATAAATAATAGAAAGTTTGCAGACCTAGGCTGAAATCGAAATGAAGCAATAATCATGGAACAAGGATTTAAAAAAAAAATCTTAGTACAACTTTCAGTCAAAAGAAGCATGGTCCTGTGAAGTCCTTGGATGTAATACTGGCATCTGACTAGAAGTGCTATACTTCTGCATTTGAGTTAAGCAAATACTGAGGAAAGTAAATGTTTTAATGGCAGCAATTGGTTCTAAACTTACAGGGCATGAGAAACACCACTGTAACATAGAGTGGGGCACTGCTGACAGGTTTAAGGCTCAGGAACAGATTCAATGAAATCTAGGCATATAAACATGGCTAACTGAGACATCTGCTTCAAGTTACTCAGTTCATCCACAGGGTGACACTGGTTTGCATTGTTTACAAATAAATATAATAAATTATCAGGCAAATCTGTTGTTAGTTAAAGCATTAGGAAAAATACACCCTCTACAATGCCTCTCACAGAAAGACATCTGTTAACTTGAACTCTCCAACCCAAATTGTTTGCAGAATCCTTTATTTGGGTTTACCTTTTGTCTCTTTCCATTTCATTTTCTACTCTCACTGGTCACTTTATTAGTTATGTTTAAGAAGGAAACATGTTTTCTAGCAACAAAGAACATCATAATTTTGTCCATATGCTTACCATTACACAAGAGACTCAACAATCAAAAATTATTTACCCAGAAAAGATTCTAGTGTTTTCAAAATACTTTGGAGACAAACTTACTCATCTAAAAAGAAAACAGACAACTTGTTTGTACTACTACATATGAAGTATCAGAGACTGATGTGCTTTAAAGACCAAACTTTCTTTAAGGGAATCTGAGTAAGAAATTTAAAATGAGAGGTAGATTTACAGCCGTAAACTCTTCTCACAACAAGCAGTTTTCCTATTAGTGCATCTTCTACAATAATCTGCTTTCTGTAGTGTGCTTTTTCATTCTGATCCCATTGAGAAGAGAATTATCCACAGTATAGTGGCTCCTCTTGAGCTGAGCCAAGTGCAGAGCATTCAAGTCACGAGTATTAGAGCCAGTATTATATATATCTATATGTATTATAATTTATTTCACAGAGGTTACTAGCACAAATCAATTAGGAAAAGCAGCACATCTCATCCACCATTTCAAAGGAAAACAATCAAAATCAGCTTCAGAGTACTAATTTTCCATCCTATCAAATGGTTTAACTTCCAGGCTCAAGCCAACTTTCTAAACTGGATTGATTCCATTACAGACCCTAGTTAGGGCCGCATATCAGCTGCTATGGAGTAAGTACATGATAAATCTCATTCACTAGGAAAGGATACCAAAAGATAAAATAGCATCTAACAGCACCCTAAAACCAGCCAGGTGAACTTTATGCTAATAAGGGTACTGCATTAACGTTCTGGAAACTGGTGTATTTTCTTTACTGAAGACTCAGAGTCTTCTGGCAACGGGCAGCGATGGCACCTTGCTGTGGTTAAGCTGCAGGTGTCACTGTCAGCACCAGACGACACCTCTAACCTTCCCCTCTTAATGAGGGACCCTGCACACGAGACAACAGAGAAGTGATAAACACTTTCGTATCCCTCTAAACCCCGACAAGTCGGGAATAAAGATGAAAATAAGAAGGGGAAAAAACCATACACGAAAAGACACAATCAAGCCACTGTTGACAGCCCAGCACCACAGCACCTCCTTTGCAGGTCAGATATTGCCTGTTCTTGGCACATTCTGTGTTTCTACTCAGTAGGGACAGAAAAGGAGATATGTAACTCGAGCTACTGAGTTTCTTCTGAATACCAGGAGCTATCTTGACTTGCCTTTACTCAGTACAATTGCTATTTTGTTTCTTGTGGAAAATGCATGTTTATCACTGCAACGCAAACCAGACACGTGAAACCACAAAGAAATAATGATTTTACAGCTGATGGAGGATCAAAATAGCTGTGTTTTATCATACGTGGATCAAGAGACTGGCTCAGCAATGAAATTATTGCAGCATGAGCAAGAAGAGAAAAACAGATTAAGCAATACCTGTGTATGACCAGTTTTTGTCAGCTCCTGACCTCTTACTAGCGCCAAAATTTGGGGGAGAAAAAAAAACAACTAAATAAAAACCTAATGTCTTTAAATGCTGGAAAAATTTACTTACTTCTCTGGAATGAACCCCTAATCAAAGAAAAAAAAATTTAACATATTCTGCTCTTGTGAATTTTGGCTGCTCCATCTCTATTCATATTTTTTGTTTATGCCTGCAATGACATCACCCAAAAATAGCAAAAATGGAAACTCACCACAAGCTTCATTCACAGCCCCCTAAAGGATTCAAGATCCAAATTGTACTGAACTAATGAATTTACAGGAATGGGGCTACTGACTTCAAGAGTTTTATGTAGATGTTATTTAGAGGTCCAGACACCCATGAACAGTGGAAAATACAATAACCGACATATCTTTAACCAGAAGAAGGCTACACCAGATTCCATTTTTAATCATAAAAGGAAGAAAAAGAACATCAGACATTCCAGTAGTTTAAAAGCTAATGACTCTAATTTGAAAAAATCTTTTAGTCTAGAATTTTCATGGTTTTCATGTTTAATGCTCGTAATAGTTCANGAGATGTTAATTAATCTGGCAAAAATATATGCCACTGCTAGTAAAGAAACAAACCTTAACCCCTCCTAGTCCCCATGAGATTTTGAATAAATACGAAGATAAAATTCCCTTTTACCCTGAGATGTATCTAGCACAACCATGGACATCCAGCTTCTAATTTGGGACTGAGTCAGGGTACGTGTGCATGCTTGAGCCTTGGGAACACAGACAAAATTAAAAAAAACCCTCAGTTTGAAAACATGCTGTACTACTCCTTGCCTCTGGGTATTTCCAAGAGACATACAAAAAGTCCACGGGAAGAGTGAGGAGAAGAAACTGCCAGCATCCGTAGAAGAGAATTTGCCACCTCCCTTAAAATAATCTCTTCCTAGACTACCCAAGAATTCCAATGCATCCTTCTTCCACATATATTCATCACTACAATCTATAAGCCTAAATGGTTCTCCACTGCGCCAATCACCACACTATTCAATTTCTGTGGGTCTGAGTGAGGCCAAGGCCTTTTCCAACCAAAACGAATAAGATAATGTTTACAGCTTTCGCCCAGGGTGATTTGTTGACTTTAGCATAAACAGTCTCAATAACCATTCAACATTACTCAAAAAAAAGAATGTGTTCGCATGAAAAACACTAGCACAGGACAATTTTTCACTCAATGGTGGAAATACTGGGCTGTTACTCTTGATAATTTTGCTTAATAAAACTTGATTGCTTTTCAGCTTTTTATCTCAAACTCAGATCTACACATTCATAATTAGATGTTATTTAGGCTTACCTGTAACATACAGGTAACAATACAGTGGCAACTCTCTTTAAAAGATAACAAATTACTCCTAAAAAAGTAAGTCATTCTCCTTGTGCAATACTATACATGTTTTCATTATCAGTAGCTGACGACTCAGCCAGACTGAGGATAAGGACAGCTTACTCCTCTTTTGTGTTTCAATCTGAGTATGAGCTGAGAAGTGAGGCATTTTAAAGGATTGCCAGCTTTCCCCTAGCCCTGACAGAAGGAGACAGCCCGTGGCTTGACACACCTACAGTAATACTACCCAGCTGCTCTTTGTGGCTCTCTTCAGCCAAATTACTATGATTGTTTTTAAAGGTCACCATTACAGTGGACAAAATAACCCAAATCACCCCTGTGAAACCTGAGTTTTCCTAAAGTTTCCTTGTTTTGCACAACAAACTATCCTTCCCTAAGCTTCCCTTGCTGCTTCTACACAAATCCCACATTTGAGCAAGTCCTGGGCAGACACACACGCTTGTCCTCACTTATAAAATTTTTGGACCAAAGTGCATTCTCAAAAATTGCAGAAGTGGGATTAAAGCTTAAAGGTTTGTCCTTGTCCTGTGTTCTAAGGCCAGCTGGATATTCCAGTTTTTCCATGAGATACCTAGTCATACATACCAGTCATCCTAAGATGTCTCTAAAGACATCTTTTTAAGGTTGTTGAACATTTTGGCATCTCAGTTCTACTAAAAATTAAACTCTCCTTCGGATTCCAATCCCTGGGTCTAATTCTACCATCAGTAACTTTCTGTCCAGGTAGGTACAATTATATTCAGAGTCATGTTCTTATCTTTTTGAAACATTAAAAGCACTGAGCTTTAGTCTCAGTCTTCACAGTGTTTTTCCAGACAGGCATCATTCTTTTCTCTTTCCTGAAACTTTTCCAATTCCAGCCTCCATGAATTGTAGCTACCAGAATTGGATATGCTAAGTGTATCATTATCTCCACTGTTAGAAAAAAGTAACATCCCCACCTCTGTTCTCCTTGACTTTTCCTCCACTTCTCCACATGTACATTAGGGTTTAATCAGATCTCTTACCTACAGCATCAAAAAACCAAACCATATTTTCTTGTTTATCAAACCATTTCTCCAAAGTGTTTCCCCAAAACATTTCCAAAGCTGTATTCTCAGATGTAACATCCCATTTTATATCAGCCACATTCTACTCTCGTATACGTGATCTAACAAGTAACTGTTACCAAACATGAGTCTGTCTTGCAATAAGATCCAGAACAGCACATACGCACTCTTTACATTATTGGTTAAAAAAATCAAATATAAAAACAAAGAAAGAAGGAAAAAAAACCCACCCTATTCTGTGCCCCACTGAGGCTCATATTCTGTCAACAAGTCCTTGGAATTAAACACTCACCTAGAATCAGAACATGGTGTGCTGCAGTCAGGGCTCTGATAGGAGGGAATTTCCCGTAAGACTTCAGTAGACACAAAGGTCAGGAGACAATAACAGGTTTGTATGCATTGTATCGAAATTATGATTTGAAACACAGTGGGGATAAAAATAATTTCCAGTGATACATTTCCAGCGACTCTTAGAAACAAACGCTGAGTTTTTACTGATGTATTAATAGCTGAACATCACCTCTGATGCAACTGATGCCAGTGATGGATTTATTTGGAGCATTTAGTCTGCTAATCCCATTAGTGAAGGCACAGTTGATAGAAAAACCATCCCTAGAGATGTCACTATTTTCTCTTCCAGAAATACAAAGAAACAGCTAGTGAATAAATTAGGGATTTTCCACACATCCTTCATACAAATCTTCCATTGCTTCATGCTGCTGACAGTCAGACAGGTAGCAAATATCACAAAATGAGAAAGACAATTTCATTGGGAAAAAGGAAAAGGGATGTTGCAAAAGCTGTTTTTTTTACTGAAAAACTCCTAAATGGAAACTTATTTGGCATCTCTGTTGGAGCTGAATTGGCAGAATAAGACGGAAAGCAGTCCTGTATCTCATTACTGCCTCTACTATCACTAGCTGGAAACCTTGGAAAAACAGGCCCCTTTCTGTTTAGATACAACTGTGCTGCTGCTGTACAGAGTGTCTGGCTTACTCTTTCCTTTTCAGCATGGATGACACCGGCATAGAAAAGCTCTTCGTCTTTTCAAAGCTTTACCTACTACTGCTTATTTTGCGCCTGACATCTATTTGTGATATCACAAGCATTTCCTAAGGAACAATTACAATGCCAGCAAGGTGGATAAAAAGCCACCACACATATATAATTAAGTGTTCTCAGCTTAATTTCAGTTTAACTTGGTGTAGTAAGTATTTTCATTAATTACTTAAATGCAGACAGATACGGTTTTCTGAGAGGACTAAAAATGGGTGCATATGAAAAGCAATATCAAGAGCTACTCAATCTTCAGTGGAGCCCAAACAAGACCTGGATTTAAGGTGACCAGGAAGAAGCAAGATGTGTAGGAAAAATCGTCCTTTCATGCCAGGATTCCCCAGAAATAAAGGATGGTGGAAAAGGAGATCAAAAGCTATGACACATGCTTGACTGGGTGAATTATTTCTAAATAGCTGCATTGATAAAAGAGACATACCAACTACTTTACCAGAACAGGAAAGGTGTTCTTACATCTCACATAAGCCTCATCAGGTCAGTACAGTATTCTACAGACACATCCAGGCCAGTTCAAAGCTAAAATAGCAACAAGAGCATGCTAATCCACTGAACTAATTATCACCCCTCAGACTTAGGCTAATTTTTCCAGGTGTTTCTTTGCATAAGATGTATCAGCACAGAAAGCAAAACTGTGGGCTCCTAGTACTCTACCTTGCTTTTCTAGTTTAGGGAACGCAGTTTCCATGCAAGAGCAGCAGAAATCTGAATTCCCTCATTACACTGTTTAAAGTTTGACACTGAAAAGACAAGTTGGTATAGCAGGCAGAACAATCAGCTAGTAGGAAATGGAAGAGCTGACACTCTTTCTAGATAAATCTATATAATTTTTCACTTTTTCTTCTTTTCATCTGTAGATTATTCAGTGCAAAGGATCTGTGTGCTTATACAGAGATGAGCACAAGGGCATCTCAAGCAGTCTTTTTTCAGAGCAAGATAAATGCTACATTTTTTGTTTCCAGGCTCTCACAGTAGGGTAGGGCTGTGTCTCACACTTAAAGATGTCTGGAAAATGGAATACTATATCCAGATTAACACAGAAGAAAACAAAAGCTTAAGTCAGTCGTAGAACACAAAGAACCATAGTCCCTTTGCACACCCAGTCTTTAAGTACTTATTTCACAGCTAACACTGGAAATTAGACCCCCACCATCCTCTTCTCTCACTAATAAACTGACTGATTTCTCTTAAAGTCACAGACACTAAAAGGGCACATTTGTAACAATTGTGCTGTATGTGCTCAGACAAAACTATCTCCAGTCAGATTGGCCTCTTTAGACACAGTGAGATCAAACAGCTCACAAAATCCTTTGATGGAAATTTAATTCTTTAAAAATATGCACGAGGTAATTGAAAACACATTTTATGATATTTCAGATTATAAACAGTAGATCTCTGGCTGGGTTGAACAAATAGAATTAAGCCTTTTTCTTCCTTCTGAAAAACCACAGTGCTTGGCAGCATAAGGCACTGATGTGTTTTCTGTATCAGCACAGGGCAGCCAGTGATTATAATGAAGAGCCTGTGCTAGAATGCAAATTGTACTCCAGCAGAAGAAACTATCTGTAAACATCAGTTATTGTTCATTCAAAGCCATTCTGTGATACTTGCATGCCTTTCCAAGATCTAAGCCCAAGGCCTGGGTTTATTACATACCCCTCCTCTCGTGCTCCCTTGCACAAGTCTTCCTTCAGGAAAAAGCAAAAATAAGTATCCTTTGCTCACAATCTCCAGTCTTATCATCAATACTACACACCCTAGAACAGAGTAAAAACTCCAAGTCCAGCTTTACTCACTTGGTATTTAAACCCCTTTGACTTCGCTAGTACTGTGAAACTTTGATGAAACAGACTTGTATGCAAGCTTTAGAAAAACAACTGTTACGAAGGGAGACATTGCTTTAGCCATGAGCTACAACTTCCACACACATGGTGGTCTGTTTGGCTCCATCAGTAGTATTTTGTGCATTTGCTATATGAACAAGGAAGCCCTGAGCAGCAAATGCCATGGGGCTGCTCAAAACTTCAGCACTTCACGCTGCCAGACCACTCCGACTTTGCTTCTATCTTCCTGGCAGCAAGGCAGAGCTGTTACATGTCTGTGCTAGGGTCAGAGAAACCACGTGTAAAAACAGACAACCAAGGTCTCTTTGTCTTTCTCTGAAGAAGACAGGATGTTAATGGGGTGGAGTGAGTGAGAACTTTTCTGGTTAAACTGTTTCAGAAAACAGTACTTTTGTCACAGCTGAAGTATTTCATTCAGGATAGTGTGAAGGAGGTAATTTCTAATCAAAGAAAAAACGTGCAAAACCAGCCTTAATTTAACCCAAAGGAATTGACATCCAGGAGTGCAGAGGTGCTCAGAGTCTGTGGAAGACTCTGCTTCAGACTCTACTGGAATCATACACAGGTCACCTGTGTACCTCAGTCTTCCTTATGACTTCATGCATGGGAAGCATCTCAATGCATTTAAAATGTCTTCTAGTAGTAAAAGCATAATGAGTCTGTCTCTCCTCTTTCTCCTGTCCTCAGGGGAAAAGAGATGGGGGGAATCCAGAACTGTCTGGAGTTTCTTCTGTGGTAGAGACACAGGAAAATCCTCATGCTCAACACATCTCAGGCTCAATTTTAGTGCATGTTGCTCTTCATTATCTGTCACATTTTTGACAGACTCAGTAACTCAGTCCCTACACTTTCTCCTCAAACTAGAAGTTATACTCAGTCCTAAAAAGGAACCAGCTAGGATTTTTATTTACACAGACTTCATGTTTCATCTCAACTTCTTCCAAGTCAGTGGGCCTTGAGAGATACAGAATTTTTTCTCCTGAGTTGGAACAACACAGACCAAGGAAGGTTAGAAAAGCAGGCCAAGACTGATGCAGCCTTTCACTAGGTTAAATGCACCTTGTCGCTCGCTTCAGCTTTCTCACTGCTTAAGTCACAAGTGAGAAAGTAAAGACAAACATTTGGTGAAACAATGGTACTCACCCTCTCCCTCTCTGCTTCCCCTTCTATTTATATTGACAGAAGTCTCTTCATTGTGTGAGGGTTAAAGAGAAACCCTCATTTTAAGGAAAATGCTTCCTCCACCTCAGAAGTAGCTGATGTTTAAATTAAGGCTTCCTGGTTTGTTAGATTCACAAGAAGACACACAATGTCTGAAAAATCTAAGAATTTGAAATGTTAGGGTATAATCCATGCTTTAAACCATCGCTCTTGTTTTCCCTCGGTCACTGAAAGAATGTGCTGCCCTTTATACAAAAGAAATAAGAAGTTAATGCGTGAAGTCTACAGGGCTCCCCTCTTCTACAAATTCCTTTTAAGGGATTCTTCATCATAACTGAAGTTTTGAAACGTGCAACAATCCAAAAGGACAGTACAATCTAATAATAAATCAATCTTTAAAGTGAGAACACACAAACTGTGCAGGAGGAATTGCAGTGCCATGTGAAGGGAGGCATCTGTGCCTAGGTAAAGCCTAGCACACAGTGGCCAAGCAAAGCTGAATGGGCTGCTTATTGTTCTGCACCACACTCCCTGGGTGAAGTGAAAGTAGAGGAAAATGAAGTCTTTCCCTCTCACAACTAAAGCTAGAACAATGAAAATCACAGGGCAGCATTGACTTGTTAAACAGTTTCTGCTGGCTCTATTTTAAAACTCTAAAGGCTTTGAAGTGGAGTTGTAAACTCAATTGATTTCAAACAAAAGGCTAATGTAATCCACTTTCAGCACCAGTACCATGCTGGTAGTGAATACACCCTTCTCAGTAATAGAAATTACTTATTAGTGTTTAAAGCAATTCATTTCAGTGTTTTCAAGCCACTTAAGAAGTTGGATAGGAATGCTCTTGGCTGAATTCAGCCACAGAGAAACAAAGCCAATATCTGGACCTGTTTCACCAGGGGATAGCGAGGCCTCCAGGAACACTGGCATTAATATCTGACACATTCACGTGCCCTTTTTGTCCCAAACTGCTTTCCAGGCATTGTAGTTTTACATGTGACTGGTTACACCCAGCCCTGGAGTGCAGCCATGTCTGAGGTGGGACACACAAATTTAGCTGCGCAAGGTCAGCAGGATCAGTTAGGGCAGCAGCAGACACTGCATCAGCTTATGGGGCTGGGCAGCTCTCAGATTCAGACACTGGAATAGTGGAAAGTTTGGGAAATACTGGCCACCCTTTAAAAAATTTATAACACAAGTCATGAAAATGTGGCAACAAGATCAGAAGTCTGCAAGAACAGCCAAATGGAAAAAAATCTAGGCAGGAGTTGATTAGAAGAACATGGGACAGACTGAATAGAATTATCAATTGTAGAAAGCCTAAGAAAAACAAGAACAAGTGGAACATAGAACAGGTCAAAAATTTTAAATGTTTCCAGTAAGTTTCACAGCATTTGGCCCCTTTATTTGGAAAGTACATGTGATACCCCAGGGGAAAGGAATGACTCAAGGCAGAGCGTGAAACTAGGCAGATTTTAAAGTGGTCTTGACATAGTCTTACACGTGCACAAGAAATCTGCACTGTCTGGTTTCACTGTGGGTTTGAGTTTCTAACCAAAAGGTAGAATTTGTGTTAACAGACCCCTTGGGATGGGATGGGAAAACCTCTAGAATAGTCCAGAGGCCAGTGCTTGGCACCCAGGATAGCAAACCCAGGAGTGATTCAGACTTCCTGGGGTAACTGGAGGCCTGCTAAAGGCCCAGTGACTAGAATTCAGATCATGTTGTCCAGCAGACGCATTCTGGGCTAGATCTCCTCTTTGAGCTTTCAGGCCTCTTGGCAAAAATCTACCATGTCATTAATGTCCAGATTGATTTGGACAAGGAGAATCTGCTTTCAAGAAGCTTTTGTAAAAGGAGGGGGAGAGGATTTTGCTATAACAGCTATAACAGCCTGAGAGGATTTTGCTATAACCAATTATAAATATTTGGATTAACATCCCCATATTGTTGACAGTTTCCAATGTCTATCCATCCTTGCTTCTGCAGAACTAACTTGCATGTTAATCCAAGAGCTCTTCTTCATGGATAATGTAACTATACTGAATGTCTTGCAAAGCTTTACTACTATCCTTTTCTACTTTCATGTCACTTGACCTCATTCCAGACTTAAGAACTTTGAGACTATCAGTCTCTTCCTCAGATTAGGACACTGAAATCCTTTAACACAACAGCAATTCAAAAAATATCAATATCAATCTGTAATTAGAGGAATTAAGTCATGTTTGACATAGAGAAAGAGAAAGGAGATTTTTAGATGCATTTCGTCCTCTCAAAATAGCTTATTTTAATAAACTTTATTTTATTAACTAATTAATAACTTAAAAATAATTTTATTTTTTCATTAACTTCGTTAACAGTTTATTTTAATAAACTTAATGTAAATGTCCTCCATGTTCTCTAACTCAGATGAGCACGAAGCCATTTTTACGGCCAATTATGGCCAATGCCAATTACTCCTGAGTCATTTTACACAGCAACAGCACTCTCCCTCTCATATTAAAGTTTTACCCCAAATGAAGTATAGAAATTATTCTTTACTTTTGTTAGTAACAAAATACCACAGGCACATCCCTACCTCAAACATCTCTTTACCAGGTAGGAAGTGTGTGCAGTATCTCTGGCAGACCAGACAGGTAACAACCCCAAATCCAGCAAGCAGACAAAACCTTTTTGTTTGCCAAAGATGAAAAAGAATCTAGTGAGCATGAGACCTCCCACAGGCAAACATGAAATGTTATGACAAAGGTCTCTTTCTCCTATTTTTTTACTCACTTCATACTTCCCATTGTTTGCTGCTGCTCATCAATAGCTAATGTTTAATAGAGCAGACTGGGGCTGCACAGATACTCAGAAGCCAATGTTTAGCTCACCCTGAGCTGTTACAAGAGTGCCCAACACAACTCTACTCACCTTCATTACGCACTCTCCTGTTTTTCTAGCTGCTTCGATGCACAATGAAACAGTTAATGTCCACCTTTAAAGCTGTATCAACGCCACTGGAATTAGCCATCCATTGAATGAATGAGAGGAATTCAGCACCTCAAGGCTTCTTGTTTCAGGCTGCCTGCCAACTCAGGTGGCTGCAGCAGTTGTTGCACTCTTTCAAACATCTCGCCACAACTCCCAAAGCTGGTAAGTTAGTCATAGAAAATAGAGTATAACTGTGGTATCTGTCCAGTCCCCAAACCTTACCCAGTCCTCTTGAAGACGAAGCCTGTCTCACTAGTTTAAAAGCCCTGTGTTTTTCTACAGTTCTTTCATTTCCATCAGGACCGCATTTTACAAGAAGACAGCCTTCTGAGGAGGGCACAAACATTTTCTCTGCTCCCCGGTGGCTTGCTTAGGGTTGCGTACATTTACACCGTATGCGAGCTGTATTTTAATGGCATGGCCAGGGAGGAAAGCTGTCACCTCTGCACCCCCAGAGGAGTGTGAAAGCTGGACTATGACACAAACCACAAAAACAGGCAGTGGGCCAGATCCCAGAAAGCAAAGCAATTCTCATTCCTAAGTACTTGATGGTTTCCTATTGACTGCAGTGGGAAACTTCCAAGTTCCCACTCCGTCTCTGGGACAGCAGCAAAAAAATACACACTTTCTGAGCACAGCACTAGAGATGTTAACAAATCTGCACGGCCCTGCAGCTTCACCACACTGGCTCACACACCACTACTGGGACACTGGCATTGACCTGGAATTCACTCATGGCAGTTACAGATTTAAACAAGCAAACTTCAGATCAGCCACAACTCAAAGGCATTTTGCCCGTGTGAAATACAATTTTCTGTCACTTGTCAAGGGAGATTTACAGAACTAAAAGCTTACAGTATCACTTCCTTCAAATCCACAAACATGAACCAGAGCACCACACTTCCATCCCTTCCATGACAAAAGCAGGAAATTCCCCCCACCCATTATTCCAGGGGAGGAATATTTAGAACCCAAAGTGGACAATCAGAAAGGTTAGCTGGAGAGAAGCATGGGTCCCAATTAGGGGAGCAACAGCCAAAGTACCCGAATAACAACAGTAAATAACTTCAATAAACAGAAATGGAAAAGGCTTCTAAGATGATTAAAGCAACGTCAAGTGAAACTGAAGTGAATGTATAGACGCTGCAGAAGAGATAAAACAAAATTGGGATCAGCATCTCTCAAAGCAATCGTTCTGATGAAACTGATGGAGCCACACCGAATGGGTAACTGAGAAATTCCTGGATGAAGCTTTGGCAGACAGGTTACTGAGAGCCTTGATGCATGAAGAGAGGAGGAGAGAATAAATTATAGGATGTAGTTTGATCATTAAGTGCAATGTTACCGAACTATCATATTTGTAAATGAAGTCAGACAGCCAGAGATGTTGGAAAGCAAGCCACAAAAACGCCCCAATGTCTCATTCTTATGCATATCATATCTCTAGTGACCATCAGTAGCACTTGCCTTGGGAAAGAACACAAAGCCAGAATAAGCTTACAGCAATTCTTTCCCAAATACACCCTCCTGGCTTCTGGCAGTCAGCAGTTCATGGACTTTAGAAGTCAGACCATCATGTTTCATAGTCCCTGAGTTTAACCTCTATTAATTTAACCTCTTCCTGAACCCAGTCTGGCCTTCTTGACATTTTATTGTAGTGAGTTCCACAATCGATTGCACATGCCTTGTATTAAAAGAAAAAAAAAGAAAAAAAAATATAAAAAAGACAATTTGTTTTAAGCTTGTTGTCCGAGTTTTACGGACTTCTCCCTTTGTTCAAATGAAGCTATGTCTGATTGCTCCTTGTTTACCCTCTCCACAAAATTTCTAGTTTTATGACACACTCTGCCTCCAACCAAGAGTTTTTTCTCAAACTGGAGAGTCCCAGTTTACCCTCTGGTCTAATGGATGTCATGCCATACCTACGGGCTTTCTGCACATCTCTGAATCCTCGGTTCTACCAAGCCTTTCTGAGTTATAGTCAGAGCTGCAGATACAAGTTATGAAAATACCAGAATAATTGTTTCTGGTTTATTACGAACTTTGTTATTTGGCCACCCCTGGAACTGACAATTTGAATGAACTATCCACAGCAATGCCAAACCCCCTTGCTCTACATAAGAATTTAAATTACATTCTTCATTAATATATTGCATGCAGATTCTCAAATCCTCAGTTGTATTTATTACTACAATACTCTCTCAGAATCAGTCTAGAATTAACCCAGACAAAATTCTCAGCATCACAACATCTCAGTAACACTATACATGCAGGAGACCATTCATTCCACTTGCATAAAGTTTTTCAAGTAGAAAGTTGTTTTGGGAATAAAACATACCATGAACTAGTCTTATATCATCCCTAGCACTTAAAGGTGTTTGACATATAGAGGGACAAAAAGATGCCAAAAAAATCCCCTCCATTTCTTAAAAGTTGACCTATAATGAAGAGAAGCCTGAAGAAAAGCTGTGTGCTTGATTCTCACTCTCAGCACTCTTGTTTTTCCCCCTTCTCCAAGAGTATGATATATGGCTATAAACCAGTAGCCTCAATGCTTCACACACACACCTCCCAAGTTAACAGAAAAGATGAAAACCAGCTGTATTCTAATTTGCCTCTGTTCTAAGCAATTCCCACATTTATCAATATTTCATTTAGCTTTCTTTTTGGCACCAACATTTTCCATATTACTTAAAGGGGAGACTACAGACAGAAGGAGAGAAGATAAATATAATTCCCACACAAAAGAAAAAAAACCCCACTGGTGCCAGGTTTTACAGTGGGACACTTGCTTTGCAAGACTATTCACTGCCTTTAGTGATTTTTCTCTCTTGCGATAGGACTTTCAAGAATTTTCTCATTTTGAATAACCAGAACAAGCAAAATTAATATAGATTCCTTTGGAAATAGAAGGAAAGTTCTAATTCCCTAGTTCTTCAGTGTTAACTCAGAGAGACTGACCAATTTTAATCCACTCTTAAAAACCAAATATACCTCAAAGGGTGCTTGGAAAAGATTGCTTTGTGCTCACCCACTGAGGGCTTCCGGGTTCGGCACATGCAACAGCAGGTTCCGAAAGAGCAGCTGGCTCAGGACACTTCTAAGGCACCAAATCCACAGGTGGAATGCTGCTTGCCTGGATAGCAAGTGAGAGAGAATTACTCCTAGAGGCTCTTGGAAGGCAGCGCGGTGCTTTTATCCTGCGCAGCGAATCCACACACGCGCTTGCTCCATCGCACAGGCAAGGGCTCTGCTGGCTCCCTGGTAACCAGCTCTCTGTTTTGTTGACCAGACTGTTGGAAACCATTAGGGAAAGAAAAGCATGACTTGGCAGTAATGCCCTGGACTCAGAATACAAGAGCTGTGCCACTATCAGTTTCTGTGAGAAGGGGTAACTACAGCGACCTTTGTGAAGGTACTTCATCTTTCCAGGACAGAGTTCCTCATTTTTTACTTCTGACAGGATGGGACCTTTGTGTTTCTAAGGGCAAACTCCTTAGCCCAGGAGCTGTGTCTGTGGTTAGTGCTTATAAAGCAACATGAACACATTTCTGATCTTCAGTCCTGAGGGACCTTGGACCCATACTTTAAGTATCAGCAGTTACCAATGACAACATTCACCTCCTCCTTCCTGTCCCCCTATCCCCTGCCCTTCCCTTTTTACTAACTCTCTAGCATTCACCCAAGCACAGAGGCTTCTGGATCAGGACTGAAAATAAAATCCCTTTACATTCAAAAGGACCAGAATTTGGAGTTTGAATATCTTCCTCTATCCCAAGATGCAACTTTTCAAAGGTCCCTCTCTACATGGTGTCTTAATAATATATTCTAGGTTAAAGTCACAGTATTACCAAAATTCTTTGTTGAGGAGAATAAGAGAGGTAGGACAATATCATTTCCAAGAACAGAAAGAGTGTTTGTCACATCAGAAAAAAACCCCCACATATGAAAATATGATCAAAATCTACCATTACATGCTGAGATCCAGAAAAGTGCAGAATCAGGATGGTAGAGACAGCTTCAGAAACTTTCCAATAAATGAGCTGTCCACATTCATAAACTGATAACTGGAGTTTTGAGCAACCTGGTCCTGTAGAAGGTGTCCCTGGCCATGGCAGGGGGGTTGGAATGAGATGATTTTTAAGGGGCCTTCCAACCCAAACCATTCTATGACTCAATGAACCAGGACCCCAGACGGACAGAGTTCACCAGTTTGGTGAGATGCTGTAAAAGGTCTTTACCTTACTCAGGGATGAGGATGAAAGGAGGAAAACCAATAAACAGGGAACATAATGGCTGAGTCCCAGGACATGCTAGCTGGAAGGGATCTCTACACATTCCTAACCCAAAATCTTGTTGAAGTGGAACTACCATTCACAGAGGTGCCACAACATTTCTGCGCAAGCTGCACTACCCTCATAAGCTTCAACAGGAACCACTCAAGCTGCAGCCTGTGGACATTGCCCCTCATTTTTTGCATCTGCCACTACTGAGAAAAGCTTGGCTGCTCCATAGTTGTAGCTCCCCTCCAAGTAATTGTAGGCTGTGATTTGACTGACAGCTCAGTAGCAAGGCTAAATATGAAATCTTTGTAAATCCACCACTAGAGTAGGATACACTTAGCAATGAAATCTCTTCAAAAAGGAAACAGTGAAACTGAAGAGTCAAATTTTCAGTTTCCCAGTAATTTACATAATTTTAAATTATATACAATAGCACAGAGTAAAATATCTTTCATTAAAAGTAGAGTTTAGTTAAAAGTGACATTTTTCTTCCACGCTATTTAAAGAGAAATGACTTTTGCCCTGGTGTCTGTGATTCCCAGCTCTCAATTCCTCCCAGGAAAAAAAATAAGAAATTTCAATGTAAGCTTTTCTTTCCATTTTAATATAGAAGTGGAAAAGGGGAAGAATTTAATGAGTATTATCTGCTCTGTTGGCACTCAGAAGGACTATGACTGAGAGAAAAAACACCCCATGGAATATGTAAAAATGGATTTCATTACAAAACATAATTAGTTCCTGCAAAAATATCCATTTTTAATGAATTCTTTTCCAAGTTTAATGTCATCATCACAATCTAAGTTATATACTCAAATCTATGCCATTACAGGACATTTGTTCTAGCCTGTTTCCTTAACCAAAACAAACACACAGCCTAACTAGAATAGTATGTGCAAAGTCAGTGTGTTCATGCCAAGAGACTGCACTTCACTGTTATTTGCTTTTCTTCCCTCTGCTTCTGAGTACCTTTGGGATGTGTCTTCATAAAGCAGCTATTGAATCAACATACAGAAAGTTACTATTTTGCAATATGCATTCAAGTTACTTTAAAGGTAAAATTTTGGGTCAACTAAAGGTAAAATTTTGTCAACTAACTGATTTTGGGGAAAAATTTAATACATTTACCTCACGAAAGCCAAAACTCCTCCCTAGGTAATTCTCCCTAACTCTAAAGGTCAAGAGTGCACAATATTCCCAATTCAATCTATTTGTGTTCTTGGATGAAAACAGGTTAATGACCAGATCCAGACTGGATGCAACTCCAATGACTCCATATGGTCTCAAACACTTTGAGCAGAATAGTCATGGTAATGATAAGCATGAGCTGATCCATCCAAACTGTGAAGCTGCTCATGTCTGAGTCAGAGTTGTCTTAACCTGGCCATTCTCATAAAAATCAGCACTTCAATACTGCCTCAGTCTCCTGTGCAATGAAGTCAAGCTGCCGAAGACCCACAAAAAGTTTTTCTACCATTTTTCTACATAAATTTCTCTTACTAGGTTGTTTATTCAGCCCATACTAAAAAAGTTCAAGTCCAAGAACTGCTGCAGTTTTAGTCAAAGATGGTGGGGTTTTTCAAGAAAATGTATCATGGTTTAGACAGAGACATGACTGGTATGCTTTTAATCTTAAAATATGTTCTATACAGCTATAGCTTAAGGGGCTTGTGCTTATTTTCAGAGTATGCTTAACTAAGAAAAATCCACAGAATAGCAATTTTGAGAAGAAAAATGGAAGGAAGAACTCCAACACCACAATATTTGTAATATGAAACAGCTCTTGCCTAACCAGAGCTTGACCCTGCTTTTCAAAGGGAAAAACATCAATTATGAAAACAAGGTGACGCTTGGTGAATTTCCCAGTAGGTACAGGATGATCAGGACAGTGGGCAACACAAAACATGAAATGCACTGTGTTACCCTCACAGGGAGCTCACTTAAATTAGTGGCCCATTTGCACCTATTTATCAAAGGAGAATAAATAAAGACATAAAGGAACATGCATACTTTAGTCCCACACTGGTGTAAAGTTGTGTTTGCTTCAGTATAGGCAAGTAGGGGGTGGAGGTGTCTATTCCTTTTCTCTAAACACTTGACTGCAATTTTTAACAATTCTGACAGTAAATTTACAAAAGTAAAAATATGTGGAGAGGACATGCGAAATGCAGAAATCAGGAGATGGAAGGAAGCAGCAGTCTGTCAAGGCAATAGCTTGTCTAAGCCTTGTTTTCCCCTCACCACCTTTTCCCCAAATCCAACTAATAGGGAAAAACCAGACAACCAACAGCAAGATCCCCATTGGCAGACGGATGTCTTCTATAGAGTTCATCTGCAATGGGATTCATGTCCCTCTAGGCCTCTGTTTGAACATTGTCACTATGGAAACAGATCTCAGATGCCCTGCACCTTTATCAGACCTTCTCTATTTAAATTCTTTTCTTGTGTTTTCAACAAAGCCGTTCACTGAACCTCAACTAATCCAAGATTCTGTTAGGGAATCCTGTGAGGTTTTTGCTTGGTGGGGTTTTTTTGCTTTCACTATCGTGTCTCTTCCAAAAGGTTCTCTCTCCCACTAATGCCATCTGACAGGCTTTATTTGACTCACACCTCTTCAGTTCCTAGCTCAAAAAATATTATGGCTGCATTTATTGCCAAACAGATTCTATAGTTTTTATTCCCCCCCTCCTGCCTCCCAGGGTACATAGTTTTCAATGAAAATTCCACTCATTCAACAGCAACTTTTTCATTTTGGTTTTAGCTGTTTAGAATCTGCCTGCATCTACATCAGATGTGCCTGTAAGTTCTCTCTAGAGCATTCCTAGGTTAGAGGTATAAAGGGTTACACCTCTGTAATACCAACAGTTTATCAATTCCAGATGCATATGGAATCCAAAATCCTGTGTTTACAAATTCCAAATATTAGAATACTTTTGGGGAACAGAGAACAGGAGGGGAGCTGGGAAGCTTCAGTGTTACATCATGCAAATGAAAGAGGGCAAATCTGGGTTTGACCTCACTGCATCCAAATCTGGTGCACAGGCAAGAACCAGAGCAATTCTTCTACAAACTAAGGAAATGTTAATCCTGCAAGTGCCCCTGCAGTACTAACTGAAATTCATGCTACAGTCCTCCACCTAAGTAGACAGGAGACAAACATTTATTTATCCTTTTAGTTTTTAATATGGCCCATAACTGTAATTTAAAGTGAGGTCCCAAGAGACATTTTTAAGGGGATTTTCTGGTACTTTCTAGTGTGATGAGAGACGGAGTCTTATCAGTTTGCATGAAACTTTGGTGCAGAGATGAATAGGAGTTATAAAACAATTTTATTTTATTCTTTTATTACTTTAGGTATTCTGGGCTGGCTGAGGAAGCAGAAGATAAAGCAACACAGTAGCCTAAGACATGTTGTGGCTCTCACAGCTCCCAAGGGGACTAGAATAAATATAGAGGCAATTGCCACTAGCTATGGAAATGAACTTCAAAGCCTCCTTATGACTTCCACTGGGACAAAGCACCTGTATGTGTGACAACGCTTTACTAAAAGGCGAAACTGGAAGAAAGGACACGCCTCAAACATTCCCCTTTATAAATTTAACTGCAGTATTTCTAGGCTTTAATTGAGCAAGCTCTCTGCTGGAAGCAGGACAGCACAATTCACAGGCAATACTCACTGGGGCGCAGTTACTATTTCAAATGGAAGTAAGAACTTTTAGGAACCTCATAGCAAGCCATAGTTGCTTTGATGTGTTGATACTGCAGACTTGTATTTATTTTCTTTACTCTCTTCATAATATACCACCTAACAGCTTTTGGGAGGTGTAAAACATGACACATCACAGTAATGAACTTTAAGTAATATTTTGCACAGCTAATTTTGGTTTACTGAGGAACAAGCTTGAGGTACAGCCAAAGAGAGAACTAAACACACTGCTGATTTCAGGAACTTAAAAGTTGAGATATAAAGTGAGCAACTAGGACGAATTGTGCTAATTTAATTTTTTGGCACAGCTCACTTTTCACTGGGTAAAATCACGGCATTTCCAGGGACCATGGCTATAAGATCATTAGTGTTCCCACCTCCTCTTGCACAGACAGCAAAGAAGCACAGTGAGAGGTCAGCGGTGCTTCTGGAGAGCAACAGTTCCACACCAAAAGCTGCAGCTTTGCAACCTAATTGGGTTAACTTCCATGTGTATATAACCTCTAGGTTAATTTTGTTTCTCATGATAAACATTCCTCTTCTGAGTTTCAGCCCCACTCTTGATAGCCTCTGTTAACTGATATCAAACCACCAAAACCAAACAAAAATACTTAAATAAAACAATTCTGAGTACTGAGAGGATGGGATAACCAGAGATATAACACACCTAGGTGCAAAATGAACAGTGAATATACTCACGTAAGAAACCAGAAGAACGCTCCCAATATGGCAGAGAGCAGCATCCCACTAAATAAAGAAGCCTAATTTCACCTAATTATCAGACTATGAAAGAGGCTGTAAGGCACAACCATTGTAAATAAGGCTGGACAGGCCCATCTGGATCATTGGGTCTCATTCTCTGCAAGGATAGTGCTGGAGTTGGATACTTCTGTGCACCACATTATCCTCTCAGTATTTCATGCAGTTCTCTCTGAAACTACTGAAAGTTGTGCTTACATTTCTGAGGGCAGATCTGGGCAATTTGCCTTTAGCCTCATACCACTGAATACACTTCCTTTTCTCCCTCCCTGCCCACAATTTAAGAATTACACTGGGAACATAAATCTCTATTTCAGATTTCCTTGGTTTAAATGGACCAAGCCAAGACATGCCCTGCCCCTCTCAAACATCTACAGCAGTGAACCCAATTTCTTCTCCTATGGAAGAAACTAGGCAATGACATTGATATGTATTTTCTGTCCACATTAATTCCATTTTTTAATCCAAACTAGAGCAAGACTTGGGTTGCTTCTGTATTTTTCAGGCTGCTGTGGGTCTTCAAAAGACAACCGAAGTGGTGAAATGAATTTGGAACACTGGTTTTCCTCAAAAGCTTTCCCACAGAAAGCTTTAGTGATCCTTCCACTAGAAACTGATCACCAGGCAGTTGCCATTAATTACGGCATGGAAACATTTGGCCAGATATACACAAGACACAAATCATGCATTAGGGATTTAGCTGGTTTAGAACTATGGCAGAAGGAGTTGGCTTTCTCACGTTGTGTCTTGTATCCATCATTTCAAACTCCTATGGCGTTTTTGCTGACCTAGCTGTAAAAAGAAGCAAAGTAGAACTCAGGAGGGAAGCTGATGAAGGACAGGCCACAAACTGAATTTAAGTGAAGTAGAGAAATGGAACTTTGCCAGAACCATGAGCCTCTCCCTACTACATTGCACCCTACCAGCCTAGAGGCTGTAGCAGGTTTAAGCCCATGTCTAAAAAGAAGCCACTACTTCATGGTCTAGGAGAAAAATAATTTGCTGATTAACAGAAAAAACAGGGTTTGCAGCATTGTTGATGTCAGCAGTAGTAGAATCAGCTGCCAGTCCTCTTAGAATGAGGAGGCATATTGCAATAGGAACCATATTGTCTCTAAAAAAATCTCAGAGAACATTACGAGCAAGTTGTCTCCAATGTCTCAGATTTATAGCACGGCCTGGCTCAGAATCACTGCAATTTCAGAGCTTCCTTACAACAAAAACTGTTATTAAGGCCTGAAACTCTGGCCAAGACTTTTATTCCTATAGCAGTTTATTATCTTCCTCTCTTCTAACCCTAGAAGTTCAACAGCACAATGTTCTCCCTAGGCTGAACGTCAAAGCGTGTGCAGTAACAGTTTACAGCTACAGCATCCACCTCCAATAAAGCGCTTTCTGCGCAAACCACTGGGGGCATGTGGGGTCTTGAAGTCACCAAAACACATCTCCTCATTCCACCTTAATCTCTTCTGACATTAAAAGAGATCAACAGGTAAGAAAGAAGAAAACTGTGCCCTGGCATGTCCATAGGTAGCATCAGGCATTTTTGCGGATACGGAAACAGTAACGCAATGAAGGTGGAAGAAAAAAGTTCAGAGAGTTTTCTATGTAAGCTGCAATGCACAAAACAAATGAACAATACTGCTTGCACAGACAGCAGCTCTTCCAGACAGTTGAACTGGTTTTAAAATGAGTTAGAGATGGTGAAACAGCACAGCTTGCAAATCCCACCAAAAAAGTAAGCAGACTTTCAGTTTATGGAATCTGGTTCTTTTCCCTTCAGGGAACTTAAACATTTTTCTAGGACTGAGAGGACTCTTATCCAAAGGCAGATCCACTGTGACACTCCAAGTCTCCCAGCTGATTCTTCTGCCCAACAAATCTGCACTTTATATATTGATATATGGAAGAAATCCCCGTGTAAGGAAAAGGAGATTAGAGGCTAATCTTTGCTTTAACAATAAAAATAAGATGCCACTTCACAAACCATTTCAGTCTCATGGGTTAAATAAAACCAGCTGTACATGTGGCCATCATGCAAACAAAACACTGTCACTAAAAAGAAGCAATTTCTTTGTGGGTCAGAAAAGTGGGTAGAACACTACACTGCTGTCACAAAGGGACAGCTCAGTCTAACCCACTGGATATTGTCAGTAATTCAATTTAACCCTTCCTCATCTATATTGAGCCTGATCAGTGCTGCCTGGTTGAAGCACAAAATACAGGAAGAAAATTCTAAGCAGTGGTGTTTCAAGAATTTTTAACAGCTGTTGCCTGCTTCATTGATTTAACTCAATTCTCTGAATTAAATCCTGTGAAATCTAGTATTTGCCCCAAGAAACACGGCTGGGATTATCCCAGAGATTTCACATGCACAGGAATACACGCAGCTTCAAAAGACAGCTCCCTGCTGACTGAAGGAGGAGCAGGTATTACAGGGCTCTTAAGTCTCTGCAAGCAATATAGATATCATATCCTTTTCCTGTATTACTCTATAGACTCCAATAAATCTACAGAATTCAGCTCACCACAAGGCTACTGTTTTCAGACCAACTGACCCAATGACTGGTATTTATTTGCTGACACAAGCTCCATTAAAATAAAAAGTAAAAAAACCCACACTCTTCCTCCTCACCACCACAAAGATGACATCTTGTTGCCAATCTGCCTGCCAGGAAGCCATCTGGAAACAATATCAATACCACAATCTATAGGCATCCCTCCAATGCATTAATCAGGTCATTAGAGTTCAATACTGACAGCATCTTTAGGAACTGGAAAGGATAAAGCTGTGGTAATAAGGCACAGCGAAGACCGATCCCCAGGGCCCAGTTAGATCCTCCCCCCCTTTTTCCTTTAAAAAGCACACAGCATTAGCATTTTGTTCCCCAGTGTTTGGTTTAAATTTACCATTCTGGAGAACTTCGAAGCTCAAGCAAGGCCTCTCAGTTTGACGCACAAAAACAAAATGGAAAACGTCTTCTACCTCACTTCTGTCCTTAAAAGGGCATTGAAAAAGTCTGGAGAGAATTAAATGGGGCATGACAATGATCTGGAGACCGGGAAAAACAGATTAAAAAAATATAAATATATACATATACGCATATTATAGCTGAAACCCATACAAAGTTCAGTTTAAGAGGGTTTCAAGCTTTCTTATCACACAGAGCAGTACATTCGGAGGAAACTCAGCAGTACCAGATGCTAAAGTTATCTCAGAGACATACCAAAACCCCGGGGCTGGAGACTGAAGCTGCAGAAATCTAAATTTGAGAATGCCTTTCTTCTAAAGCATAAGGAAAGGTAACAAATCAGGAGGAAAAAATAGTAATACTAGAAAAACGGTGTTACATGAGATTTTGGTCTCCTATGTTTCTTTCTCAAATTAGAAAAAACTCCATGTGGCTTTCCGAGAGATCTGTTTTAACATCACCAGTTATTGAATATGTTACAAGATGAATGAAATGACACACACTTTTGAAAAGCAGCAGAGTAACAGCAGAAGCACAGCAAATCCCCTGAGATTAAAGAAACAAACATATCACAAATATTCAGTTTTATCAGTTCAGTACAGCTCCCCATTAAAAAAAAATTATATACATCTATATCTCTATATATAGATAGATATATCACTGTACTAGAAGTAAGCAGCTGTTCATCATCTTGGACAAAACTCTTTAGGGGTAGTGACAAGGCTTTCCTCAGTGCTTGCACAGCAAGCTGGCATAACATAACTCCCAGTTAACTGCTGTACTATGTAACTCCAGCATACAAAAAGGGAGCAGTCAGTTCTTGCTCTGAGTTTGAGTTAACCAGAGCTGTTCAAAATAACAGCATCAAATTCTGATGCTGAACCTAAACTCAGGTTTTGGTTTCCCAAGTTGAGATTCAGTATTTGTGGGACACTTCAAAACTTTTCATTTTTCTAGCAAGCTTTTTTGTTTTGTTTCGTTTCTGGAAGTACTTCTCTTTCTCCTGCAAGCCTGGAAACTTTGCAGGGCAGTTTTCCTCTAAATCACATTCAAACTGTCTCATTTGAAGATGAGAGAGAGTGAATAACTGTCATCTGGAAGGGGCAAGCTATGGGGAATCCATGTAATAAGTTTAAAGGGTTATTTTTATCCTTATTTCTTTATTTTTTTCAGGCTACAAACTCCCAAAAGTACTAGCAGTAGCTTCATGTCTACTCTATAAGCACCTCAGAGTCTTCTTGATCAGCAGATGGAGTGGAACAGCTATGGATAATAAGACGTCAGAGTTGATGTAAAAACAGTTTCATGAGTTGGATCTCTCATTTTGTAAGAAATTATTTTGGCTGGCCGCTTAACTAAGAACATATTTTTGAGCTAATTAATCCAGCTGAACCAGTAGAACTAATATTAAATTTCAAGTATGGAGGGAAAAAAATCTTACATTGGAGACTCACAGTGAATTAGGCTAAAAAATTCACCCCCAAAAAATTCTCCAGTGAGCTCCAGAAATTCTGCATGTGAAGCAAGCAGTTTACAGCTAAGAGTTTAAATATTTGATGATACCTAAACACTCTCATGGGTACATTTGCATTTCTAAGTGACTTTTTTGTCGGTTTCTTTTTTGCCCTGTACATTAAGCTAAATCTAGGCTAAGCCTGCATTAAAGGTGATGCAAGTAAATTCACTCACAAGTTCTATTCAGTGACCTCCTAAACTGATTTTAGTTAGAAAAAGACAACTTTGCATTCAGACATAAAAACATAAGATTCACCTTTCTTACCTTTTTTCAGGCCTTAGAGAAGTCCTTTCAAACTCCTTTCTCTCTGATACTTCTTTGTAAAGTGTTTTGAAACCTAGTGATGAAAGTAGTAAGAACTATGTATTTGACCACACCACTTGTGAAACATTCTAGTAGAGATCCTACAAATAATTCAAAATAAGGAATGTGTTGTACAGTTAAAAAATTAATTGAAAACACTGAACTATCCTGTTGAAATTATTGATAATTAAACATCAGACAAGTGAATTGTGGCTGCATTAGCTACATAAACCTACCAGTCCAACTGCAAAGTAGAAGATGGTCTCTAGGTAACAAGGAAAATCCTTCTGAAGCCTGGCAGTGACAACAATACCACATCTAAATGCCTCCACAGCAGCCAAGGACCACAGAAGATCCTGACAGCCGTAGAAATTTCACTTGATAAGAAATCATTCAAGAGAATGGATTAGTCAGGTACAGGACTGTAAGAAGTCCTCTGTATCATGAAGATCAGTTCCTCTCCGTGACAAGCAACTGTTTCACTTAACATCATTTCCCTTGCATGTGTCACAACGAGGTGATGAGGCACAGGTTTTCACCACAGATGTTATTTCAGTCAGCTTTGATGAAGAAATTGCTCTGGACGATTTCGCTTTCATTTTTTTTTTTTGCAGTAACTTTTGAAATACAGAACTCTGCTTCATTATTTATCTCATCTTAGGATGGGGACCTCCTGCAACTCATCAGTAAAGTTATCACCCAGAGACAGCATATACATTTCCGACAGCTTTCTGGTCCAGGAAGAAATGTAGTAAGCTTAAATCCAAGCCTTCAACAACAAAGCACAGACACATAGCTAGATTTGAAGCAAGACTGGTCCAGCATTCACAGGCTAAGTAAAGGCTCAAACAGATGAACTCTGCAAATTTAGGTGTTTCCATTCACAGAATGCAAGGCATTCTGCTATAGCAGGGGACCGGATGTGCCTCAGTGGTAAAA
>VZTG01001000.1:31368-43554 GCA_013397845.1 Melanocharis versteri | reverse complement strand
AAAAAAAAAATCAAACAAAACCACAAACACTTTAATCCTGTGGTCAGGGCAAAGAGCAGACAGTACTACATTTATTCACCTACCTAGGTATTGTTGATTAATATTAGCTTCAACTAATACCTAATTAATACCTAAGCATTATTAATCAACAATAACTTGTTTGCATATTTTGTTTCAATGCTGGATTGCATCTGCACAAGCAGCCCTTCAAAGTGCATCTGTAGAGAGTAAACACCTGTACTGCTCCTTCAAATGCATACACATGCTTTATGGAATAAGGACAATCCTCCAGTAATTGCACAGGAATGAATATAAACACACTTGAGCTCTTGTAAACATGTCCACAGAGACCTCTCATATAACCACAGTGTGTTCTCCTTCAGCTTTTTTTCCATGTCTGCAAAACTGGAAAAGCAAGGCTATCTTCCTCTGTTGGATGTTTCAAGGGCGTAGGTTTTGAATTTTATACATAATCTAGTCCAGGATTTCAGGAGTGCAAAGTTTTCATCACCACTGCACGTACGGTGTGCATGCAAAAGGTAATAACATATCCAGCCCATTAGCACCAGAACAGTTTCATACAAAGCTTGTGCCCTTCAGTTTTGATAGATGGCTTCCATAGAGTATTGCAATGCTAATAGCTGCTGTACAGAACACGAGGATTTTAGAAATACTCAGTACTAGCCCCTGTGCAAAAGAAAGGGATGATAAAGTATCATTTTTCTAGATCCATATACAGTTCTCCAGTGGAAAAGAAACTTCTAAGTACAGGGACCATCCAAACCAGAGAAAGCTATAAAGGCTACTTGTTAAGTAATACAAAGAACAGCTCTGATGTAACAGTCACCAAACAAAACCTAGGTACAGTTATTTAATTTTAAGAAAGGGAATCATGTAAGGATGTGGAAAAAAAGGAGGAGGACACTCAAAAGGAGCAGTTCAAAAAGCAGGAAGCCTCAGGGAGAGTTAGGAGAGTATTGCAGGGCATAGGTCAGCTCTTAGAAAATGGATTGCTTAAGTAAAGACAGGGAAGCCCATAAAACATGGCAAGTAAAACGTAAGCAGGAAATTGAAAGGGCTAAAAGACAATCCAAAAATTGCCTGCAAACAAAGATCACCGTGCTAGTAAACAGCTCTTGAAACACATGAAGGACAGGAAGCCAGCTGGGAAAAGCAGTCCAGCTGCTGGATGACAAAGGTGTATAAAGCGCAGATGGGGATGATACAGTTGGAGCAGAGAAGCTCGGTGAATTCTTTACATCAGCCTTTACTGATGAAATCTTTTGGGAGATTTCCACACCCAATGCACTCTCCGTTGCAAATTTGGTGGAGGAACCAGACCAATCTGAAGTAAAATCAGGAAATACCAGACCAAACAAGGAAGCTAGATGTTAATAAAGCACAGAGACAAAATAATTTTCACACAAGCTCTGAAGAAACTCAAATATTAATTTAAGGACCACTAGCCAAGGTGTGTAAACCAGAGCTCTAGAGAGTCTCTGAACTTGAGACTCACAGATTGTGCCTGCATAACTTCCAGCTGCAGGAAGGGCTGTGTAGGGAACCTGGAAACCACAATCTGGCAAGTCTGAATTCATTTAAGTAGGAGAGTGAACATTAGAAAGAACAGTGCTTCACAGGCTTTTTAAGATGGAGAGGAATCAGCAATGCAGTTCCTGGGATCAGTACTGGGACCAGTGTTACTCAGCATATTTATCAATAACAAAATTAAATGACTGGGGAAAATGTTGGCAGATAGGCTTTTGTGTAGTAATTCCTCAAGGCAATATCAATTCTAACTATTCCTACTCAGAAGCCAGAGCCATCCTCGACAGTTCTCTGAAGCCCTTGGTTTACTGTTCAACAGCAGTCAAAAAAGCCAGCAACATCATTGGAATCCTCAGAAAAAAAGGAAGACGGGACATTTCTGCTACTCCTCACAGCCTGAGCACTCCCACAACTTTATTACTGCCATCTGCTCTCCATGTACCAAGGAGGACATTACCAGGGTGCCAAAAAGGGCAACCAGATGGAAGTGGAGATACTAAAAAGGCTGGGACTCCTCGGCTCAGAAACAAGGCATATATAGTGGGTATGACCAGGTATAACAAAAAAACCCATGAGCTACTAAATGCAGAACAGTTCTTTGCCCAAACCTACAAAACCAGAACAAGGCAGTACTCGCTGCAACCAACTAATTTAAATAGAAAGGACATGTTTACCCAGCAGGTTACAAGCTTCTGGAACTTGCTGTCACGCAAGACTCTGAAGGCAAAGGATGTTCATGGGTTCAAAAAGGGATTAAACAAACTCTAGCCAACAGGTCCATAAATAGACACTTAAAGGACTAAACAGGTACATATCCTCTAATATCCTTAACACAAGAGCTGTGGAAACTGGAGATGTGTGGACAGTAATGGATCTCAAGAAACAGCTGTGGGAAGTTCTCTTGTTAGCTTGTCAGACACAATACTGGGCTAACTGGAACACTGAGGCAATTCCAATGTTATTAATTTTTTAGGTCGACTTAGCGTTCCCACACATCACACCAGTTTCTGAGGATGAGCAATGACCCCAACAAAGGAGCAAGGTGATAGAAAGCAAACATATTCATTACCCCTCATGACAGGGGTGAGAATGGGACAGGGACGGATACAACCAGCAAAGAAAAGGAAACAAAACAATTTAGACCAGTTACAGGTGCCAGAACTTCTCTTACAACACCCTTCCCCTGAAAACACCTTTAACATCTGTACACACAGTACAGTAAGTAATTATTTTACCCACCCAATTTAATTTTTAATTCATCAAAGTTTCATTTTAGAAGCATTTTTTAAATTAACACCATCTTTGAAGACAGTAAGTTATTTATAGCTCTAAAAATGCAATCAGCTAGGCTGTATTTCCTGTCTTGGAAGTGAAATATAAGCTTGGACAAAAGAAAAAAAAAACTCACAAGAAATGCAATTACAGCAAGTTTGTTTTCAAGACAATAAATCCTTTGTTTTGATGTCCAATTTAGTTCATTATCTTGCTACTCATACAGTTTAAAAAATATTTTTGTTTGGTCCTTGGGGAAGAAATTCCTATGCAACACAGATAAAAAACTAACAAAGTTTGACTAAGTCCTCTTATTCCTGCTCTTGACACAGTCTGCCTCAAAACCTTACACTTGTAAGAAAACCAGCTAGAAAGGAACTAGCTCTGGAAAGCTCACCACAGAAATCATGACGGGCATGAACAGACATGAAACATCACGCATTTTTCTCCTTCTTCGTAATTTAGTGAGAAGTAGACTTGTTACTACAGTTCCCTACTCCAGTATCAATAGCCATACATTGCTAATACAATATACCTGTATTATAGGTGTATATAGCTATAATAAACCCACAGGATCCTGCACAGTGCTCATGAACTGATGAGCAAGTTCAAAGAGGGTTACCTCAGTTGTCAAGCAAAGTACAATGTAATATAAAATCAATGTAACACCAAGTACTAAAACTTACTTACACATTTATGTTTACTTTCATCCTCTGAGACAAATCAAAAAGTAAAAAGTGGCAAAGCATTTGCAGTTAGAGGATCATACATTAAGTTTAAGGCCAATAGCACACATGGGGAGAATGGAATAAGGTCCACACTATTTTACCTGGAGAACTATCTGACCATGTCTGACTGTCCTTGCTGGTGAGATGTCTGTAAGTCCTTAACTTTCGTAACCTCATTTTCTGGCTGTCACTGTGGTCCAGTCAGGCAGTGAGCCCCCACTTCTGCTCAGGCTAACCAGGACCACCTCAACATCCACAGCTACAGCTTGAAAATACCTTGGAAAAGGAATATTACTGAGCCTGTATCAGGTAAGAACTAAATAGATTGAATGGGAACTCAACACTTTATTAGTCATCTGAGGTGAACTTGATAAAGGCACAATTTCAGGTAAATTGAAGCAGCAATGCTCCTTGCTGACTGAGGTTAGAAGCATTTTAAGGAAACCTACATGAAACTGACTTTTACTCTGCACAAGATGTGATTAGTTGATCAGTAAGTACCCCAGTGCCCATGTTCCGGCTGGCGCTAGCATGCAACTTGAGCAAAATCCAAAAAATGCAATAAAGCCTTGGTCCCACAGGCCAGGGCTGAGGCAGAAGGGCGGGAAGTGCTTTGGAGCCAGCCTGGCAGGAGGTCGGGCCTGCACGGCTGCTGCCTCCTCACCATGAGGGGATTCCCTCCTGGACACCGGCTGCCATCCCACAGACACACCTCTGGGCACATCCCCGAGCAGGGCTGAGGGAGCATGGACACCGGCTGCCATCCCAGACACACCTCTGGGCACATCCCCGAGCAGGGCTGAGGGAGCATGGACACCGGCTGCCATCCCAGACACACCTCTGGGCACATCCCCGAGCAGGGCTGAGGGAGCATGGACACCGGCTGCCATCCCACAGACACACCTCCGGGCACATCCCTGAGCAGGGCTGAGGCAGCACGGACACCGGCTGCCATCCCACGGACACACCTCCGGGCACATCCCTGAGCAGGGCTGAGGCAGCACGGACACCGGCTGCCATCCCACAGACACACCTCCGGGCACATCCCTGAGCAGAGCAGAGGGAGCATGGACACCGGCTGCCATCCCACAGACACAACTCTGGGCACATCCCTGAGCAGGGCTGAGGGAGCACGGAATGCAAATCCCGCCCCTCCCTTGGGAATGCTGGAGCGCAAGGCTTCACAAACCCGCCGCCTCTTCCATTCAAATGTGCTCACTCTGCTCGCAAGCACGGACACTTCCACAGCAACATGAAAAACTGCTGTACTGCAAAGGAACAGGAAAATGAGTAGGAAGAAGAAAGGGAAATGTACGAGAAAATAAAACAAACCTTATTTCACCACTCCCCTGTCTGTGAGAAAGAGGCAGCCAGACACGCATAGACGCAGAAGCCAAGATCTCTTCCTAAAAAACCTGCAGGATACGTGCTCAGATATTTGCCCGCCTCTTTATATAGAGTTCAGTTAGCACTAAATGCCTCCAGCTGGTTTCAAGTTACAGCCAGGGGAAGTAGTACCATAAAATTCCCCATAGCCACCCAAACCATTACTCTTGTATTTTCTTCCATGTGGGGTCATCACACCCCCTCTGGAAAGCTTAGAGGTATGATACCACTGCAGGCCTCTTCAGAGAGAGCCTGACAATGGTGTATTATGAGGCTTGTTGTAACATCCTTTCAATATTCTTAAGGTCCAGTGGTTTTGAGAAGAGGGTCTTTTGTGTCTGCTGTCAGTTCCAGGAAGCTCCTGTCACTGGCATGGAGACTGCATATGGAAAAGAGCTGCTAAATAGACCAGTTAAAAGAATATAGGCCCAGTTTTGCTCCCACGTCACTGAAAACCATGAATGCTGCAACTCCGTTGAGGTCAGAGGAACTGCACTGCTGTGATGGTGGGGGTGAGACACCAGCTGTTGTTTCCAAGCCAGGGCTCCCTCTGCGATGTTCTCTCAGGCTCTGCCCAAGATACACCCACCCCCGAGGCCACCACGGCCACAATGTCCGCTCTCACACAGCGGCACAGCCTGGGTGCAGGCAGGGCTCCCCAGTCCGACCCACAACGGCTCTGCTGTAAACTTACCCTGCACAGAAGAGGTTTTCACCTCCAAAACCAATCTGGGCTTGAACTAGTGATGAGTCAGCAATGCTTTCAGACATGAAGCACTGACTTAGTATCTTCCTCTTCTTCCACCAAAGGGAAGGAAAGCTTATGATCCTAGAAGATCTGAGGTAAATAACCTAAGTAAAGCAGGTCATTCTTGACAAATTTCTCTTTCCTGTGTATTTTAAACACAGCTTGCTTATTGCTTTTGGTTTGTAACTTTCCTTTTGATGCAATCAACAGTGCAAGAACATACAGTGTATGTCTGACCTAGACTTTGTGAGTGCTTCTTACAGAACATGCCCTCATACTTTATTCTTTTCACCCAGTCAGACTCTTAATCCTTGTCCAGGAGAGGTGGTCAGTATTTTGGTTCGGAGGGGTTTTTGTTTGTTTGTTTTTAATGACATTGATTCCAATTACATGACATAAAACACGTGAATGAAAAAAACCCTTTACTTCAGTATTTAACAAACTGCTTACACCATTATAAAGAATTAATAGAATTATATATTTCTTCCATTAAGAGACAAGCAACATCTTAATAGTCAACATTGCAAGAAATATTAGGCAACTACATACATTTTATGATGAGGTATTAAAGCAGACATCCTGGTTGCTATTTGCACTGCGCATTCACATAGTAAATTAAATTGTGACTATCATTTAGTAGATACGGAAAATCTCACCCCCGTCTCACCTTGTTTGCCTATTGTTTTGCACCGGAAGCGTTCATCAGTTTAGAGAATTTAGAGAAAGCAACATCACCTTGAAATCAAGTGCAACAATGCCCTGATCGGAACACATAGCTGGGAGCTCTAGTTCCTCTGGCCCATGCTGCCTGCAAAACACAGCTCTTACAGGCCTCTGCAGCAAACAGGAAACTTGCAGTACTTCCAGGCAGATAAGAAAAGCTAAAATTGGGATCCTTTCATTATTTGGAACATCTCAGAGTGCCTATGCCATACTAGGTACCACTGTGTCTCCCAAATCCTCTTTGTAAGAGTATTCGCAGCTCAGTCCTTGGTCTCCCAATTACTCGCTCATCCTTTAACATTTTGCTGAGGTTAACAATCAGTATTGTGATTTTTGCTACTTAGCAGTGGTTCCCACTGAAAGCTGGATTACACTGGTTTAAACAGTATATAAAAGGTCTCTGGGTGAAACTACAGGCTTGGTGATCAGATTATCCTTCACTACAAAATTCCAGTATCCTTTTTGGATACATTTTTTTTGTTCAGATATCATCCTGCCACTCTGCAAATACCTTGGATCACAGGACTGCTGAAGAATAACAGAAAAAAAGCCATAAAACGACAACTCAGAATAATGATTTTAACCTGCTGTGCAATAATTAGATATAAACTGCAGTGGGTGTGTAAAACAGCACACGCCATCACTCACTTTCCTCAGCCAGGATGTCTGATGGACTCTCAACAATTTATCACATTTCACAAGAAGCAGCAGCAAGTAATGCACAGGACTGGCAAGCAGAGCAAGTAATTTCTTGTCCCACAGGTTAGATCTTCTACTTTCACACAGAATGTATGGTCTGTTTGAATCCTTTTGCGATGAAGAAAATAACCGAAAACATCCCTTAGTGACAATTCTGTATCCTGTGACACACTGGCTGCATCACAAGCCCTAAAAATGCCTTTGGTACCAAGGAACCTATGCATACAAAACAGCACTTCAGTCTGAAGAATTAATATGCTGTCAGCTGGTCATGTTTTTGGCAAGTGAGTGAATTTAATCAAATTACAGCAAAGGTGATGAGGTCAAGCTGACTCTCAGTAAAAAATCACCAGAAAGACTATCCTCAAAACAGAAGACACTGCAGCTTGCTAGACTTCTTCAGAGAGCTGACACGCTGTAGTGAAGTTTAGCAATGCTCAGACTTGTTATAACAAAGGTAAGTGCCAAGAAACTGCTTAGTGCCAGCAAACAGAAGAGGAAAGGGATTCAGCAAGAACACACTTTGTAAAGCACACTGTAATCCTAAGCACTTAATTGCCTTTGGCAAGAGCTGCATCCCATTGCTCTCTCAGAAGTCTTTTTATCTGCAACTTGATGCTCACAGCTACAGGGATGAATGGAGTGGGGGAGGAGAAGGAACTGGGGGAACTAGTGAGAGAACTACAGTTACCAGTCTGTCTTTGATGAACTACCAAAGCAAAATATAAAAACTACTGGTATGTGCAAGGCCTGATCTGCATATCCAATGACTCTCGAGAGCTCTCATAGAAGCAAATGAAACCAACTCTCCTCCAGGCCCTTTAAATCACCTACAGATGCAGGGAAATTTGTTGTAGTGTTACACACCTGTATTTATACTTTAGTATTTACGTGTGACTGGCCTCACTTTCAGTCATTCTCACTGAACCCATACATGTCAGTGTGAATCTGAAGGTGTAGCCAAAGTTTGTTTCTTTTCCCTGCTTATAATGCGGTATCCACAAATATTTTACAATATGTTAACCCCAACTCATTGTTCTCACATAAATGGAAGACTCAAAAGTAAATAATGCACCAAGCCTCTTTAATTAAATAAGGAGTTTGGGGGAGGAGTTTCTGCAGACCCTTTTAAACCTTAAAGCCTGCCAACTGGATGAACAAAAGGTAGATTAGGCTCACATGATAAATCCCAGCAAACCTGAAAAGCCTTTGTTAATAAGTCACTAAGGGAATTTTTCTTTTTCCCCTAGAATTTCTGCTCACCAGAAGTGAGAGTTAAGATTATTCAAGCAAGTTTGGTTTCCAGCAGCATTAAGTGGGTATATGCCTCATGGAGCTCTAATCTCCTCATTTCTATAGAGCTCAATTCTCCTTTCATTCCTACTAAAGCAGAACCAGTTATTCCTAGCTTATATAGAGGGAGCAGCTGCTGAAACTTCAGAGGCAAAAGAAGTTTATGAAATTAGTTAAGATTCCCACAAAAACTAAACTGGAATTCTATATCAGCTTCAACAACAACAAGATTATTAATGTATTTTCATTTCACTGTGGCATTTCTTTCATGTAGCAGGTTGCTAATGAGCCTTTTAAGTTTCCATTCATAAGTTAGTGTTCAGTAGCTTGTTCACAGAGCCAAATGACATGTTAGTCTGGCAATTAGTTTACTCTTCTGTCTGTAGAGAGGAGAGGCTTAATGAAAACATTATTAGAGACAGACCTTGCTGTAGCACACTCAATAGACCCTGTACAATTGCTCAGAAAAGACACAGGTTTTAGCAAAACCCATACTCTAAGACACAGATTTTAGTTAAACCCAGACAACACACAGATGACATTTAAAGCTGTGCTAAATTTAAAAAAACTCCAGAGTCCATCCTACCTGGATCCATCTGGCTTCACTATCGAATCCTTTTCAGCATTATAGATTAATCATATCTTCTCTGCATCCAGTGCTGAAATCCAAACAACATATGTAGCTCTAATGTACATCATGGAAGTATTCCCATCAGTGAAGGGGATGAAGGCAGCTGTACAAAGCTTGCTAAGATCCTGTTTGGTGTAGTGGATGCCACTGAAAAGTTTAAAAAGTATACTGCAGCAGGTGCAGCAATGTGTTTCTAGAGCCATGAGAGAAAGGACCACCTACCTTCCATAGAAAATTAAAAAAAGAGCAATTTAGCAACAAAGAGAGAAGAGTGTGTTAATCAGCCACAGGAAGAAAAAATTACCTTCATTACTCCTAACTCATACCTGTGGAATAAAGTTTGGAAAAGCTATTGAGTAAGCTCTGAACACAGCAAAAGCAAACAACCACAGCATGTTTTATTATGTACTTGACAAGTTTATGAATAAAAGGAGATGAGTCTGTCTGCAAAACCACGAGTGCTTCCAGCCCATGCTCAGACCTGGACTCAGACTACCTAGAAGAGTCCAACAACCACAGACTGTGGCTACCAGTTCTCCAGAGTCTAACCAGAAACTTAAGCCATCTCCTTACATGGCTCTCAAATAGAGCTTCTGAGCACATTTTCTAGATATAGACATCCACAGCTTCACGGCACAGCATTTAGAGCAGTTTTGAACTCTGTTTACATCTGCATTTTGTTTTAGGAGGGCTCTGAAAGTAATTTGTAGCTGTTGGTTTATAGTGTTTCTAAGTACAGTGTATTTGGCCTGCGTAAGGATATTGGTATGGATTTTGATTGACTGTAAAAATCGGATCATCGCCCAGAGGAAGTCCTAATAACTTAAAGGAGGAGCCAGGGAGAACAGAGAACACAAAACAGACCAAAAACTGGTGAAAAATTATGTGTCTCTTACATTTAACTTAAGCCAATGGCAATAAGTAATCCCAGCTTATTTCAGACTTTTTGAATTCCCTTTCAGCGTTATACAAGCAAACTAACAGAACTTCACTGATTTATTTCCTTCATCCTCCTTTGCACCATGCAGCAGGGCAACTAAAGCTGTGGACAGATGCTTGCAACAACAGAGTATCTGATTTATAACTTTCTTTGCAGCAGACCTTTAAAGACTTCCCTACAAGACCAATAAAATTGGGGTCAATGATATTAACTGGTGTGAGCCTCCCACGTTTATATAAAATTCTAGCTGTGATGTTTATTAAACCAGGCATTTTCTTTCTGCTCATGTCCATCTAAAAAGGTTAAATACCATTAATAGGTCACACACCAGCAAAAAACATGCTGCCTGTCATTCTAGTGGCTGGTCCTCTGGTAGCAAACATTCTCCTACTACAACCAACAAAGTCACTCCAGTTACTTTTGGAGTTAAAACACTTGTCCTGTAGCATTCATTTGCAAAAGGCTAAGGATGGGTGTAGCATTAGCATATTATGAAAATGTGTTATCATGAGCACTTTGTTACGAACTGCAGAGCACACAGTGACCAGCTACAGAAGAATAGTATCACTTGAGGAAACAAAAAATACTGGATTTGTGCCAGATGAAAATTAACTATTCAGTTGTTAGTAAATACAATTTTGATTTAAAAACAGAAGGCTCCTAAATGCACTCCTAGAACCTAGTTCCAGGAACATCTCAGGAAATATAAAGTTGCACAGGAAGACACATATCATATTCTGCAAATAATAATGCAAGTCATTAGCAGAATAAAATAAAGTAAAGATGTGTGCAGGAAGTAGGGGGAGGAAGATAGTAGTTCTCTTAGGGATTTAAAATGAGAGAGAAATTACTCTATCTCTTACAGCTCTGCTGACAGAAATGGCATTTCCAGCTCTCCACAACGAGGTAGCATAATTTTGTACAGTCTTAGTGGGGAACACACCTTCTGCATTCATATAACTCCACGCTCGCTCCCACCAAATGCTTGGAAACTCTTTAGAAGAAGGGTGTGGAATCAGGTATTTGCACTTATCCTCTCAGCCATTCCCCTGGTAGGGAGAATAATGCAGCCTTGAAAACACTTTTGACTCCACTTCCTGACTCTAGAAGTATTCCTGTGGATTTACTCTGCAGAAGACAAGACTAGGGCAAAAAAGTATCTTTAAAGTGTAAGAGGAGGGAAGGATCCTCTGTCTTTTCATCCCTGGTCTCCAGCCCCTGCTAGTCTGCCATGCCACTCCCTGAGTGCAGGGAGCAGTGCCAGGCCAGAGTCCAGATGTGCACATACAGGAAAGAGGATTAAAAGGCAAAGAATCCCCAAAAGCATATTGCTCCATAGCATGAAGGCAGCCTGCAGAGAAGTGATTTTCCCGCCTCTGCCAAGTTAATGATTTTAAACATTCATCTCCTTCCCCCATCCTCATGCAGGATGTTTAAGTGGTGTCACCAGGATTTATCCTTCTCTGAGACAGTAAGCATGTTGTGCAACATGATACAAATTACTTTGAGAACAGCAGAAGTTTAAAAAAAAAAAATCCAGCACATACATTTTGCCTGAAACATTAAAGATGTAGATGCGTAGTGAAGGAATGTTGCCACATGTGCCTCTACATATGCACGTCTATATTTGAAAGGCTCAAGAGGCCAAGAGAGAGCCAGTGAGATTATCCGTGCAGCCGAGCCTATAAATGCTTGATGTTAGAAATCCTTTGCTACCTGCCAGCAGAGAACAATAAAACTGTAAAAAAATCATACATAAAAGATGACAAGTACTTACTACCAGGTTTGCTTGCTCTGGGATTAATGCACTCCGGAAGGGGAGCCGTAGGTGAGCCCTTCTCCCTGCCGGAGCCCAGCTGACGCTCTCGCAGGGGAAGGGACGGGAGCTGGGCTGAGACACCCGCAGGAATCCCGCGGCTCCGGTGCTCCAAGCCCGGCATGTGCCCGCAGCCCGCGCCGCTGGGCTGGCTCGCTGCAGCGCCGCTACCTCGTCCCTCCAGAGAAGCAGGTTTCCCTCTTCTCCTCCTCCTTCTCCGCCTACTTCACCTCCCCCTGCGGAGGATGCCGCGGTCCCCCCCCCCCGTGCCCGCCCACGGGCTTCCCTCCGCATCCCCGGGCGCAGCCGGCAGGGAGAGCCCCGCGGCTCTGGGGAGCGCTGCCGGAGCCGCCTCGCCCCGAGCTGCCCAGCTCCGGATCGGCGGCTCCGGCCGCAGCCCAC
>VZTG01001000.1:0-31352 GCA_013397845.1 Melanocharis versteri | reverse complement strand
GTGTCCAGATCTGGGTGCGGGGTGTATGAGGAGTGTGTAGGGATGCACATGGGTGCCCTATGAGCCGTGCAGAGCCTGTGGGGATGTGGGGCTTACAGACCTTGTATCTATGGGGTGCACGTATGGGAAGTGTAGAGGAGTGTGCTTATGGGCTCGCATGGGGCGTGAATGAAATACATACGGGAGATCTGTGTGTGTGTTCTGGAGGAACTGCATAGCTTGCGTATAGGGGAGAGCACAGAGGATGTGTGTGAAGGTTTGCCTGCGACTCGGATAGGATGCCCTAGGGGTGCGCACGTGGGTATGTATGGAGGGTGCAGGGGTGTGTACGGAGCTGCAGCCCTGCCGTGCAGTGCCCCGATGCTGGCTACAGGACATTGTCTCAGGCCCACAGGGACCTCAGGGCTTCCCCTGCCTCCCCCACCCCCAGGGCCTGCCTAGGGCCCATGCTCTGGCACACCTGCCTAGGGACATCCAAATCTGGGGCAGGGGATTTGTTTTAATAAACTATTTACAGTTAATTGTATTAAGTGCTGAAGTAGTGTAGAAGGAAGAGCAAATGCAAGATGGGGACAAATTGGATACTCTTCAACAAAAAGACCTTAGAACTGCTGTTCTATAATGTGGAGCTGGGAACTCTGAAGAATATGGGTAGAATAATCACATACATTGCAAACTTAAAGCCTTTTCACTTTGATTTTTTTTTTTCATTTACACATTTAAAAAACCCAATCAACTGCTTATTTGAAATGGACTTACAGCCAGATCATAAGCATACATGGGGATAGACAAAAAAAGCCCAGGTTCTAAGGATAAAGCCTTTCTTTTCTGTCCTTTTATATTCTCCTGTGCTGCAGATTGCTGCTAGATATGTTAATACATGGTTCTGAACTGCTACAGAAAAAGGAAAGCACAAGCTGTAGAAAACCTGCTTCCTCACCAGGCACTAAGATACTTTTAAGGGTGATGGAGCAAACCACAACTCAGGCTACAATTCTTTCTCTCCCCTCACTGTTTCATCTCAACAGCCATCAACTCAGAAAAATGTGGCCAAGATAAGCAAGTCACAGCAAAGCCATTCTTGGCTGCAGTGATGTCAAGAGTTTTATATTTGCAGAGACCTCAGTGCTTTCCATTTTGATTCTGAGGTGAATTTTTCTGTGGTTGATAGAGCGTGTGTCCTGCAACCCGAATAGGCTGTACATGGAGGCAGTGCAGGATGCTGTCTTTTCCTGGTGCATCATTCCTGGTACCTGAGCTTCTGCAAAGGATGAGAGCAGTTACCAGTATGGGTCCATGAAAAGTTATACCCATCACTTTCAACTTTTTCAGGTGCAGTACAAAGTGAGTGAACTGGGGGGAATTGTTGCTGCCTCTTCAGGAGGAGACAGTTTTCTTATTCCTGATTCCTTTAGATTGACTCTCTCTTAGGAGAACAAGATGCTTTTGCTGTTTTAAAGGCTCTGGGGCTTTGAAAATAGTTTAATAGAGACTTATTTATTTAATTGTTTTTATTTCAACCAGGATCACTGAAAAGGGAATCCTAAAGAAAAATAATTTTATTGTCAGAAGTTCTGAGTGCCTCAGTCCTCACTAGCTCCATTAAACCTCTCTCCCTGTTGGTTACATCCAGCCAGACTGCTACTCCTGGGCTTTTTCCTTCTCACTGCATGGTTGTGGCATATTCTGGATTGCCAGATGTTTTTCTCTTTAGTCCAAAACAAATGGACATCCACCCCTGATCTTTGCTGATGTGCATGACTGTCTGTCTATAGTGGATTTCAGATGGCAGTGCATGCACACAGAGTTCCACAGCTACACACCTATCAGCACATGAGCTGTTCAAAGCAAGATGCTTGTTGTATGTACACTTGTTTTCTACAGATAAATGATTATTCAGCGTTAGAATAGAGAAAGTACACGAAAACCAAAGAGCCACACAGAGCCAGGGACAAGCTTGCTTCAACTTTCTCCATGGTCTGACTGAAGACTGTACTGCCAACACCTTTTTGGGAGGAGTTTTCTTCTCAACATATTGAACTCTTAAGAAAATGCTGCTCTGCATCATGCTTATGCTTTTCTGTGCTGATTTCCAGCCTAGACTTCATGAAACCTTTTTCTTGTAAATGTTCTCATGTCTTACCAGTTGGGAATCGCTGCTCTAGACAATCTTGTAATAGCATCGCCATCTCTGCTTTCAATTTAAAATGATTGCTCAGGCCTTAAACACTCACAAAGAACAAGGCCCAGTGTTGCCAGTGAACCCACATCTGCCTTCAGCTGAGAGGGAGGAGTAGGAGACACTTGAATCGTGATGAAAGCCACTGAGCTCCATAAGGAGAGCAGACGATGCCCCTGCTGGGTTTCAAGGGATTGACTCATTTTCAGCAGAGCTCATCTTTTTTCCTGTTTTGTTTTGTTGGGGTTTTTTGTTGGTTTTGTTTTGGTTTTTTTAATTGCACGAGTCAGGTCAAGAAGGAAAAGAAAAAAAAGTGAGGGATCTCCCATCCTAATAGAAACCAGCATGACATCACACTTAATGTCCAGTCAGAGTTCATCCCCAGAGTCCTTTTGGGACCACTTATCTTCTAGCTGGGTCTTTGTCCTAAGAGCCCTCTAGAATGCTGGATGTCAATAGTTCCACTTCTTTAGATGCTGATCTTAAATCTGATCAAGCTCAAGATAATGAAAGTTCAGATATGACATTTAGTGAATGCTGCTGGCTACAGTAATCCTGTGCATTTTAAACTGCTTGAGGGTTGTTTTTTAATTGTAAACATCCTCCTTGCAGCTGCTCCAGGGACGTGTTTAGGAAACAGCGGCTGACTGTGTTTAAAAGATTTCAACTCATCTTGACCTACATTTAGATTTTTGTAGCTTACAAGCCACGGACTGTAACCAGCAAAACCCTCCGAGAGCTTATATAGCTTCTGTAGGGCAGGACACAGGAAACGAGTGAAGGATAAAGTTACCCAGATGAAGTGTTAGGAAAAGTGAGTTACTGAAGCTGAACAACGGGGTTCAGATGATTATCAGGTGATTAGGAGTACAAGGAGCAGCACTGCATAAAGGGAGTAAAGATAACCTCTCCTTTGGCCTTGTGCTTTCTTCCCCATTCATTCTTTCAGTGGCAATCTTTCTGTAAAATCCTTTAGGCTCCTTTCAGGATAAAGTTCAGGAGGTACCTAAACACAATTGTATTTTGGTATGTGCTGCCTTCTCACTTAAACTTCTGTTCCAGAAATTGCTTAAGTTTAGGGCTTGTTCCTGATATGACCCCTAATTAAGTGGGGAAACTGCTAGAATCAGATACTTAGGAATTAACTTCACTGGAAAGGAACACATTTGTCCATTTCCCAGAGCCCGTTCTTCCTTTTCTTTCTGACATAAGAGATTGTTTCATTTTTTTCAGAATGTAAGCGCTCGTTTTAAAAGCAATGCAGTTTCTAGCCTCTTGAGATTAGAAGATAATCTTCTAAAAAGGGAGACACTATAATATCTTCCCAAATCTGCCGGCAGACTAAATTATCATCCTCATCCTGCTTATGTCTTTGCTGATTGTGGATGTAGAAAGCATTAAAATCCTGTGAGTTTCATGCTGCAAAGAGAGATTGAGTACGTAAGGAGGGAGGAAGCCAAGAGGTCAGACACGATGTAGTACTAACATTGGCATACAACACTTAGGCCAGCATCAGTTTACTCAGCTCAGGAGCAAGAAAAGTGAATTAGATGTGCCAGCAAAAGACCACACAGGTAGTTTATGCCTCTCTGGTGAGTCGTACAGGTATCTGAGCCTTTATACTTCTGTGTTTGATGGAAAAAGGCAGCAGGGCTGTAAGCATTTGGCTGCTGGGGAAATTTCAGATTTTGAAACTCAGCAGCTGTTTTATCATCTTGTATTTAGAGGCTGGAACAACATAAGCTAGTGGAATAAACAAGGAAAATCTAGCAATTTCATTGATTTTAATAGCAGCTAAAATGCACAACTTGTGTTTCAAACTAACAGGCTGTTCAGACTAGCAGACCAAATATTTGGTTGCACTGCAAATATTCTGCATCTTCATTTTTCTAAAGCCACAGGTGGTGGCAGAGAACTTCCACTTTCATACATTACAGCATTAAAAACGGTAACTATTTCTGAGTGTTGCTGAATGAAATCCATCAGCAGAGTGCTATTGGTTTTCATGTAAGTCAAGTGGTGGATAAAGGGAGTGGTTACTCTGTGTTATGCAAACAGGCACAGAGAAACAGATACCAACTGAAGCTAGACTGACCCTGCAGATCAATCAGGGAGTCACAGAACATCCTGAGCTGAAAGAGACCTACAAGTCTTCAAAGCCCAGCTCCTGGCCCTGCACAAGACACCCCCAAGAGTCACACCATGTGCCTGAGAGCATTGTCCAAATGCTTCTTGAACGCTGTCGGGCTCGTGCTGTGACCACTGCCCTGGGCAGCCTGTTCCAGTGCCCAACCACCCTCTGGGTGAAGAACCTTTTCCTAATATCCAACCTAAACCTTCTTATGGTTCACTATAAAGAAAATCAACAGAAGGAAAATCTTCCTGCTCTGCATTGTGCAGTTAGCTTTGTCCTTTTTCATGAAATGGGAACAGCACCTGCGCATGGGGAAGACGCAGCTTTTTGTCCTAAAGCTCTCACTACATCAGAGCTAAGTTCAAATTGACAGGGGGAGTTTGAGATGAATCAGATGCTGGGAAAATTCAGCAAATATGTCTGTTACTGTTTCTACCAAAGCACAGTTATGCTCTGCTCAATAATCTACAGTGGAGAGCTTCCATTACATCTGGAGTTAGTGCCCATTCCTATGCACACAGAGACCAGCCAAACCAGCTACAGAGTATAATTTACTTTTATTACAACCTTCAGTCTCTAATCTCAATTTCTAGCCTAAAGAAAGAAGCACTGGTCATGGCTACATGGCTATAACGTAATTCCAGACATGCATGGTATTCTTATTGTATTGTTCTCTCTCTCTCTCTTTTTTTTTCTTTTTAATGCAAAGCTAAAGAATGCAAATACCCCAGTGCTTGGGAATGAAAGTGAGGAGCAGTGCGATAGAAACAATGTCTGGCAAGTGTTATATAACACAGATTTGTTACCCTCAAGAAGTAAACATTATAAATTGAGAGATATATTTGAAGGTTGCCTAATTCATGGCAATAAAATTGTTGTTATTTGACAAAGCTTAGATTAGGTAACTTCAACAGTTATGGGAGAGTAATGTAGCATTTGTAATTAAAAGCTTTTGCCAAGAAATTCTGTTCAGTTATCAACCAGTACACAAACAGTAAAAATGCAAGAAGATATTATAGTTACCTGTGAACGCAGCACATACCATGCTCCAGTGCACATTTGGAATTTCCAACCTCCCACAGCAACAGTTTCACACAAGTAGTTCACTATCTGTATTTTGGAAGCCAACCCCAGTTACCCAGGCTTCTGGATTTAGAGCCAGATGTCTATTGCAGAGCAGGTGAAAATATGCAACTTATTGAGGGGAATGCTCCCCTCCAGGAGGGGAATGCAGGATTTCCTAGGCACTTCCAAAACAGCTGTATTTGCACATCATTCAGCTGTGGCACACGCATCTGAAGATACCATATAGATGTAACTAGTACAGTTTACAGATCTAGGGAGAGAGAAAATGAATACTTGTCCTCTTCCTTCTTTTCCCCTGAAAGAGGAAAACATTCATTTTTACCAAACTTAATGAGAAAAACCAATCTGTCTTTATTGGTGCCCTAACTGAAAGTATTGTCAGCAAATTCCATCTAGACTAAAAGCTTTAAGTCCCTGTGGTGGTGTCAGATTTCTCAGACTTTAAGTTAAAAAATGAGTTTGAGCAGATTAACTAGCTGGGACTTGAAGATAAAGCTGGCTTCTCTTAAAGAAATGTGTTTTACACACTGCTAAGTGTGCTTGGTTCCTCTTTTATTCAAAGGAAGCAAAGGACTTTTGTGAAAAGAGCCTTCAATAGGGTCTTTTCCTTTTAAAACTGTGGAAGAGTTCCAGCCAGTCTGTAGCACTGGCTTGAACTTTGTTTTTCTCCGAAGCAAGAACTCTTTAGTTTTCAGTGGCTTCCACATTTTTTCCTCCTCCTTTTGTAAAATGTGCCAGTGAAGTCAAGTGGGTTGTATTAACATTTTTCCAAACATTTGCACATAGGACCAAAAAAGGAAATATTTAATAAATATGTTGGAATGTTGATCTTCTGATGATCATAAGAATTTTCAGTCACAAGGTCTAATTAAATATCCCAAGTTGGAAATGCTTCCAGTGACTGTTGCGTCTCCTTGTTATCTGGTCAAACATTTTTGAGTCAGCCCAAGTGGCTTCTGTGCCAAAGTGATATTTTTAATGTGAATAACACACATGCACAAGAGACTGCATTAAAATTCACCTAGGCTAGTGGCATTTTGGCATCTCAAATCCATTCTGAAATCTTCAATTTAACTTTATGCACAGGGGGATAACTGGCAATGAAGCAGCTCTGCAGTGGTAATCGTATGTGTTTGTTTAGAACAAAATTTTTTGGTCTAAGAAAAATTTGTCTGCGTGGCTTAGTATGGCAGTTTGGACTACCATTGCTGACATTCTTCCATTGTGATGGAGTGGGATAAAAGGGAAGTAGAGACATCACATGAGACAGTTTTCCAAAAATACACTGTAACGCTGGATTCAAGAAAAAAAATGATTTTTTATTCTATTTTTGCCAAGATTAGATACAGAAAACAAAAATTAAACCCAGAGATAGCAAATGACTAATTAACCACTTCTTCTGATTAGGAGCAAGAGAATTCCAGTAGCACTCAGATAGTCAGAGCTGCTTTGTATTAACTGGTAAAACAAAAAACATTTTAAGAGACAATCAGTGCCCCAAGGAGCATCTCCTCTACGTAGACAAGTCAGACAAAGGAAGCTCATTGTTTTAGAATTAGGGAACTGAGGCACAGAATAATTGTCTTGTCTGCAGCCAGTCTGTGGTAGGAGGGTAATTGAATGCAGATCTCCTCACCACATGCACATTCTCTATCTGTATTCCAACTGGTCAGCTGAAACAGCCTTTCATTAACTGCTCTGTCAACATACCAAGAATTACAGAAGACCAAGAACATTTCACATGCTTCAAATCCACTTCTCCCACCATGGCATTTAAAAGCGTTCAGAGCAAACACTTACCATAGACACCCTGAGTTCTCCAACCCAGAGAGCAGGTTGGAAACTTACAGTTCACAGGGAGACTCCTCCTCCTGTGATATTCTCACTGATGTTCTATTTTGAGCTCTAGCTTCCTGTTGCAGGATCAAGTTTTTCTTTAAAAATATTTTAAACCATTTCCAGCTTTCCTTTAGCTGGAAGGTGAAGCTTCATTTACTTTAAGATCTACCTTCTTACCATACCACACAGTGAATGGCATTTACCTGTTCAAACACAATAAACGGCATCATCCACATGAAGAGTGAGGCTATCATAGCACTCCTAAAGGCAGTAAATGCAATTCTCAGCTCTACCAACAACCAGCAGAGGCCAGGAATTAATCTTGTTTGTGTCAATGTAGTTTTTGGAGAAATCAAGTAAGGAAATAACTGCAGGAAGGTTTTGGGACCCCAAAGAAAGTTGGATCTGGCCACTTAGCTGAGCTCATTGACTCCAGATAAAAGAGGCAATTCACAGTCCAACTCCACTTCTAGGCTGTGACACAAGGGGGGCAGAAGGTGTTCCCCAAAGCAAAGTAATTTCTTTTATAGACCTGTGAAAATACCTCACCCAGTAGGGCTCCACAGGCCTCCTGCAGAACAAATAACCAACTGCCAAGTCAGGCCATTTGTTTTGCTAAACACAACCTTCTCCAAAGCATTTTTATGTTACACGTTTGTGTATTTTATTCATACACATCTTAACCTACTGGGAACCAGGGAGGAGAAAGCACTTGGAGAGCAAAGTGTGAAGGCCTCCATTTGCTCACAGGACAACTGAGCAACTATTTAAGAACTTTAGCACATGGGCCATGATATAAACAGCATTTCAGGTGCCTAAAATGAGGAATAGTAATAATAAGATGTAAAAGTAACAGAAGACAGTTTGGTCCTTCTCTTTTGTGGCTTCACTTTGCTTGAAATATAGAAATTGTTTGATCTTTGCATGACAAGGAGCTTCATCAGCACAAGGGAAATTTTACCAAGTAGGAAACAAATCTATGATTCCTTAGAAGCCTGGGAGTGCCAAATCAGTGTTTGTTAGCCTCACCAGTGCCAAGTTACTCTGTCAGTCTGGCTGCCCAGCTCTTTCTTCATAAGAAGCTGTGATGCAGCTGAACCCTATTTCCTAAAATATTCCCCTGTTAAAGCTTGGGCCTGGAGCACTACCCTAAACCCTGTTACTTTTGAAGACTCAGCATTTGCTGGTATTCAGGAACAGATTCCGATTCTTTCAAGTCATGCTAGTTCTCTGACGCCAACGTGTCCTGTGGCAGGGAGTTCCATCATCTAGCTCTGCACTGAGAAAATATATTTAAAATCAATATTGGCTACTGCCTGTCTGAGACCACTTATTAGACCACTACTGTCTTTGTTTGAGACCACTTATAAGAAAAAGAAACCAAACAGAGGAGCGATTTGTGCCGGATTAAATTTTGTTTCTTAGAACAACACCATATGCCCTCCTTCATCTCCTCACCAAGGAAGGTTAAGGGATGCCTAGAATGTGGGTGCAGAGTAAGAATTAAATGAGACAAGATCTTGTTCCCTTCTTGTGATTGATTGCAAAGCAATGAGTAAATTACAGTGGTTGTGTCCTTTATTAGTTTTACTTACACAATGAATACATTCCTCCTGCTGTCAGCACCTTACAGCGCCAGAGGACACAGGTCTAAAGTATAACTTAAAAAATTTTAATTGTTTGCCATGGCTCCCAGGCATGGAGATATGATAAACTCTCTCGTATTCCTTCAGGCAACTGCTCATGTAGAGGAGAGGAGATCACATTTAACAGTGCCCTCTCGTGCCTGATGGAATAAAGCACCTGGTTACAGACCAGGTACTTGGCTCCGTGTGGAGTGGTGTTACATCCACAGGGTGCTTTGGAGAAGAGGATGTAGGACAGCATTCAAGTGAGCAGTTTCCATTATGGAGAGAAAAATGAATTAACTATACTCTAAATAAAATCATTCCCTCTCTAGACCACTTCCAAAGCAGCAACTACTACTAGTGAGGCTGGCACAACCCCATCAGCATATAGGCAGCCAAATTTTCATTCCTAGAGTTAGACCTTCTCCTCCATCTCCAAAGCAAGGGCTCCCTTCTCTGCTAGAGAGGAACAGGGCTCCCCAGGGAGAAGGAAAGTACATGGAAAGCAGCTGACTCTATCTCATGTTCACCCTTGAGCTAAGCACAGGATAACTTCAGAGTGTCCCTGAACTTTCCAGCTTAAAATGTCTGAGCACAGAAATAAGTACCAGCCCAGAGACACACATAGTATTGAAAAGAAATGCAACTCCTTTTTTCCCCCTCTGATCTTTCTCTGTTCTTCTTCCCGGTCTCATCCCACATGCTCAGCGTAAAATACACTGTATCTGCTTGTACTCACTCACAGCACAGCTCTTCTAGCACAGTGTCACTATGAATTACAGTTCCAGGAGCAATTTCTTAGTGCCAGTTACACTCTTCCTTTCACCTGTGCTAGGAAAAGAGTAATTTAAAAATAGATTGTCTTCCTTGCAGCAGAGAATCTGCAGACATCAAAGTTGGCATCTCTTTTCTCTGCAGCCTTGCAGTGAAACTTTGGGTATTCAAGTCATTTCTGATCAAAAGAACTACTTTTGTCATGGGCTGCTTTATGCCCTTGTAGCTCCTAAAGTTTTTGGCAGCCAAATCCGAACAAGTACACTTACAGAAAACTCTGTTTTCACACAGCATTGATGCAGCTCATGGTCTGTTCCAAGCAGTTACAGCTCCACAGCTGCCAGCCCTGGCCCCTGTGGCTGATCCCCAGCCCAGCACCAGGACAGCCTGATCCCTGTCTCACTCTAGTGACAGTTCCTCCTGTGCGTCACAAGATGTGGTGCTGCTTTTTGACAGATAAGCAGACTAATTCCCTGGGCACCAGGCTAACTGAAGCTTGGGTTACTGTTTATTTGTATTTCTTGATCAATGACAATTTCAGATTCTAGGTGTTTGGGTTTTGGTTTTCTTCCTGAAGAGGGAAAATTTGTAAGAGATTTTTACTGTATGAATAATCTCAGACTGCATGAGCATTCTTGCAGCAGGCTTTCAGGGCATTTACAGCTCATTCTCTCCTATACAGCTTCTAATTTTCTTGAAACTTGTAGTAGGTCAGTTATCTTGTTGTTCCCCCCCTTGTGTCACATTAGCTCGAAATCAGGCAATGAGTTCAAAAGCCATTAAAGGGACACAGACAGATACCAGGATCATATAAGTCTCATTTCCTTAATAAAGTAAATTAACATTTCAGATGGTGTCTGGTTCTCATTGCTCACAGTCTAGACAAAACAGGCATACACAGGACAGACGGGGCATTAGAGCTGAAATTTATTTTTATCTTTATTACATTTTCACAGAAAAGAAATTGCAAGTTCACAATAAGAATAATTTTACGTGGTTTTGGGGACAGCTCAAGAGAATGGCTACAGAAGTAGCAGCTGTTCATTTCTATGTTTCCAGATTTACTCCAGTAGAGGACAATACTGATCAAAAGTCAGGAGTGTCTAAATGCATCTCTCTTTAGATGGGTACCCACTGTGGACAGCACTGGTTATCAAAGCCATTTTGATTTTCTGAAGCGATGTCTAAACTGTCTTTTATGGATATCCAGTCTTTCCACTGGTTCAAGATGATGAGGAAGAAATGAGTACAAAGACATTAAAAAGTAAATTATATATAAAAGCTGGAAACAGATGTTAGGTGTACATGTGGTGGCAGGACATGAGCAGTAACCTACAAATTAATGCTGAGTTTGAAATGGAAAAAAAAAAGAGGGAGAAAAGCAGACAAAGAGGTAACTTTGAAGTACACTCCAATGTCACAGCTGAAGGACTCCATCATCAGAAATCAAAAGAGAACGTAGATGGATATTGCTTTATAAGTGCCCATAAAAACTGGATGTGCAGTAAGACAGCTGTAATAAGCTGAATGCTGTGAGTTAATCCATACTTTTTTCACAAGAGCATTGAAGCTAATCCATATTGGCATTAGGCTCAGTAATTACCCAGTGCAGGTGCATACATTTGCTACGCCTGCAGCCAGCTTTGATGCTGCTCCAGCACAAGCTGTTAGCTGGGGAGGACGGCAGCTGTGGGTACGTATTTTGTACCTGGCATTCATTAAGACATCCAGTGTAGATCCCTGCCAGGACTCGACTGTGCTGAAAGTGTGCACTTTGTGGATTTTGTTTCTGGAAGTGCTTTGGATACAGAAAACTGTGACTAATGCTCTGTTATTCCACCATAAGGATTAACAAAATATTAGAGTCTTTTAAAAATTACGTTGTGGTTGCAGGATTTTTTTTGCCTATATATGTGTACATGTATAACTGTACATAGGTATATGTGTGCCACTGTCTTTAGTATGAAGCCAATAGTCATTAAGCAGAGTCATTAAGATCTTTCCAAGCCTTAATCTGGAAAAAGGTGCCTAGTTTGCCTCTCTGATCTCCAAAACAGGCTAAGATGTCACTGCAATACAGATGTCAACTCTGATTATTATTTTCAAAAACAGTTCCTTTGAATGAGCTTGAAATATTTGAAGGTTGATGGCTGTGAGAGCTCAAAATGCTAAATATGTTTTTGGTGAACTGCAGAATAAAGGAGTGGAGCAGAGCAGAACAGAAATATCATAACCAGCAGATTATTCCAGAAAAGTTTTCAAGCTTTTCCCGAATTTTCAAATCGGTACTAACCATAGCTTGCTTATATCCCCAGATCTTTGGTGTAATTTCATCAAGATGGATGTTTTTATAGGAGTAGTGCAAAATGTCTGCCTTAAAGAAGAAGAAAGCCAAGCCCTGAAAAGTGAGATCCAGATGGATTATGGTAATATCTGGCTGTTTACCTATGCTCACTGCAAGCGATGAGAGTCACTGTTCTCACACTCATTAACCTACTTCTACACAGAAAGTGTCTCTCAAAAGATCGCTTGATAATTTCATGAGTAGGGTGTAGGTTTTTTAAGGTCTAGAAGTATTGCTGGTACATCTTGGTAATTTTTAAATCAGATTAGTGCTCAGACTTATCTCCCCAGTAGTGCTGATTTAGCACCCTCATGGGCCATCTCAGAAGCGATGAGTGTTTCAGTAGAAAGAACGCTCTTGCTGACCAGCTACGCTTTCCAGATAGGGGTGAGAAGCATAGAAGAGGAACAGATGTTTCCACATGTGAATAGAAAGTGTTGGTCTCCAGACATTCCAATTCCCAATGCTTTCATATACATTAAAAAAAATCAGTTGCAATTTTACCCCTTAAAGGAGAGGCTTCCTACCAGCTGTCTTCCTCTGCACACATATAAGTTGGAAAACCTGCTCACTTCAGTTGGAACACTGCATTCATTACTTCCTGAACATCCAAAAGGCTGGGGTTACAAACAACCAAGAAAGGACTCCAAAATCCACCCCCAAAATAAACTGCAGAAAACCCCCTCAGCCTATATGTTTTCTTGCCAGAGTTTAATTTTCGACAGGAGCTGTTTGACGTGTTTGCATGTTGCACATATTGCTTTTATCCCAGAGTGTGGGTTCATTAGGAACAGAAACGTGTCTCTCATGTGAGCTGGAGATGGGAAATTAGAGGCAGCCTAGTCACATCAAAAGGAAATGTTTTCACCACAGCTATGGAGCCCAAGAAACGTTATTTCTTTACCACAGACTTACAATGTAATCTGATTTGGGCAGCTTTCTGTATCTCAACATCCCTGCTTTTAAATAGAGGTTCTAATAATAATTAATTACACATATTCTTTGCCTATTTGTACTAGACTTTCAGGATTTTTTCTCTCTATATATCCCTCTTCTTGTAAAACAGAATCTAGTTTGCAGTCTTTTAGCCTCCTAACAATAGAAATAATTATGTTGACTGCACAGAAAAATGGCCATAATTAATTAACAGAATGAACTAGAGTCTGAGACTCAGATCAGACTCCTATTCATTAGTAGAGGCATTCAAGTGCTAAATGATTTGCAATGAAACTTGTAATTAAAGCTCTAACAGTTTTTCTAGTGCGAAGGACTTCTTTCTCTGAGAACATTTCAAATAATTTGCTATATTTCTAAAGAACTGAGCACATGAATGAACTAGTTATTCATGGAACTACGGCTTTTAATAAGGTAATCTCATTAAGGCAAATGTAATGATAGGTTGAAAACAATTAATCAAAGAGATCTAAAAATAAATCCTTAGCAAAAAAAATTATATGCTTTCATTATAGTTTGAAAACAGCCTAAGTACGAACAGATTGGCTGTTGTTAACACACCTCCACCTGAGCCTTTTGGCTGGACAATGGCTGTTGGAAAGCTCCTTTCCTCTGTACACATAATCTTTGTCCAAGGTATCAGCTTTGTCCAGAATTAATTTGGCTTCAATAAAGCTGAATAGCACATGTTAGCATTTTAATGCATGTAACATCATCTGCTTTTAATGTGGCCATGCATGTGTGCAGTCCAGAGGGGAGGCAACGAGGAAGGGACAGTAGGATTGTGAAATCATGTATTGTATCAAAGGAAGAGTGTCAAGTGCTCAGCTGCCAGTACTGAGCTATGGAATATCAATTGAAACTTCGAGGAAATTTATTTACAACTGAGCAAACTGGGGGTGATGCCACTAGTCCCCAAAATGACCTTTACACTTTGATGAGAAATTATCCCATCTCCCATAATCCCAAGTATGCCTTGGATTGGAGACACCTAAGGGCATTATATCTGCACTACTGTTTTAATTAGAGTTGATGTTTCCAAAGAAACAACATACCTTGTGCCTGCTAGAGCTAACTGGAATCCTTTGTAGGTCCAGGCATGCTTAAACTGAAAACAAAGGCATTCTAGCAACTGATTTTTGGAAATAGAAGTGGAGAGGAGAAGCCCAAAAGTGATAGAATATACATTGTGAGGACACCTAACTGTGAAGGTGGCCTTCAGGTGTTCCAGTGACTCAACCATCCTGGAAGTGGAAAGATGGACAATGTCACCAGCCTGATGCTGTCAATTGTGTAGATTTTTTCTTCCTTTATCTACAAAAGAGATTTGCTCCCGATTTAATCTGATTCTCTCTGTCTCTCTCCCTCCCTTTCTCTTTCTCTCTCTCTCACATCTGTTTTAGTCCCAGTTCCACTTTCACTGCCATTCACTGTCACTGTAATAAGCTGGGCCAAACCCCTCTCCTTGAGAAATGAGGGAAGCAATGCTATTCCTAGCTGTGTCTGTCTAATAAGATGGGCAGCACTATTTTCCCTTGCACCTTTAGAGCACGCATTTGTGCTTAAATGACTCCAAATGATCAGAATTAACCAGGAGAGCTACAAAGCTCCAAAAGTCATATAACAAAGCAAGTTTTTGCTGTCTGTATGTCTCACAAATCTTACAGACTTCACTGTGCTTCAGGAGAATTGCACATGCAATGAAATGATGCCAGCAGCAGTTCCAGCATTAGAGCTCAGTGGTGAAGGAGAAAGGCCTTTCCCAGGATAGCTCCAGCTGAATTTCCATGGAAATACTTCCTGAGAGATCAGGACTATCACAGTCACTGCTTCCACCTTCTACAGATATCTAGGGTTTCTTTTAAGCTTTCACCAAAGCATAGAAATTAGTTGAAAGGAAAATAAATAGGACAAAGCATGATTTCCTCCAAATGTATTCGGTACATTCAAGGCTCAGGTAGGAGACCGCTGACAGAATCCCGCTGCCACACAAACAATACAATCACAGATGGGAAAAGTGCTTATGAAAAATCCTGCTGAAAACTGCAGTTTAGCAAGAAGTTTAACAGCAATTCCTTGCTCAGCCTAATTAGAAAATGGGAAAATGGGAACACGTTGGGACCAAAGAATATTGCAATTTATATTATAATATTGCAATTTATTATCAGTTCTGGATGGAGTAGGAAGACCAGAATGATTGCAAGCTTAGCTAACAGATCCTGTCAGCTATTAGCTTCTCTGTTAAATAGTGATAGGACTGAATAATCTAACAAATACAGGTCCTGATCCTAAAACTGAGATGCAGAGATCCTTCACAGGCTCAGAGCTGAGATACTTACGCTGATTACAAGCACACAGACTTTTACAAGCATTCTTTGGGGAACTTGGCTTGGAGAGTCCGTGGAAGTTAGAGCTATGATTAATAATGAACTACCCACAGACATTCAGATTCCATTATGGTAAGAGTTTTTGTTTTCTCCAGTGGATAACCGAGGAAGAGTCTTATCCTGGTAACGTTGCACTGAAGGAAGATGGGAGCAGACTCATATACAATGTGGTATTTGCAAGGAGAGAAGTATGGCAGGAAGGAAAGGGAGAGGCTTTAATATAAAAGCATAAAGCCACAAAGATTAGACCAAGAAATGCAAAACTGCTCCAGAGGAAAAAAAGCACAGTCTGTCAGTGTTATTGAGTGTAATAACACACAGAAGGAACACATTAATTGTAACCTTGATTCAATTGTCAATACTCACAAGAGGTGGATGGGAACAACAAGACTAGTTAATGTCCCCTTAAACTGCCAGAATAACTTTAAAATCCTGCAAACCCACAAACATTAAATCCCTGGTGACTTGGCGTACTTCACCGCCAGGCTGTCTGAGCACAGGCTGAGAATGATCAATTACAAGCCTTGTGACTCAAGTAATGAATCTTGTTGCAAGCCTGTAAAGTAAACTTCAAAAGGAGAAGAGTCCTTTTGCTAATTTTTGGATCCCTGAATGACTTTTCAACAAAACCCAGGCACTCTAAAATGACTTTCATTTGCAGTCCTCCCAGGTCTCGGTAAAAGGCAAAGGAGACTTTGGGTGCATTTTGTGTGTTCCTGTTTAAAAGGTGAAGAAGCTGCTGCTCAGTTACTTCAGCAGAGGGGATTCAGCTGAAGGAGCCAACTGGGGGAAAATTTCTAGACTTTTAGAAGTTGTTTCTGGAATTTAGGAGAAAAATGTTTCTAATTGTGGCTTCTGTGGGACGAAATGACTGATGAAATAGTGTATTTGGAAGATGTGGCCAAATCCAAAGCAACCACTTTCTGCAGCACGGCTGGATGACAACAGCTTTTGTTGTAGCCGAGTAAAACAGTGGTTTAGAAATGCCAAGAGCTGTTTACAAAGGAAGAAAATCAGCTTCAGATAACTTTTAGAAATGGCCCCTCTTATACTGTCATGGGCATGAAATGTAGATGTCACTCAAGATCATGCCTTAAGCAAGAAGGGGCTAAGTACTGCAGGCACAGGACTACGTCCTGTCACTTTTGGAACCTTTGGTGGAAGTTTCCAAGAAGGCCATCAGAACAGATTCAGCAAACATCTCAGTAATTTAAAATATTAATGGTGAACATGTGTTGTAACTGCAGTTCATTAAGTGTTGATAAAAGAATCTGAGCATAAACAATTACACACTCCCTGGAATATTTCCTAAGCAGCACCAACAATAGCGGCTCTGCCGTACACAGACGGAGCCGGCCTGCAGGAACGAGCCGTGCCTGAGCCTCCTCGGTGGGTTTGTGGTGATGATTCCTGCTCTTGTTTCCAGAGCCAGCTGCTGGGAGAGAGCTCTGCTGCAGTGACTGCGCTCTGAGCCTGGCTCTCAGAGCAGTGAATTCCCAGGGGATGCTCTTAACCCTTTTGTGAGGATTAGGGCTGGATTATGATGGCAAAAGTGGAGTAAAGATAGTGATGGCATGTGAGGGAGTGTTGGATGTGTGTTCACCCTACACAGGGAATGAATGGACTGGGCTGTGACTCAGTCTGCACACACACTGCTCACTGTTATCTCAGATGATGTTGTGATTGCAGGTGTGATACGACTTGCAGAGGGAAGGTTGTTAGTGGCTCTCAGAGGCTTCCTAACAGCACAGCAGTGATTGCAGGACCGTGTTCAGGAATGCTCCTGGGAAGAAGGAAGCTTGAACAGGCGGATGCCTATATTTGCTCAGTATATGTTACCCTGAGCAAACTGGAGTGATGATGGATAGTATTTTTAAAATAAAAATAGTGAGTGCTTTTGAAAAACTCACTTCAAAATCTGATCCTAGCCTGTTGTTCCTCAGTCAATGACTGCTATTAAAATAGTCACTTAAACTCTTGCTTCACTGCTTACAGGGTGGCTCCATTGCTCTCTCACACAGAGGGTCATGGTTTAAAAGATGGACAAGGTGTCAACATTCCCACGTGTTTGGTTTTACAGAGGGAAGGTGAAAACCAGTAGTCCTTGAATGTCATGTTCTTGCCCAGGGGCCTGTGTAGGACATAAAAATGCCACATTGAAAATTCTTTGAATGGAAATGAAACTTTGGTTGGAGACGACACTTGTGCTGGAGAGAGCTCAGTGTCACAGTGAACAGCTGCATCTCTGCAGATTGGGAGGGAAGGGGATGAAGGTTCAGGGAATATATGGGAACATCTTCCCAGGGTTGTCTATCTGAAGTCTTGGGGAGTAGAGCAGAGTACTTGGCCCTGGTTTGCTTGTGTTCCTTGGAAAGGGGGTGCTGGGGCGAGGGAGATGTTGGGATGATCTTACTACTGAGACTAACTATGGAAGAGAACTGGCATTCCCCAGGGAATAAAGAGAACCAGAAACTGATGTTAAAGCTATTTATATTCTAGATTATGCCAAGAAAAATATTTTACACTTAGCTTAATATCATAATTGTAAGTCCAAAACCATCACTGCTAGCTTCTAAATACAGAATAGAATCTGGGAGGAGGCAGTAAGAAAATATATGTTTTGGCTTTATGATTGCAGCAGAGAAATAGCCAGAATTCATCATGGGCTTGGACAAAACCAGGAGTCTTAAAAGAAATAATACTTCTAAGTGGTCTTCAGACATTCAAATGCCTTAAGAGCCTATAAACCACATAATGTCAACTGTAACACAGATGGCCACTACAATTTGAGCAGTTTAAGCTGCTCTTTTTGCAGTCAGTGAAACACTGATTTTACACTGTCTTTGAAACACAGTGTAAAAACTTCAGTAATACATATTCCCATGAATGCAAAAAGGAGATTTTTCAGCATGTGCCCCTGCCTCTGAACTTGCAATACTACCGGTGTCACTTCATGACTGGGGATTGTTGCATTCCTGTGCACTGTGACTCCAGTCTTGTGTGGGGCCAGGAGTACAGCTGGAGAACCTTTGGGTAATATTCTCTCCATTCTGTGCCCTGATAAACAGAAGATGTCTGTGAAAGCATTGGGCTTTCACTTCAGCTTGGTGTTTGGTCTTCAAATAGTGAAATCATTCACTGATGATGCATTTAGATATGACCACAGGATCTGTGCAAATCTGAATTTCATGGTTGATACATCTTGCTCACATATTATTTCATCCCTGGAAAAGATCCCCATGTAACTGTAGCATTTCCACCAAGCCTTGGGAGGGAAAGCATTGTGGACTGCTTAGAGAGAGGCACCTTTCCCTTACCTCACTGCAGAAGGCAAAAAGCTACAGTGAATACACTTCCCAAGACTGTTAAAGAACACAGAAACAATCCATTTTTACAGATTAAGAGAAATCTGGAGACTAAAGAAACTATTTTCTTCTCTACCAAAGAGATTTCTCAGCTTATGCACTGTGTGTGTATACTGTATGTGCACAAGTGTACAACCTTAAATAAAAAACAAACTCACCCCATGCTTATGCTGAAGAGAGACCTGGTCAACTGCAATACGAATCAAAGGCTGGGGGAAAGTTGTTCTCTTCAGGCTCCTGTCTGGTTACAGCTCAAATTGCAAGAACAGTCATGAAAGTGACAGTGACCCTTGATTTCACCTTAAAGCAGAGGTTAAAGTGAGCTCAGCAGTAAGACCTCATCTCCTACTTGTCTGACTCCTCTGTACATAAGGCCCTACAGGCAAAATCCCTGACTCATGTAACTGAAGACTCTTGAATATCCCTACAGCGGGCTGAAGGAGAACAGATTCTAGGACTTTGTTGTGCAAGGAAATTATGGAAGGAATTCCCTGAATTTTGGGGAAGACAAACTATCTCTAACACTATTTGCATTCATCTTGAAGAACCACTTGACATGGCCTGCCTGAGCTTAATTGGAAGCAGGTCATTAATGTGGGTAGTCTGATCTACCTAGGATGGTTTAAAATTAAATCTGTGTTTGGGCTGAATTGTCTGTCACACCCACTTTAATACCCCAAATCTCACTTGCCATTTTCATCTCTTCTTGTAAGTTCTGGTGCTATGGCAGGGTGCAGACCTGTCCTGACTGACCCATTCAAACTGGAATATTCCTCTGCATTATTTAGAGATCACTGAAGTGACTAAACCTATGACTTTTTTTTTTTTTTTTGCCTTAGCCTGTTTCTCTGATCTAACGAAGGAAATGTTTCTTTCCCTTCTAAGGAAAAAAAAAATCACCCTTGTTAAGAATGCCTGCATTAAGTCAGAGACTTAAGAAAGGTACTTGAGGTAACAGCAGCAATCCCTCGTTTGTTTGGGTTTTTTTTCTTAAATATTTTGTGAAATATTGAGGTCCAAAACCTCCCTTCCATAGGCAAGTGAAGGATCTTGTCACTTGACCTCAACTGGTATCCCAGGTAACTTTTTAACACACCAAGATGCAATACTGGCTTCACTACAGCAAATAAGGCAGCTTTTGTTCCTTATGAAGATTTTGATGGAATTGGACACAGTATTAAGACAGCAATCCTTTGTGTTTGCAGGGAGCCATTACCATTTCCCAGCTCTTGGAAGGGACACTGGATTATAGGCACTCATTGCTCAAGAAATCAGAGCAGGGAATTCTATGTGGGTTAAACTCAGGTATTCTGGAGCATCGCCCAATCTTTTCTATGTCCTACAAGGGAAAGGGTTTATAAAGGGAAAAGAGCTTGATGACATATATTTTAAGAGTTCCTTTTCTTTCCACATCACTTGAATGAGTTGTCTACTAGTGAATATTCTCTCCACCTTTTTTCAGGTTTCTTGTGAGTTCTAAAGATCAGAGTTTATTGTAGCTTGTCTTTAACCCACACCATAAAAATTGTTTAAATCTTGCTTAGCTTCTACACTGAAACTGCTTGTAAATACTTAATTAAAACCTGTTCACTTTCATACCATCAACCTTATTCTGAATCTGAGCACGAGGAGTGTGGAGAATACTGAGAAATCCAGGCCAAGCCTTAAAAGCATTCTAAGTGACTGAAGTCACTATTTAGTCTAACTTTCCTTTTTCAAAGCAGGAGTGCCAGTTGGCATTTTCTGTAGTGTGTGTTCTCTTCATACCTTTGTATGACTCAGTTACCAGTAACTAAAATAATCACAGAGCTGCTCCCCAGCACAATGCATGGACAGCATCCTAACTTTAAAATGTGTCCACTCAAGCAGATAACCATGAGAGACTTTTCTCCTACATGGAAACATACAAGAAAAGAGTGCCAGGAAAGACAACAGTGTTTTCTTGGGAAATTCAATAATAGGCAATGCTGAAGAAAAAGCAGTCTTAAACTCAGGTCTTTATACTGCTGTCCCTTTTCCAAATATATTTTCCCTGAACAACAGTTCTGAAGCACTGCTGAGGGTATAAGAGGCACAGAATGGTAGCAATACCACCCTCCCACACCTGTAACTTAAACACTTACATTATGCATATTCTTGAGACTGAGATGTGGAAAAGCCTGTCAGGGAGAACAACAGACTGGAATCATTCCCTGCTCCACTCCCATTCCTGAGAGCCAATTCGGGTGATTCAGTCCAGACTCTCTGTTTTTATGTCCAAGAGATGTTTGACACCTCAACAACTGTAGAATTTCCATGCCTTCCTCATGCTGTATATTCTGGTGCTTTCCTGACTGTACTGGTTTGCCAGCTTTCAGCTAAAGCCTCATTTGTCTCCTTTGTGTCAGCTCTGCTGCTTCTGTTCCTCAGCATCTTTCTGTGCTATGTTTATCCACTGGTACTACACTCTCTTACTTTAGATAAAAGGCAAACATTTGTAAAAAGCATGTCCTATAACAGAACTGTAGAAAGCAACAGAACTTTGATGATTCTTTTCTCACCCTTGTCTGGACTCTCCATCAACTTCTTCCTTCAAGTACAATGCTTCAAAGAGAATATAAAGTTTTATCAGAGGTGAGTGAAAAAGGATTGCTTCATATATTTCATAGGATAGATCATACACTAAAAATCCTATATTGATGGCTGCTTTTATTTTTGGAATAGCATGATCCTGACTTAGCAACTGTAACTCTCAGCATTCCTGCAGAGCTACTCTGTAACTAGGTCTTCTCTGGCCTCTACCTGCCGAACGTCTTGCTCATGTACAGCACCTTAAAGTAGTTCTTTGGGGAAGGAAAAATACCACAAGTAAACAAGTACATTTAATTTTGCAAGTAAAGAGTATAAAACGAAGTCGTAATTTAAAAAGCCATTTCTATTTTATATAAAAAGCCAGTTATTTCAAGTTGTACACATCAAGGGGAACAGCACCACAGCCTAATGAGGAACAAATTCTATCCATAATTGAGACAGCTAGGAAGAAGTTGTTTCATACAAATATACGTATCAGTACCATACTTAATATACTTCAGAAAAACTTAAATTATCCAAATAGCTGCAGCTCATTTTGCTTTCTCATACTCATTGTTTCCTAATGTTACTTTGCAGAGTCCTTTGTAATCTGGCTATGTTGGCATCCAAGGCTGCTAAGCTATTTTTGAAGTCCTCTTCATCTCGAGAAGTAAATGTTGAGAAAGAAGATGCGCTCCAGTCAGACCTCCCTGAGAAATCATCAAATGAAATGCAACTAAAATCAGCTGCTTTAGTGCCTGTTCTCTGAGAAATCCCTGTTGGAAATGGCATCGATGCACGAGGGTATGTACCAGGCTGAGGCTGGTCTGGTTTATCCATGAAATCTTTTGCAGCCCCACTTGGAATGCTTCTTGGTCTCACTTGGACTTTGTCTCCTTCTGGCCTCGCTTTATCCCCTGTAACTTCAGGCATGTTTTCCACAGTCTTTTTCACACTGTGCCCAGCATTTAATTTGTCCAGTACAGCTGGATCCTCACATCCATACTGCTGCACGGAGCTTGGGAGCTCACAGTGGTAATCCAACCTCTGACAAGCCCCTCTGCTCTGGGGTAGCACACCACTTCTTCCAGAGACTGGCTGCTGTTTTTTAGAGGCACTGTTAGTCAATGGAATATAAATTGTTTCATCCAACTTGGTTTGGTCACCTAGTAGAGTCCCAGAATCACTCCCTGTTTCTGCATCTTGCTTCAATGGAGCTGGTAGTACTCTGGGAGCTGATGTTCCTTCTTCTGTGAATGTACTGGTAATTTTACTTCCTTCAGCAGCAAACTTTTCATAGGACAGATTTTGCACTTCTACTTCTCCAATTTTATTTGAGAATTGAAGATCTGTATCTATCAAAATATGATCCATTTCTAATGTTTTAAGGTAAGTCATTACTGAAGTGCTCCCAGGAAACAGCTCAGGTTGCATCTGCTTTTCATGGTCTTCCAAAAGAGACTTTGAGAGAGCTTTTTCAGCTTTGGGTCTAACATTGTCCCCTGTGAGGTCAGACAGAAGCTTGGCCATACTGCCCTGCAAGGTTCTGTTAAAGTAAGATCAAGCAGACAGATTCAAAATCAAGTCACTAAAAAAAAATAGTTAAAAACTTTTCCATAGAAACAAACCACTAGATTTATCAGGCCGTGGCAAAGTTGCAATGCACTTTCTACACACTGTTATAAAATGCAGTACAAATGCAAACCAATTCCAAGTTTTTTGAATTCTTCTTCAGCTCTCTGTGGTAAAAAAATAACAAAAATAGCACAACCCAACGAAGTTCTCCAGATTATTCCTGGTGTATCTGCTTTGAGCAGCACAAGAGGAAATAAATTGATGCCAAGAAACTGTTACAAAGCAGATAGAAGCAGTTATCAAAATCACTAAGAAAGGTTTTCTGAATTATTCTTCCTATTTCATCTAAATAAAAAAAAACATAATAGAAGAAATAATTCTTCTAACTTACTGCTTTTTCCATTAAAAGAGATGAACGTTTAGATGTGTATGTCGCTAGCATATCCACAAACACGTGTAATGTGACATCATTCTACCACCACCTGGTGGTCAGCACAGCGGTCATAGAAGTGTCTAAACTTCTACTGCAGAATTTGAAATGTCTATTCAAAACATTCTGCTGCTCCAATCAGTCCCAACTATAAACATGACAGACAACAGTTTTGTTTCCTGTGTACAACATATCCAAAGCAATTGTACATACACACCACAATGCATCTGCAAAAAGCTATTTATGTCTCCCAGCTTGCCACTATTTTCAGCATAAAAGAGTGAGATAAAATAAATCCACAGCAATAGTTCTTACTGGCAGATCTGCTATGAGGAGTTAAGACTTCACGTAAGTTATGGCAGATGGTATTTTACTTTACCACAGAACTCAAGTCACGGGATATGACAACTCTGCTTTAAAACAAAATTATAGCAGCACTGTAACAAAATGAACTGCGAAGAGAAGTTTTAGCTTATCTGACCTCCCAGCACCAAGATACTAAGATTATAATAATCCACAGTATGAAAAAAACAAAACCCAAAAACCCAAAGGAATAAGAAAGAAGAAAGATTAAAAAAAATAAAAATAATGTCAGGAGACCAAAAAAAAGCTCTTAGCCAGTAGTACCTGGTTAATTCCCTCAGTCTCCTAACTTCTGCGTCACGCTGACGTAACGTTATGCCCAAAATCTTATTTTCTTTCTCAGAAGCTTCCAGCTTAAACTGAAGGTTCTTCACAGTTCCTAATGCCTCTTCCACTTCTGAAATGCCAATAAGAACGTACATAATTATTTCTTTTAAATTTTAAAATGCTAAACAAAGAATAACCAAATAGAAAACACGCACCAATCTTGAGCTTAGTGGAATGAATGTCATAATGCTGTTTGTTTTCGAGCAATTCTTCTTCTTTATCTTGAATACCTTTTGCAAGATGTTTATTTTCTTCTTTCTGACTTCCTATTATTTTCAGTAGTTCTTCATTTTTAGCCTGCAGTGAATCAAGGCCTTTCTGCGATTCTTTCAATTGACTCTGGAGCATCATATTCAAGGACTGCAAAGAAACCACTACCAAAAGTAAAACATAAAATGTTTAAGTGTTTTGTGTGGTAGCTTGAATTTCTAAATCAAACTAAGTTTTTAAATAATCTTGGTAATATGAATTTCGGTTACAGATAGAAGGTTTTTTGGTTTTTTTTTTTGCAGCAAGATAAAGCTTGAGCTTTCTTCTTAATTATTTAATCAGTCATCTTCATTTTAAGAGGCACATAAGGAAAAATAATCTGCTTGGCAGCTGAAGAGCCAAATTCCACTATGTGGAGTCTAAAAAGGCCCAACAGTCCATGCAAATGCAGTTGCAGCCTTATACCCACTTAGTTCAGCTATTACTAAAGGCCACAATATATATAGATATATGAAACTACAGATACATAAATAAAAAATAATAATATCTATTGTAATAAAGCTTTAACAAATATGCCCCTATCAAGCAACATTATTGGTACTTTACATTCATAGTTGCAGCTCTGTCCAGATGTGTTCTCACTGCTTTCTTGTTCCCTAAGTTGCTGGTTTAATATTCTTAGTTTCCTAAATGTGAATTGTGAAAAAGCACAAAATCAGAAATATTAGAATATGCTCGAAAGGACTGCACTTTAAATTAGTTTGGTGAGAAGTTGCTTTTGAGAATTAAATGTCAGGGAGTATTCCAGAAATATAAAGAAATCTTAATAACACATTTTTCCTACATTCTGGTACTTCTTCAACACAAAAGACCCTTTCCAAGTATCTAGTAAACATATGGTAAATAACCCTGTTCTGAATTGAAGTGCTACCCAGATACGTATTTGAGAACTTCCCTGAAATGAGAGACATTTTTGCATTTGAGAATAAAGTACAAAAAGAATATGAGCAGGCTAACTATCTTGATAGTGCAGTTTTCAGAGTGATGCATTGACCCCACCCAGTCAAAGGCCCAGTCATGAGGTAACTGATGCTACTAAAATACCAAAGTCATCTATGTGTTAATTATTGCTTTTTAAAGTATATGGCCTTACCAGTACACTTTCTAATCCATAAACACTGCACAGACAACAAGGGATGAGCCTTAACAATGGCAATTTAAACCAGAGCAGTAAAGATGCTTTAGGTGCAGCTGCAGTAACCACAGGCTCACTGAGAACTCCCCACCTGCGCAGCTGGGCGTTCTCACTCCGCAGAGGCTGCAAAGCCAGAGCTATTTCAGCCTGGATATTCGTACTTCCCACTACAGCTGGGAGCAGTGATATGGAGCCTTCTATTTCACTCATCAACCTTAACATTTCTGAGTCACCTGCAAGAAGTGAGGGGAAAAAAAGAGACTCCATAAACCTATAAACCTGTAATATAACTAACATTTTACACGTGATTAAGAAATCTGCAAAGTGACTTAACAGTATCTGGGGTGTTTTTACCCCCAAGAAAACTTCATCTTTATTTATTTAAAATTGTTAAGCTTGACTATGAAACCTATGCTTTACCTCATATTTACCTCTATGCTTATCCTCAATAAAACACAACCCACCATCTTTCCAACCAGCCTTAGTGGGACTGCTATTGCAATCTCTCCATATTGGGACCCTTCTCAGGGGGAAGCTCTGTATATGGAATAGCAACAATCTTTTATCTCGCTGTCATGATAAAATTAAAATATTACAAAAACAAATTAATACTTATCCAGAGTGAATCCCAAAGGTTTTACAGTTGTGAAAAACCACAGTAAGACGTCACTTATCATCTGACACATACAACTTCCACAATCTAAAGTGCTCACTCCTTTAGTCAAGCTCTTGTATTATTTGTATGTAATAACTCTACTGCACAATGAAAATGTCCTCACCTTGATCTGTCACCAGTGCTCTGAGCTCACCCATAAGATACTTTACAGTCCTAACTTTATGGGCTGTTTCTTCTGGACTTTCTTTTCTAGATTTTAGAACTTTCTTCACATAACTTGTCTTACACCTTGTATCTCTCACTGGAGAGAGGTCAAGTACATTCAATTCATCTTCTTCACTGACCATGTCCTCACTGTGCTCTTCAGGAGTATCCTCCTCTGTGTCACAGGAGCCATTGTGTTTTGCTGGACAGTAATGATGGCCCCTCTGCTCAGTCCTGCCGTTCAGCATTTCATGGGATTGTAACAGGGCTTGTATGCACCGCATCAAATCTGCTTCTTTTATCTGCTGCTCTTGGCTTGGGGCCATCTCTCTGCCAGGAGGTGTGGGAATCAATGCAGGCACTGAAGGGGTTGATGCTCCTGGTGCTGTACAAGGGATCACACCAGGAAGAGCAGGGCCAGACTGTGTTTGTGCAGCAGCAGCAGGAGCAGCAGAAACCACTGGGCAAACCACAGGTTCTCCCATCTCTGGCACACATTCATTGGCACTGTCTACAGGAACACCCTGCATAAAAGATATTCTAATTAAACAAAAAATTAACATGATTTTTACATCTTTAGGGAGAAAAACCCCAAACAGCATCACCCTTGTCTGACTCAATGTAGACTTGTTCATTCTTTGCTAATTATAAGAACAACTACAAAATAATAATGGAATAATTTTCCTGTATAATAAGGAGCAATTAAAATGTAAATCTGATTTAGATTACCTTTATCTTAAATGTTATTGGCAGCATTAAAGCACAGTTCTTTTACAACTGTTCTGTAATGAAAAAACCTCAGCAGTTTCTTGAATCCAACCAGAACAGGGAAGAAAAAAAATATAAAGGACAATACTGTTACCTTTCAGTATTTTAAGTAGATGAATTTCTTAAAAGTCAAGGTCATCACTAGCTATACATGGACTGCCTGCAGATGGAAGGTAAGTCTGCAGTCTCACAGATTCAGGGTGGATTCAAGTCCTTTGCCACATTTCCCAAGGTGGCAGCTGGTACTCTCCATCACCTCTATTCTATACTCTAAAATATACAGGCATTTTAACAAGTGGCTCTAAGACAATACAGTGTGTCTGAAGAAATAATCGCCTTGATCATTGGCAGGGAAAGCTCCATATGATATATGAGTTCTTCTATCAGGAGTTGGTTAATGATCCTAGTGTGCATTACTGAGAATGCAATTAACAGTAATCAATAATTTCCTGCGCTCTCCATGTTTGCTGTCCATTACAGAATTCCCCAGGCAGAAACAAGCAGCCAGTTGAAATGCCTCTAATTTCATTTTCTGGTGTCTACATAAAATGTGTTTTGAATAGCAGTATTTTCTCTGTGCATCACTGCAGGTTGAAATACGCTATTTTTTAAAAGTAAATTATTAGGAAAACTGACACAAGTAAATGTATAAATAAATAAGCAGTGCTAATTCAATGTTTATTGATAGTGAGAATCAAACTTCTACTTACTGACTGAGTGGATAAGGGATTAGTTGGATGCTGCAGGGACAGTGCTGATGTGGAGGTGGGTAACTGATAATTCAAAGCTGTAATGTTTTGACATCCTAAAAGAAAACAACACTCATAGATCAGGGTAATGTGGGGCAAAACTCATGCAGTTAAATAGTCAGCTCTACATTAATAGTTTCACTAACCCTGGTTTGAGGTAGAAGGAGTTACAGTAGGAATTTCATTACTCTTCTGTGGGGGTTGGCCAGTTATCAGAGACATCTGAGTTTGCACATGCTCATACAGTTTCTGATATGCCCCAGGAGAGTGGTCACTGCAAGGCACATGAACTGATTGAACCATCTGATTCTGTGCTGCACTGGGAAGTTCCTTGTCAGTAGAAGGTATGGTAGATTCGGCAACTTTTCTATTTGATATTGGCACTGTAGAGAAAGAAAGAACAAAAAGCTCCAGCTGACATTGACTATCTTCTTGACCTACACAAACTCATTGTGTTCTCTGGCAGATTCTGGCAGGCTCCCTTGAAAACAGAAACAAAGATCCTATGGCCCAGAATTCCAATCAGATTTTGATTCACCAGCAAATGAATCTATCAATTTTTTCTTCCAGACAGAAAAACCTAAACCAGTTGGACAGGCAGCTGTCCTTGAAGGAAGCGCAGAGACTTAATCCTACAGAAGGCCAGTTCTAAAACGTAATTCTTAAAATCTCTGTTTAGGCATAATTAAAACTCAGTAATTTTACAGAGCTGGGAAGATTATCAGCTACGTGCTCACTTCCTACAATTCCCAATGGGCATTCTGCTACATAGCTGTCTACAGGCCCCATCCACCTACTGGATTAGAAATTGCACAGAAGAAAGAGGGTGGAAAGAGGCAGAAATGACAGTAAGTGAAATATTTCCCCTGGGAGCAACTCAGCTGACAGCGCTCCATCTACCTTTCTATTCAGTGCTTTGGCCACTAAACCATTTGAGGTCTTGTCATTTCTAGCCACACCTCCCTGTTTCCACAAATCCTCCTTTGAGAAAAGCCTGGCTGGACACTGGACTCCAGACCAGTTTCTAGCTGTTGCTCCTAAACTGAGACCAAGCACTGCAATGCTTCACCGCCCAAGAGAAATAGGGAAGGGGTTTATCTTCGAACCAGATAAATCTGATGACGTTGATACTTGTAAAAATACTCAAGTTTCTGCCTTGTACCTTAAGTTCAAACACTTGTGAATTTCAGTAATTGTTTAGTAAACATTTAAGGTTTCTAAAAGACAATACATCCTTTTGTGGATCAAATCCAGGATCAACCTGTAAAAAACGGCAACAGTTATTTGAAGCCTTGTTGTAGCTAAGTTGAGGAGTCTTTCAACGTTGTTTGAATAAAAGAAAATCAAGCCTAAGAAAGCCCACTTACCAATTTCTTTTTGGACAGGGGCAGGAGAAATGATTCTTTTTAACCCTTTCTTGGAAGTGTTTCCTTTGGTTAGCAAAGGCTTGGAAGTAATTTTAAAGGTAGTTGATTTCCCAGGTTGTTTATGGACAGCCTCCCTTCCTAGTATTAGCAGAAATAAAAAGGGGTCAACAAAACAAATCAAGAGAGTATTATAAAACCTAAAAATGTAACTTGTGTTGTCAGTAGGTACAACCTGTAGCCTCCTTTTGTAAGATATTCTTCAGTAAAGCTGCACAATGGTCAAGTCCATTATGAATAGTATCAACCTGCACAAAGAGCACTGCAGTCAGTAAATGAGTACCACTGGTTTCTTTCAGTAAATCAAGATGCTGTTTTAGAGGTGAGTGTACCCCAATCTACCACCTGACAAAAAACAACTCATAACCAAAAAAATGTATCATTTCCCATGTACTACTTTGTAATTACATGGAAGTTTGCAAACACACAGATTCTGCAAAATAACTAAATTGTGCTGTTGCACCCATGTCCATTTGCTGGATTTTACATTAATTACATGTATGTTTTTTATTCTTATTTCCATGTACAGGTAAACAATTATCTACAGTCTACTTGTATTTTGGAGACAAGTGGCTCAGGACTACACAAAACCCAGCGCCGCAGCACTGACTCCGTGCTACTCTTTCTTTCCAGCACAAAAACCTAACACGGGCAGCTGCTCTTCTGTGCCAGCCCTCGTCCATAAGCAGCTTAGATGTGATATCCCGTGCCTGAAGGAGATGTGTCAGAGCCAAACTCACTGCACACAAAGCCCATTTGCTCCTATCTGCAAGATGCAGCACAGGCACTCTTGCTTGCCTTGCAGGAGCAATTTCAGGTTCAGATGCAAATTAATTAGGATCTAAATTAATCTGGCTTTCTTCTGTTACTCAAGGTATTCCAATTTCCCTTCTCTTTAGATAACAGGGATGACTGTGTTAAAGAGTCATTTAATTACCTGATTGTCAGATTCAGTGGAATAGAATTCTACACCAGAACGACATCCTTTCCTTAATCCAAGCCTGAAAAAGCAAAATTCACTGCTTACACCACCTCCTTAATATGAAACAAAGTAAAAAAAACTTACTTTCACTCAATAATAGCAAGCAAAAGAAAATTAATTTTATCATGAAACAAAATAACATTCTCTTCCTGAAAACTTGCATGGCTGCAACAAACATGTTAAGCAGATAATAGCAATTCATGTCAAAGAAGAATTCAGTCTCCACTCAACAGTCTTACAGCTAATAACTAAGACAATTCAATCTTTTATAAATAAAACATGCAGAGTGAAATCTGTATTTTTATACACAAAATTTCTATTCATACTGTCTGTTCATGGACTGCTTAGAACCTTTCAGCTCAAGATGTTTTATATATACTCACAAGGATTTTTTTGTTCAACTGTGAGATATGACAAGTATAAGGCTCCCATATACACTCAAATTTAAACAGTATTTGTGAATAAGGTCTTACTGTTTTCTTCCGTTTGTTAGTTTAGCTGCTCCTGACAGCCTTCCAGAAGACAGAGCCTGTTAATTACAGAAATACAGTTTGATTTTCACAACACACTTGAAGACTAGTATTGCCCACCAATTCCAAGAACTTTTGCCAAAGTGGATCAGTTCAAGAGAAGTTTCAAGCTCTCAGGCCAAGGAGGGGGCAACTGCTGCCAGTAGGGCCTGAGATTTGTGGGTTTCATTCCACAAAACATGCCTTGACAGCAAAGGATGCTTTGTTAATTTCCACAGCATTCTACAGACACAGCTACTCACTAAAGGACACTCCAAGGGCTGATGTACAGATGCGTTTCAAATGGAAAACAGGCTTGATAAATACAGATCTGAACTGTGGGGACTTTAAGAATCACCTACGGCCAGAGCACACGGCACAGACACACAATCACAGTCACAGAATCACAGTCAGAATCAGAGCATGGGTGAGGCTGGAAGGGACCACAGCAGCTCAAGCAGGGCCACCCCACAGCACATGGCACAGGTCTGCATCCTGACCTGTTCCTGAATATCTCCAGTGAGGGAGACTCCACACCCTCTCTGGACAATCTGTTCTTCCTCATGTGCAGGTGGGACTCCCTGTGCATCGGTTTCTGCCCATTGCCTCGTGTCCTACTGCTCGGCCCCACCGAGCAGAGCCTGGCTCCATCCTCTGACACCCTCCTTCACCTATTTATACACATTGAAAAGGTCCGCTCTCAGTCATCTCTTCTCGAAGCTGAACAGCCACAGCCCCTTCAGCCTTTCCTCGTAAGAGA
>VZTG01000999.1:252370-273042 GCA_013397845.1 Melanocharis versteri | reverse complement strand
GGTTAAGTAACAAGTTGTTATAACAGAGGATAGTTATGGATTTTAGGGTTACATGGTAATTTATAACTTTATAACTTTATAACTTTATAACTTTATAACTTTTATAACTTTCTGGTTTAATAAGCAATTAATACATTTATACAATTAATTAAAACTTTGGTTTAGCTTGATAACTTATTATTTTTAGTATTTTTTGCTGCAATGTGTTTGTTTTTTTATTAATCAAGTGCCAGGTCACGTATACTTATGTACTTCTATTATAACATTTAAATTTTTAATTTTAGAATTACATTACTATATTTAAAACTTTTCACTAAATTACTTAATGCGTATTTTCACTTATCATTATAGAAACACAGGCTGATGATTTTTTTGCTTAAGATCTATATGTCTTGCTCTCACATTAACTTTAGCTCCTTCCAAGGCTGTAAATTCAATTCATTATTATCTTCAGAGGTTTTAACCTCTCGGTTTCCAACACAGGAGGATCCTGAGGATTGAAGCAACCTGATTTTACCCACAGGAGAAGCCTCCAGGAGACTCCACGTCTCTGGGTCATTTGGGGGAAGAAGGAAACGAAGGCACTCCCTGGATCACCATTTTGGCACTGGAATTTGGCCAGTTCCCTGGGATCTGTCCCAGGGCCCAGAGGAAAAATGGCTGGGATAAATCTGTGACTCCAGGCTGGGTGCCTTGAGTGAAAATGCAAGGATCACTGGAATTCCCTCCTTTTTTTTTTAAATCCAAGGAATTTGCCAGCCTGTCTCCCTCACTCACACCACCTCCTTTTTAACCTGCTGGCCCTCCAGGCTGTGATCCTGCTCTGGAAATACTCCTGGAGCCATCGAGGCCTGCAGGAATCACCTCACTGGTGCTCTGACACCTGATTTTTGGCAGAAAAAGGCCTTTTACACAAAGCTCAGCACTAAATTGATATCAAGTGCAACAGAGGGCTCTGAATTCCAGTGCTGGGGTGGGAAATCCTGCTCAGAACGGACCCACATCGGACCCAAGCACTGAGAGAGAGTGCAAGGGAGATTTTTCCTGATTAAAAGCAGGATTTCAGTTTCTCCCACTCCAGCACAGACTTTAAACCCCCAGATTTGGGAGATTTTTGCCACCAGCCCCAGAACCAACACCCCTCCAGCACCCTCCCTGCTGCTACAGCTCTGCCTGGGACAGCAGGGCCAGGCCCAGGGAAGGAAAATGATGGAAAAACTGGGAGTTTCTGGAAAATTACACTCACCATGAAGTCGATGTTGTTGTCCTCATTCCGGAAGTGCTCCATGAGCTTCTCGAAGCGCTGCTTCTCCCCACACACCTGAAAACAAGCACCACACCTGGGGTCAAGCCCAAAAAGCATTTCAAATACACTCTATCTGCTTGTTCAGAGCCTCTCCAGCCAGGTTTCCTCTCATTAAAATATCCTCCACCATAAATAATTCCATGTGGACACCTGCAGTGTGAGGCTCAGCACACAGGTACAATTATTGCACATCTGTAACTAGCAAAAAACTCTTTTTTATCTCTTTTCTCCTTAAAAATTGGATCATATCCACGAGTGGAAGGAGCAGAGTTGCACCAGGCTGTGCCACAGCTCAGAGCTGACTTTTCCCTGTAATTAGGGAGAAACCCAAATGACAGGGAGGGAAAAAAGAGAAAATTACCCCTGGCTAAAGGAGGAGTGAAAATAAATCAGAGCCACAATCAGCGGATCAGAATTCCAGAGCTGTGGAAAGGGCTTTTGGCAGGAAACAAAAGCAAGATCCAAGATAAAGCAGCTCCCAGGATATTGTTTAAACCTTAATATTCCCATTAGCTTCTCTGGGAGGCTGGAATTCTCTCTGTCAGCCCTGCTTTCCTCAGCACACAGACCTGGAGTGATGCACAAAAAACCACAGGATGGTAAATAACTTGGAAAGGATATTCCCATCCCTGCAATGTTCCAGGCCAGGCTGGAGCCATCTGGGATAGTGGAAGTGTCCCTGGCCATGGCAGGGGTGGAATGGGATGGGATTTAAGGTCCCTTCTCACCCAAACCATTCCAGGATTCCAGGGTCTCTCCTGCACCCACCTCAGAAAACACGGAGCACATTTAAACAAAACCATGGATTGTGGAAACCCACGGGACAATGGAGCCACGATCCCTCTGCAGCACAGCCAGGATTCCTGGGAAATCTGATGAAAACCATTCCCCACGGATGAGAAAAGCTGCCATGAACAAGCTGCAGCCATTTAGAGCCCAGGAATTAAACCAGGAGCAACCCAAGGGCTCCAGCCCTGGCAGAGCAGGGCCAATCCTGGGATTTGCAATCCTGGGATTTGCAATCCTGGGATCCAGCAGCTGAGGGAGGGAAAAGCAGCATCCACCTGAGGCTGCTCTGGGCTATTCCCACCACCCTCAGGTGAGGCAGGGCTGGAACTCAGCAGCTCCAGGAGGCAGCACAGGCACTTCCAGGGAATGCTGTAATTCACCCTGGAAGATTAAAGAGAGGGAAACTGGAGATGGAGCCTCCAGGCTGAAGGCTGGCCCCGATCCAAGGGGAATGCTGGGATCCAACCCCACCACAGCAAACCAGATGTGGCTGTTTCCATCGGGATCAATTTCCAAGGGCTGTCATTGGGAAGCCTGGCTGGGATGAGGGGAGGCAGGGCTTTCCTTTATGAGCATTATTGTGGGGAAGAACCAGGATCAAAGGAGCTCCCAGAGCTGGAAGAACCCTGGCTCTACTTAGGCTGGGAATAAAACCTTTGGAAGTTGCACTAAGCCCACATCATTCCAGAAAACAAAGTGCTTTTATGGAAAACCACCCATGGAGGAGCCTTCTCCGGGTGCTAACGAAGGAAATCCACCCAGGATCTATTCCAAAGCTGCAACACAACCCTGTGAGGGAGCAGGAGGATCCGTCAGGAGGAGTTTGGAGAGGATCCATCCAGATCCACCCTGCCATGGACACAATTCCCAGCCAGACCACCCAGGAGCAAAGCTCAGCCCTCATGCTGGTCCTGCTCTCCCGGCTGGATCACTGTGGGATGCTCCACAATCATTCCCAGAATGGTTTGGATTGGGAGGGACTTTAAAAATCCTCTTAATTCCACACATTCCACCGGGTCAGGCTGCTCCAAGCATCCCTGGAAGCGTCCAAGGCCAGGCTGGATGGGCTTGGAGCAATCTGGGATGGTGGAAGGTGTCCCTGCCCATGGCAGGGGTGGAATAAAAGGGATTTAAGGTCCCTTCTCACCCAAACCATCCCAGGATTCTGTGATTCCATGAAATCAGTGGGAGTGATGGTAAAATCCCGGGAATCCTGGTGTGCTGGATCCTGCTCCTCTCCCATCCCTGGTTCCAACACCAGCTCTTCCCTTCCCAGAGTTCAGACCCTGGACCAACCACCAGACAACGACCTTCCCAAACTTTGTCTGGATTAGCTGAATTCCAGTTGGGTTTTTTTTGGCATTTCTGCTCGCCTTGGAGCAAAACATATTGGATTCTCCAAAGAAGAATGGATCAATGGAAGAATGATCTTATGGATCACCTTCTGAAAAGCTCCTCAGTCCTGGGTTTATTTCCAAAGCTCCTCAATTCCAGGTTTATTTCCAAAGCTCCTCAATCCTGGGTTTATTTTCAAATTCCAAATGATTTCCCACCCAGAGATGCCACGAGCACACCCTCCCCTCCCAAATCCAATTATTCTGGCTAATTTTTGTACAAAACAGCACAACAGCTTTGCTGGGTGAGAGCCAATGCTGGGAAGTGTTCCCTGCACAGAGCCAGGGCTGTTCCTGCCTCTCTGTCCCACTCAGATCCCAGTTTGGATCCCACAGAGCTCTCAGAGTGATGGGATTTCAGTGGAGCTCCCAGAGCTGTCCCACAGCTCCCTCTGCTCTCCCAGAGATCCTTTCCTGGAATTCTGCTCCTCCTGCACCACCAACCTCAGGCAACTCGGACAAAACCTCGGAGCTGCTTCTCCCAAATCCACGGCAAGCAGGACAAAGGGCTGGGAATGCTGCTGAGGGAGCTCACTGGCTCTGATATCCCATTCCAGCAGCGTTTCCCTGCTGTGGGAGCTGCTGGGAATAAGAGGTGCTGGAATTGTTGGAATTACAGCTTTAACATGAAATCGACGGAACGGACACCACGGTGCTGCAAGGAAAACCTGCAGCTTATGGAAAATCCTTCCTGGAGGGAATTCAGCCGGATGAGGAGGCTCCAATCAATAATAAGAGAAGCAGAGACGCCCAAATTTGCTAAAGCAGCTCCACGAACCTCCTTGAAGTTATCGAACGCAGACAAAATGATCTCGTGGCCCCCTCGGACGAGGCAAACGGCTGCCAGAAGCTCCAGGACCAGGGCCTTTGTCCTGTGGAGAAAAGCGAGGGAGACACTCAGGGACAGCACCTGATCCAGCTGCTCCCTGCCTGAGGGAAAACGTGGGAGCTGGAGCCTCATCCCGTGTGTTTTTAACCCCCTGGAACCAACATCCCTGCAAGGTGCCCAGCGCTGATCCGGGGCATTTCGCCTCTCCCGGGATCATGCAGCTTTCCCCCCGTTTCAAAGCTTCTCACACCATGCAGGGATTGAAATCCCAAGTTGGAAATTCAAGCAAGAAGGCGCTGGCAGAACTCTGGCAGAGGCAGGGCAGTGTTTGAGAGCTGCTGCTCGCAGGGAATCCCCTGCACACGTCTGGAGGAGCAGCTCTGCAGCCCCCACCACCTTCCTTGGAGCCCAGTTTTTAATGGAAGTGCTTAAAATTCCAATCCGCAGTTTTCCCGACACAAATCTGAATTATTCTCCGTGATAATTTGTATTTATAGCCCCCCCCACCACACACACAATTCACTGCAGGAACACAGGATGTCGGAGCACGTCCTTCTCCTTAAAAATCAGGAATTTGAGCTGACTTTCAGCAGTGAAACAGAGAGAAAACAAGATCACTGAGGGAAAAACATGCAGCAAACTCGGTGTAACCCTCATGGAAATAATCCACAGTATTTTCTTCCAGGATTCCTGGAAAACAAAAGACTTTCTGGGCAGCTGAGCTCTGAGCAGAGGCAAACCATGCACACACACAGAAAAAATTAGTCCCATGCTCAAGCAGCGACTCAAAGCAGATGTTACAGAACAAGAAATACCTTGTGGGCTCTCAAAGGGTCAAGGTTATCTTTGGAAACCAGAAAAAATGGTCACTTCCCTAGGAAATTTTAAATGGAATGTTCAATTCTGCCTCCTCCAGGGTGCTTTTTTTTTCTCCTCCTGCCACAAGAAGAACTTCCAGGGTTTTTCGGGATCGAGGAGCTGTCGTGGGGATTTGCTGCAGCATTCCCTCTGAGGGGGACGTGTGTGGGGAGGGGATGGAGATCCCTGGGATTGGGGTCTCCAGTGCTGCCCACGCCTCTGGGATCAGTAAAATCCCCTGGAGCTGCTGCTTCCCCTGGGCACTTCCCAGCCATCCCTGAGCACCCAAACCTCAGGGCTCTCCAACAGCTCCCACGGGGCCAAAACGAACAGAATTTGGGGTTTGAGCAGCACTGACATCAAGTTTAGTCCTCAGATTACTTTAGCCTCAGATTATTTTAAAGAGATTTTTTTATCCACCAAAATTGAAATAACCCGCTTCTTCCAACAGTGAAAACTTGGGTTCTCCCCTGACTTCCAGGCACTGGAAAACGATTTAAATGATAGAAAATGATTTTAAAAAAATGATAAAAACAACAAACTTCCCATTTCTCCTTGGCTTGCTGACCTGAGGCTGAATAAAAGGAAGAAGGAAGAAGCTGCTTCCCTCAGGGCAGGATTCCTGCTCCTGCTCCCAGCCAAGACCCAGGCTGGGAATTCACACATCCAGGGCTGTTCATCACCTCACCCCCGTTTCACCTTTCCTTGGAAACATCTCTGTGCCAGAGCTGGGTTTGTTAGACCTGCCAAGGTTCGGAATTCCAGGATCTGCTGGGGGTGGGATCGCAGGGAGTTGTGTGGGAGAGGAGGGACATGGAATCCCCAGCAGTTCCACTGAGGAATTCCAGCACCACGGCTGTGGCTGCAACCTGACCCAGAATGGGAACGAAACCCTTTCCCAGAGAAATTCCCAGCTACGGATCTTGGATAACATTTCCTAAAGAAGATTTTCCCTCTCTTCAGGAAAATCCCACCTTAAGCTGCTCATTGCCAGTGGGGTTGCCTTGCACTGCTGGAGGGCTCCAGCAGCCAAATTTCAGCTGGATCCCAGAATTCCAGGATGGTTTGGGTGGGAAGGAGCCTAAAGATGACCCAGTGCCACCCCTGCACAGGCAGGGACACTTCCACTGTCCCAGGCTGCTCCAACCTGGCCTTGGACCCTTCCAGGGATCCAGGGACAGCCACAGCTTGTCTGGGAATTCCCTCCCAGCCCCTCCCCCCCCTCCCAGCCAGGAATTCCTTCCTGATTTCCCACCTAAATCCACGCTCCTTCAGCCTGAAGCCAAAACTAAAGCTGGAGAGCCAGCAGCTTCTGGAAGCACAGGAATCAGACACCCACTGCTCGTTTATCTGCACCACTCCACAGATTCCACCTGATCCAGAGCAAAGCCTGATTTTTCCTACAGATCCCCCTCTGGAAGCCCTTTCCAGGCCCTCTTTACTCACCTGCTCGTGAAGCCCTAGAGGGAGGAGGAGCCTACCTGGGGTTCTTGTTGTTCAGGCTCAGTGCAATCTCGTTAACGGCGTGAGGGTGGGACATGACCATGTTGAATCCATACTGGGAAGAGAAGGGACAACCCTGCCTCAGTCTGGCACCAAAACCCCACAAATCCCACAAATCCCACCTCTCCCAAACCCCACAAATCCCACTTCTCCCAAACCCCACAAATCCCACCTCTCCCAAATCCCACAAGTCCCACCTCTCTCAAATCCCACCTCTCTCAAATCCCACAAGTCCCACCTCTCTCAAACCCCACAAATCCCACCTCTCCCAAATCCCACAAGTCCCACCTCTCCAACCAGATCCTGTGGCAGCTTCTCCCGATGCTCTAAGCCAGATAAAACCCCGTGGAATTTAAAATAGGAGTATTTCATTCTCCCACTGGACATCACAACTTCCAGCTCTGGGTATTCCACGATTTTACAATTCCCTGCCAGCAGCAGTGTGGGAAGTGCTGGGTTTGGCCATTTCAGCAACAAAAATGGTCCAAGAGCTGTTCCTACACCACTCCCAGCCCTCTGCTCATTCCTTCCTCCCTCCAATCCCTATTTGATTTATTTAAATAAATATTTTATCCCTCCATCATTTATTGTCTGAATTGGAATTTGCAGTTCAGCTTCCAAACCCGACTCTTCTGCAGTCCCTGCACGAGAACTGCTGGCTTTGCCCTCCAAAATCCAAACAGACCCCCCTCGGAATATGCTCCACTTGTTATTGGATGGTTCCTTGCATCCTGTCAATCCTAGGGATTGCCACCGCCAGGGCAGAGCTCCCACAAATCCCTCCCAACTCCTCATCAAGGTGTTCACCACAGCTTTTCCTGGGTTTAGCAGAAAATCCCAAATTTCCGACTCTCCCAGGGCATGCTGCACGATCCCAGCATCCCCTGGACAGGGAAAAACCTCAGGAAAATAAAATGAGCTCGGCCTCGTGGGTTTTTTCCAGTTATCCCAAGTGCTCTGCCATAAGGGAAAACTTGGATTTTCCACCTTCTCTGAAAAATCTCCTATTTTGGAGCGTTAGTACTAAACTCCAGACTAATTATAACCTAATTAGCTGCATGTCTAATGAACAGAAGCTGGCCCGACATGCCCAGGCTCTTATTGCCCTTTCCCTAAATCCCTAAACAACAGCATTGTGTCCCATCCCTTCCCATTTTATGAGAATTTCAACATTTCCATCAATTTTCCCTTAAAAATCCCCCCTTTTACCTTCCCTCCCCCCTTCCCAACACCCCAAGAATCCCATGCTCCCGAAGGGAATTACCTGGTAGTTCATAATGGCCCGTAAACACATGATGCACACGTGGACATCATCCTTTTTACTCACTAATCGGGAATTTTTCAGGGTTCTTCGGCTTGGCAAGGTGTTGTACCTGCAAAAAAAACCCCATTTCTCATCAATCACAGGACTGTTTTTAGGGAAGGAAGAGGAAAATCCCCCCACTGGGTGAGGATGCAGGAGTTTTCCAGAGGACAAGCAGAAATTATTCATGGAAATAAAGGAGGAAAAGGTCCTGGCGAGGATAAAAATCCAGATGTTTGGCTCCAGCAGGAGCTGCACCTCAGCCCTTCCTGCCAGCACAGGGGACAGGGAATATTCCCAATAAAACACTGGTTATTTGTGACCTCCTGGCTCATCCCTGCAAATTCCCTGTTTAAATCCACAAAAAAAAAGCAAGGACATGGAATACCACACCAGTTTTTCTGACTTCCTTGCTCATCCCGGCAAATTCCCCCTGTCTAAATCCACAAAAAAGGCAAGGACAGGCAATACCACACTGGTTTATTGTGACTTCTTGGCTCATTCCCAAAAATTCCATTTAAATCCAAACAAAAGGCAGGAATAGGGAATACCACACGGGTTTATAGTGACTCCCAGGCTCATCCCTGAAAATTCCCTGTTTAAATGCATGACAAAAGCAGGAACAGGGAATACCACACTGGTTTATTGTGACTTCCTTGCTCATCCCTGAAAATTCCCTGTTTAAATCCACACTAAAAGCAGGAACAGGGAATATCACACTGGTTTATCGTGACTCCCAGGCTCATCCCTGCAAATTCCCTCTTTAAATGCACAAACCAAGAGGAACAAGGTGCCACACCAGGGCTGGGTGCTCCCTGTGCCCACCCTGCCCACGGAGAGCCCACAATTCCCAGTTTTCCACAATCCCTCCCCTGAGCTTTCCCTTCCCAGCCGTGCCGAGATGAAAGAACGCCCAAATTCAAAGCAGGATTCTGTCAGAGGAGTTGTTTTTTTTTTTTTTTCACCCATAAATATGAATGAATCCAGCAGCTCAGGGCACTGTGGGATTTCGGGGAACGTGACCCAGTTTGGGATCAGCACGGAGAGGCTGGAGCACTGGAGCTGCATTTTGGGATCAGCACGGAGGGGTTGGAGCACTGGAGCTGCATTTTGGGATCAGCACGGAGGGGCTGGAGCACTGGAGCTGCATTTTGGGAGCAGCACGGGAGGAGGCTGCTGGCCCCGGGCTCTGCACCTGCTCCTGGATATTTGGGATGCTCCGGGTGGGAATGGGGCTGCCAGGGCTGCCCCACACCCCTCCTGCTGCCCCTGGGATCAGCTCAGGGCTCGCTCCTGTCCCCAGTGTCCCCTCCCCAGCCACAACAGAGCGACCTCAAACTGGGAATCTCAACTGGGAAGTGTGGAAGCACCTCCAGTGCTGCCTGGGCAATGTCCAACCACCCCAGACCTGCCAATTCCACACGTTCATTCCACCAAATATGAAAAACACGGCAAAAAACAGCTTTTAAAGTCCTTTTTAGTCCCCCAGAGATGATTCCTACACCGCTTTATCTCACATTTAAATTATGAAGGGCTGCAGAATTATTTTCCATACATTTTAAATCAGATTAATGAGATTTTTATCATGCCACTGTTGGAAGAAAAATAATTTCCTCAGTGCTTAAATTTCAGAGCTGAAGCATCCACCAGTTCTGTTGGCTCTAAGAAAAGTCTATTTAAACAACGAAAATGACCATAAATCCAGATTTGGGTATTTCCAGGTGCTTGGAGAAACAGAGTTGGGGAGCAAGGATACTCCAGCATGTCCAGTGCTGGGTCTGATCTGCCTGGAATTTCAGCTTGGATCCAACCACTGGGATGGAATCTTCCCAAGCTGAGATGATCCCTCCTAAACCTCTCCCCCCCTGGCTGCTTTCCAGGCCAAACTGGGAGAACTGGGAATGTTCCCCTGGAGAAGGGAAGGCTCCAGGGAGAGCTCAGAGCCCCTTGCAGGGCCTGAAGGGGCTCCAGGAGAGCTGGAGAGGGACTGGGGACAAGGGATGGAGGGACAGGACCCAGGGAATTTCCTGGGATCACTTCCTGCCTCTCCCTCTTTTCCCACTGCTTGGCATCACCCACCTCCCTCCTCCTGGCACAGCCCCAGCTCCGAGAGCTTCCCCCCGAGCCAGGGCACAACCCAGGGGTGAGAGCTTCCCCCTAACCCAGGCGACCACCCAGCGCNCCAGAAAATCATGGGGGAACTGACACCACCAAGAAGAAGAAGATTGTGGGGGGACTGACACCACCAGAAAATCATGGGGGAACTGACACCACCAAGAAGAAGAAGATTGTGGGGGGACTGACACCACCAGAAAATCATGGGGGAACTGACACCACCAAGAAGAAGAAGATTGTGGGGGGACTGACACCACCAGAAAATCATGGGGGAACTGACACCACCAAGAAGAAGAAGATTGTGGGGGGACTGACACCACCAGAAAATCATGGGGGAACTGACACCACCAAGAAGAAGAAGATTGTGGGGGGACTGACACCACCAGAAAATCATGGGGGAACTGACACCACCAAGAAGAAGAAGATTGTGGGGGGACTGACACCACCAGAAAATCATGGGGGAACTGACACCACCAAGAAGAAGAAGATTGTGGGGGGACTGACACCACCAGAAGACCTGAAGATCATGGGGGACTGACACCACCAAGAAGATGAAGATTGTGGGGGGACTGACACCACCAGAAGATCGTGGGAGACTGACATCACCAAGAAGACCTGCTGGAGAAGATCGTCGAGGCACCAGTGGGACCCATGGAGTGGTGATATTCTTTTTATTCTGTCTCTGGCACGCCTCATCCCCCCCGCCTATTTTCCATTTCTTTCTCTCTCCTTTTCTCTTTCTCTTTCTCTCATATTTGCTATATAATAAAACCCATATTATTGCCACTGGCATATGGTCTCGTTTGCACCTTAATTGGGGCAGAGGAACTTCCAAGGAACCTTAATAATAATAATAATGATTGGATCCTAACACTGGATCTTGACAGACCTGGCCCTGGAACAGGCCCTGGAGAGCTCCTGAGCTGAGCCAACCCCTCAGGACAGAGGGAATCCCACCTGGATCCCACCATGCCCTCAGCAGAGGCCATTCCTCCCCACGGCCACCAGAGCCCAGAATTAACCAGCATTTTTGTACAGCAACTCCTGAACACGGCTCTGCCCCTGGAACTCAGGCTCTGCCCCTGGAATTCAGTGCTCAGGATGCTTTTTCCCCGTGTTTGCAGCCATTCCAAGGCTCGCTGATGCTTTTGTTTCCTCCCCCAAGGCGGGGCAGGCCGGTGGCAGCTCCGACGCCTCCCTTAGAGCACCATGAGCCAGGGAAAGGGTGGATGAGCTTCTTCCTCCTGCTTCTCCTTCATCCCTGCTTCCCCGAGGCTTGGCCCAGCAGCTGGAGGACTCGCTGGGTTGGATTTCCTGTCTGCTGCAGGTCCCAGATGATGTCACCCCCAGGATATTTAGCCTGCTAATTAAAGGCAGAGGGATCCTCTTTCATTTTCCCCGGCCCCTCCTCGCAAGGGGAGCTACAAAACCTTTCCCCTGCACAAAAAAAAAGGCAGGAACTGAAAAGCTGAGGCTGTGGAAGCTCCTGCAGAGGGGAATGGGCTCCTCCTGCCAGTCTGGCACACGTGGGGAGGGAGACAATCCAGAGTTTTGGGATGAGGAGGATGAAGGAAGAGCAGGATTTTAGCTGCTGTGTGGGAAAACCAGCAACCAGCAAAGCCAAAGCCAATCCTACGCTGGAATAGAGAGTTTGAGGTTCTTTTTCTCACCCAGATCTGACAGAAAAACGTTTCTGTTGATGAATAATTCCATCATTTTTTATATTTTAGGGCCACAGAGGTGCTCTGAGGGCTGGAGCCCCTCTGGAGCAGGGCTGGGAGAGCTGGGAATGTTCACCTGGAGAGGAGAAGGATCCAGGGAGAGCTCAGAGCCCCTTGCAGGGCCTAAAGGGGCTCCAGGAGAGCTGGAGAGGGACTGGGGACAAGGCACGGAGGGACAGGACACAGGGAATGGCTTCCCACTGCCAGAGGGCAGGGATGGATGGGATATTGGGATGGAATTCCTGGCTGGGATGGATTTCCCAGAGAAGCTGTGGCTGCCCCTGGATCCCTGGCAGTGCCCAAGGCCAGGCTGGACACTGGGGCTGGGAGCACTCAGATAGCTGATGAAAGGTTGGAATTAGATCCCAAACCCTTCTGGGATTCCATGACGTGCCCAGTCCAGTGGTGCAGACTTTGAATGCCCCAATTTAATACAAATCCCAGCTGATTTCTCCCAGCATTTGCACCTTTTTATCTGCTGAAGAATACCCTGCTCTCCCCTGGCTCCCAGGAGAGCAGCCCAGGGTGGGTCCCACAGAGATGAGAAGCTGAAATTCATCAGGGCTGGGCGGATTTTGGGTTCCACCCCTGCAATTTTGCTGGTGGTGGGTTGGAAACTGTGGGTTCTGTATCAACTGACAGCAAAAAATTCCTTCGGAAAAGAAGGTTTTGGCTCATCCCAGCAGTTTGGGGTTTCTGTGATCTCCCAGAGCTGCTCACAAAGATGTTCTGGTGAATTAAGAAGTATCTGACAAAAATTAGGATTTCCCCAGGCCTCTGAGCAGTGAAAGTGTCACTGGCAAAGCCCAAATTCAGTGACTGCAGCTCCCAAAACCCTGTCAAATTTGAGCCCAATTACTGAATGCACTCAAAGCCCATTTACGGATTTGCCCGGATCGTTCTCTCCTCACGGCCTCGACAGATTCTGGAGGAAGAACTGAAGTTTCTCAGCTCAATCCACATGGAAACTCCAGGATTTTTCTCAGAAGAAAGGGAATTTCTAATGGGCTGGGACACTGCAAAGCCTCCATTAATATTTATATGACTGCAGAGTCTGGCTCTCAGTAAAGCTCCGTCTCCCAAAAAAGCAGCAAGAAAATCCCCAAAGGTTCTTCCCCCTTTTTCATCCTCCTGCCCTCATTTTGGTGTCGGTTTCCCAAATCCCTGTGCCTCCTCTTAAGGAAAAAAAACCCTCCCGGTTGCCAAGGAAACGCAGGGAGCAGGGAATTGGCAGCTTTAGCCCTGCTAAAAGGAGCTGCGGGAGGCAGCTGGAGCTGGAATTACAGAGGGACAGTCCTGGAGCACGGACAGAGCTCTGCCCATCCCAGGCCAGCTCCTGAATTTTGCATTATCCTGGAGAGATTTTCTCCTTTCCTCCTCCTTTTTCCTCCAGGAGGGAGGAGCAGATCTTTCAGCCCAGCTTGGATGGGGCTTGGAGCAACCTGGGGGAGTGGGAGGTGTCCCTGCCCACGGAATGGGATGAGTTTAAACCTTTCCCACCCAAACCAGTCTGGGATTCTGGGGCTCCTTTCTCCCATTCCATGGTTTCCACCACTCCAGGAATTTCCACACATCCCAAAAATCTCATTTACCTGGAGACGGGGCAGAACCTCCTAGTTTTTCCCAAAAAAACCACACTGCACCCTCTCCTCAGTTGAGCACCTGCCTTGTTCTGATTCTCCTTCAGTTCACCAATATTTACTAATTATAAAAATTACAATTAAAACAATTACAATTAATAAAAAAACCCTTCCTTCTTAAAAACCTCTCACCTACCTTGAGCTTTCACTTTATATTTTTTAACACACATAATCCCCGGCTATTGAAAAAATACACTTTTAAAAACAGACCTTTAAAAAAATAGGCATTTTTAAAAACGCACTTGAAAAAAAATACACATGTAAAAGGATATTAAAAATACAGATTCTACAACACGGATTTAAGGAAAAAAAACCCACCAAAACTCAATCCAAAAATGCTGCCCCAGTACTAAGATGGCTCTGGAAGCAGGAGGAAAATTTTGGCTGGAAAACTCTGCCAGGTCCCGTTTCCGTGGCAGTTTTGGCTACGAGTAAAATCTCTATTTATAACAAAAAGAGGAGCTAAGAAGGACAAGGACTAAAAGCTCTAAGCTGAGGTACCAAACACAACTATTGGACGAGGAGAACTCGGCTCTCGCTTCCACACCAAGCACGCTTCCCTCTCTCCGTGAAAATCCCGCTCTACGGAAGCCGAGCCCGCTGGGAGTTCTAATGTGATAACCACACGTGCTGGAGCCTGGCTCCCTCCTCCCGGCCTGGGGCTGTCCCAGCCCGTGTGGCCACCAGATTCTCCATGGCACGGGAGCAGCAGCGCCGGCCCCGGGGCTCCGTGCCCTGCAGGGATGCCTCCCACCGCGACTTACGGGATTTTCCGGGCGGAAGCGCCATCGGCGGAGCGCAAAGGGAAGCTGCTCCACAGGCAGTCGGCTGCCAAGCAGCTGTGGCAGCGTTTGAGCTCAAGGTGGCCGGGCAGAGAAACCAATCTGATGGTGTGTGAGAGGAGATGAGAGCACGGGCGAGGACGGGAGAGGTGGGAAAGGTGGGAGAATGGGGAAAGGGCGTCCGAGCGGGAAAAGGGAACGGAGGAGACGTTGCAATGGAGAGTCAGACAGGTGAGGAATAAAGGGAGATGTGAGAAAGGGAAAAGGGTGGAAGGAAAGGAAGAGAAACAATGTAAGAGACACGTAAGGTATTCCTGACTTAGGCATTCCTGACTTAGGCATTCCTAATCCCAAGCTCTCCTCCCGAGGACGCAGCGGAACCAGCACCTCCTGCCAGCTCGGGCTCCACCACTTCTGGCAGAGCAATTAAGGAGCAAAGAACAGCAAAACCACTAAAAAAACCCTAAATCCAATGGCCAAGGGATCCTGCTGCGCTCCACAGCTGGATTTCTCTCCCAGAGCTCTCCTCCTCCCCACTGCCTGAGGGCTGGGAATGGAATCTTCCAGGTACAAGGTTTGGAGCCACCGACCATCGAGCCCAGGGCCACGGTCACTGCCTGGCAAAGCAAAACCACCTCTGCTGCAAGGGAAACCTGGAAGTGAGGCCTCACTGGCTCCATTTCTGGACACTTCTGTGCCCACAGGATTATGGGGCAAAACTCCATAAAAGCCAAAAAAAAATATCCCAAAGGATCCAGCACTCGGAGCTGCACCCCTGGTAACAGTACTGGGATCTGAGGGGAGTGGTTGGAGTGGGACATCCAAGGAATGGAACAGAGGTGACTGTCAATAAATCCTGGGAAGTGATCCTGCCTTTTCCATAAATAAAACTGAAAAAAAAAGGAATATTGGGAGAGAGAGGCTTGGTAGTAAAGCGTGGAATGGATGGAGTGACAGCAGGTCTGGGGGAGGGAAGTGGCCTTTCCAAAGCATCCCATATCCCATTCATGGCAGCACGGAAGGAATATGCTGCTGGAAAAGATGGGACACGGGATGGGAGCCCCGGACTGGCTGGGTCCATGGAAATGCTGAGCTGCATTCTGGAGAAGAGGAATTCCTCTGCACGAGGAAACGCATCCCCAGCTCATCCTTGGAAATGATTCCTGCCCCTTCCCCAGCCGCTGCCCCCGAGAGGCTCCTTCCACCTCCAACCACCAACTCCTTCCTGTGCCACAGCTCCCCTGGGAACAGAGGGAAGATGAGGGATCCTGATGGGAAAAGCTGTCCCACTGCAGATCCCCAGGATTCCGTACCGCAGAGTCGAGTGCCGGCCGGAGCGGGAGATGCTGTTCCCAACGGGAGAGGGCAAATTGCTGCCCCTGTGCAGGTCCTCGATGGATCGGCTCCAGGGCTTGGACTTGTCCATGGAGCTCTCCACGCTGTTCTCCAGGCTCTCAAAGTCAAACCTGCAGGGAAACGGGAATTCCAAGGCCGGGTTAGGCGGAAGAGACGCGCGCGGAGTTTTCCTTCCCGCTGCGGCTTTTGGTGGAATCACAGAACCACTGGACAAAGCCAAATGGGACAAAAGGGAAGGAAAAGCTCTCCAAGACCAGCAGGTCCAACTGCTCCCTCAGCACTGGGAAGGTCCCTCCCCACCCAAACCATTCCAGGGTTCTGTGATTTCCACGGGTGGGATAATGATGGAAAAGGAGAGTTGTGGTGCTTGAGGGACACGGAAAAATCCAGGGAAACGGGATGAGCTTCATGGGGAAGGAAATCCCAGAACCACAGCTCCATTCAGGTTGGGAAAACCCTCCAAGACCATGGAGTCCAACCATTCCCAGCCCTGCCAAGGCCAGCACTGCCCCTTGTCCCCAAGTGCCACATCCCCACGGCTTTGAGTCCCTCAGGGACACACCCAGACAGGATCCAACAGCTGCTTCCAAATAAAACAAATCCAACACTGGCTGCTTGCTGAGGAACAGCCCTGCCTGGAAGGAAAGGCTGGGAATTCTGGGAATCTCCAGAAATCAGCTGTGCAAGTACCACTTCGGTTTCCTGCATCCCAGTTCGGCCCCACAAACCTCCCAGCACATTCAAATACCACCACAGCCATCCCAGATTCCCTGATTTCTGACTCCCTGCCCGCTGTTCTGCGATTCCAAGCAGGAATTGCTTGTTCCCCTTCCAGCTCCTGAGGTTATTACTCATGTTCCCCATGTGAGAGGGGAAAAACCCAGCGAGTCCCTTGCGTGCATTTGTATAAATTTAGGAAGAAAGGCTTTGTACAAACATTTCTTTTTGCTGTGCATGGTTTTTTCCAGTGGGTAACATTTGAAACCATAGGATTTTCCCTCATAAATTTTCCTGCAACCCCACCACAAATCTCTTTTCTGGGCAGTGACAGACATAAATCTGATGGCAGCCTTGCTAAAAATAAATTATCAGCTCTCCCCAGCTTGAGTTTCTACTCTAAAATTATCTTTAACCTAAGGCTTCTTTTTCATTTTGATATAAAAAAAAATCTGCTACGGTATCCTGAATGAATGTGGATTAATTCCCCGTCCCTGGAATTGTCCACAGCAAGGCTGGATGGGGTTTGGAGCAACCTGGGGCAGTGGAAGGTTCCCTGTCCATGGCAGGGATGGGCTTTAAGGTGCCTCCCAACCCAAACCAGTCTGGGCTGATTCCATGACAAAAAACCAAAGTCTCAGCTGAAGATCTCGACTGAAAGCTGATTTCCCCACTGGTTTTTTGGAGCCCGTGTCATGATTTATGACCCAAAAAACTAAACCTGATCCCAACCTCCCAGATGTCAGAAAAACCTCCGTTTCCAGTCCTCCCAACTTCCAGAATGCCCCTGGAATTGCTCCTGAGTTGTGCTGCAGCACATCTGCCCCCGGGTCCCAGCTCTGCCTGCAGGAGCAGCGCCTGGAGGGTGGGAATCCCCTAAACACCGCGGGAACACAAAGCCCTGCACTCAGGCACCAGTTCCAAACCTATTTTCAAGGAATCCTGCATCTTTCCACACATTTGTGGGATGGGTTTTCCACCCCTAAGATGCTCAGAGACCAAAGATAAAAAATACAAATAGAGGTGAATAATCTCAAGGTTTAAATTCAGGCTTTTTTTTTTGTCTGTTGTGATGAGATAATTCCAGACTCACATCAAGATTCCCTCTGCTCTCAGGCTCACAGAATCATGGAATTATTGAGGCTGGAAAAGACCAGAACCACCAAACACTTCCCATGCCCACCAAACCACATGCCCAAATTCCACACCTCCTCCTTTCTGAACAATTCCACGGATTGTGCCTCCACCACTGCTCTGGGCTTCACCCCTTTGGAATGAAGGAATATTCCCTGATATCCAACGTATTTCCCGGCAGGAAATCCCAGGGATGTCTCACTTACGTGACTGCATACTGGGCAAAGGACAGGTATTCCACCAGGACATCCAGGCCTTTGTTCTCTTCATTCAGGAACTCCCTGACCCACCTGGGAGAGAAACACCAGGCATCAGAGCCTTCCAGGGGCTTTGGAATTCCCTGGAATCCTCACAAAAACCGGAGACAGAGCCACTGCAGCACTCTGGGTCTCACTCAGGGAAAAAAAAGCTTTTTAAAAGTGATTTAGAGGACTTGAAAGAGTCCTTTAGATGCCTTTCCAAACGTACTGAAATGAGGGGTTTTTACAGCACTGTGAAGGTCAACTCCTAACCCAGGGACTTGGCTCAGTTTTTATCTCATCCTGATTTCCAGCAGGCTGTAAAAGCAGGAAAAGAATCTCTGATGGACACCTGGGTGTGCATTTAACAGCGATTTTACCTCCTTTTTTTCAAAGGTGTTCACCTGTTACAGGGAATTCCGGCCCCTGGGTTTTGCCAAATAATTCAGGAAAATCTATTATCTTTCAAAGCTTTGGAAATGCCAAGAAAAATTTGAAAATCCATTAATTTAGAGATGAGGCAAGGGGGAAAAGGAAGCCCCAGCTCTCCCATGAATCCCAACTGGAGCAGCAAATCCCCTGGGAGTGGCTGGGTGCCACTGGAATGAGGGAATCCAGGGAGGGAAGTGGAGCTCCAGGCTCTGTGGAGAGGGAATTCATCACCTCTGAGTTATCCTGATCTTCAGGATGGTTTTTATTTTATTATTTCCCTGCTAAAATAACCAGCCTGGTGCTTTATAAAATGTGTTTTGAAAGAAATCCTTCAGCCAGGGGCACAGAAATGGACGCTGGTCCTGTTCCCTCTTTCACTGCCCTGGTGCAGCACCAAGGTTCCTCCTGCTCGCCCCAAATCCAAGAGCATCCACGGATGCCTCAAGCCTCTGCTGGGGAATCCCTGGTGGTGGAAAAAGAGGGAAAACCTGGCAGGGCCGTGGGAGGAGTTTTTGGGATGAGTTTTTGTGGATGTGGGAGGAGCTTTTGGGATGGTGCAGCTCCAAGGAAGGTTCCCACCACCACACTGGGAACTGCAATTCCTCCCACGGCTTAAAACACCCCCATTCCCCCAAAATCACAGCAGAATCCCAAAAAATCGATGGAACTGAGCTGGACACAGCGTGTGATCATGGAGAAAAACCCTGGAAAAGCTCCCTGGCTGATGCCCCAGTGCTGGGCCAGCTTCTGGTCCCACAGGAAGGCGAAATTGGTGGGAATGTGGATGGGAAAGGGATGTCTGATAAAAAACTAAAGCTCTGGCAATTCTACTGCAGCGATTTGGGATGGATTTCCTGCTTTGTGGAGAAATGCTGGCGATGTTATTCCCAGCCAGGCTCCACGAACTGCCCCATGTTAAAGCTATAAAGCAGCAGGGGGGGTGATATAGAAATTTATAGCTGCAGCATTATTTTTATTCTGGACACAGCCACACTCCCTGTGCTCTGACTGAGCAGGAGCCGACTCCAAGCTTCCCTCAGCCCTCAGAAAAACGTGGATGAATCCATCAGGAAAGGATTAAAGCTGAATTATCCTCCTGAGATGCCCAGCTCCCCTTAACTAAGCCCATCAGGCTTTAATTATCAATCCAGTGGCATCACTTCTGGACATGCATAGAGGTGTTTTCTCAAGGACAGGCATCTTTAGAACTAAAAAAAACCAAATTAATAAATAATAAAAAAATAAATTCATAAATAAAATCTATTTTAAAATAAGAAAGAATAAAAATAAAAATAGTAAAACCTAAAAATAATAAAGAATAAAAATAGTAAAAAATAAATTGAACCAGAGGCATCAAAAATCCTTACCCAATGTGGTTTGTCCTCAAGGAAATTTCCAGTTCTCGGAGCACCTGAGTCGACTCCTGGACTCGTCTCCTGAATTTCTGCAATGGAATGAGCAGCAAAAATAACAATTAGGCTCTATTAAAAAATATCAACATCTCACCCAGCACAGAGGGAATAAAGAAAACATGGAGGTAACTGAGAGCTCCTCCAAATCCCCAGGAATGCTGCAACAACAGCCCAGCAGTCAACAAAAACACGTGTGGAGAAATCCCTCCTGTTCCCAGGAACATCCTGCAGCTTCCAGGATTAAGGAAATTAAAAGCCTGGAGATAAATAAACATTTCTTTATAAACCAAGCTTTGGTTTAGGATCAAACTTTCCCCTGAAGATTGCAGAGGTCCTCTTTAGAAAACGAGGTGCCAGAGAGCCGACGGGGACACCTCAATCCCATCTGGAGCAGGACTGGAGGATGCTCTTCTCCCTGTCCATGGAAAAGGGCTAAAACAGCTGGAGAAATTCCTCTGGAGCAGCTGTTTTGGCACATTCTCATTTCTGAGCAAGGTAAATGGGTGAAGAAGGACAAGGGCAGGCTGAGTGGGATGTTGGGAAGGAATTCCTGGATGTGAGCGTGGCACGGGTTGGAGGCCAGGTGCAGCCACGCAGCAGAACCAGTGACACCACCTCAACCCCAGCAAGAATCCCACTGGGACGAGCTCTCCCATCCTTCTGGAAATCCCTCCGTGCCAGCCCAGGCTGAGGAGAGGCTGCGGCTGATCCGGAATGACCCAACAACAGGCAGGAACTCGGGAGGTTATTTTCAGCCCCTCTGGGTTTGTCATTTGTCACAGGAGCCCTGGACAAGAAAGGCTCCAATGTGAGCCCACGGAGCGAAGCCAAACACGGAACAATCTCCAAAACCCTCCGGAGAAAAAAACCACAAAGACCCCGTTCACCGGGCTGGGAAAAAATCCACACAGGGAAACGTCAAGGTTTCCTAGGAAATGGTTTCCTGCTCCTGGCTGGGGGCTCCAACAAGAGCAGCGCTGTCCCAAGGCCTCCCCTGCCCAAGGACACGGGCTGGGAGCACAGGAGCCAGGGGCAGCTTCCTCGTGCCAGGGAATCGCCGGGCAGCATCCGTGTTTTCCACAGGGAACCGACTCGGATCACTGCAGGGCAGCACGGAGCTGGGATTGCTGGGATTGCTGGGA
>VZTG01000999.1:235403-251576 GCA_013397845.1 Melanocharis versteri | reverse complement strand
CATGGATGGAGCTGATCCCCATGGATGGAGCTGATGCCCATGGATGGAGCTGATCCCCGTGGATGGAGCTGATCCCTATGGATGGGAATTGTCACATGGATGGAGCTGATCCCCATGGATGGAGCTGATCCCTATGGATGGAGCTGACCACTTTGGATGGTGCACCCAGCTGCACTGAGCCTCTGCCAGGCAAATTCCCAGAGAAAAGGACTCAAAACTTGGGCACCCATTCCCAGGAGTGAGCTCAGGGCCATCAGACAGGGGTTTAGCCAAAGCCAGGCCTAGAGCCCGGCTCAGGGACAATTTGTCAGATTATTTACTGAAGCTGATGGTATTAAAACAAGCTGTACTCCATGTCAGTTGGCTTCCCAACATCTGCTCTCCTTCCCAAGCTGGAAAACTGCAGCCAATTCCCAATTTCTCTTTGCTTCTCCCTGGAACTTTTCAGGGCATTTGCACAAAGGCAGGAAGGAACCTGGATCCCAGGACCATCCTGGCTGAGGAATGAGGGACAGGCAGGAGGAACCAGGATGCTCCTCACCTTCCTGGTCACTGCTGGGTCCAGATATCCCTTCAGCTTCTGGATATAAGTGTGTGGAGGATTCTTCACTTGGAATCTTTCCTGGAAAAGAGACGGGGATAAACATCAGGAATTTTTCTGCATTTATTTTATACACAGAACACGTGCACCACATACATATGAAATCATGTTTATTTATAATACATTATATTTAAGTGGATAATCTATGCATGCAAATAAAACATATTTAAATGGATCTTGATATTTATATCAACAGTGTAAAAATACACCTTAAACATTCCGTGGGAATTCTGAATTTTAGTTGCACACCCATTTGAAGTTTCAGGGTTTCTGCTCACCAGGAGCATGGAGAGGAAGGAGAGAGGTCAGGAGAGTGGATGCATGTCCATGGTGGATTGAAAATACCAACACAAAATCCCTTTTAATCACTTGGAAAAAAACCTTCCACTATCCCAGGCTGCTCCAAGCCCTGTCAACCTGGCCTTGGACACTGCCAGGGATCCAGGGGCATCCATGGAATAACCTGTGCCAGGGCCACCCCACCCTCCCAGCCAGGAATTCCTTCCCAATATCCCACCTAGCCCTGCTCTCTGGCAGTGGGAAGCCATTCCTCAAGGTCCCAACACCTCCTGCAGGGATCACACCATCTCCAATCCCCCCTCAGCCCCAGATCACAGATTTTGGTGACAAACACCAGCTCTGTCTTCTGAGACTCCCTGATTTTTCCCTGCTTTCCCAGTGTCCAGCTGGAAGTTTACCCCACCAAAGCTGCAGTGAAACACGAGCTGTTCCACGAGCAGCGTGCTGTGTCCAAACCTCCTCACAGCATTCCCAAAAGTTCTGGTCCTACTTGTATCTTGGAAGAACTTTCAGCTATTCTGCCCCTTTCCCCGGAGGAAAGACCTCATCCCAATCTCCTCCTGCAATTTCCCCTTTTATAAATCTGAAACCTCCCTTTATTAGGTCAGGATGCAATTCTGACAGCATTATCCCAAAGTTATTCCAGAATGAACAGGACGCTGCTGCCCAGTTACCAGAACTGTCTGCACACTACAAGTTCTTCCTGTTATTATCTTGCTGCTTGCTGGAAAAAAAGTAATCCTTCATGGCCAGCAGGAGAAAATGAAGGAAAAACTCTTCCCTGAGCTCCACCAGCCCTGGAGGGAGCTCTGGAAGACACTGAGCACTCATGGCTTTCCTCTTTTACAACTGGATTCTTTTTCCATGCACCTCCACACAGCTCTGGAATTGGCATTTCCTTTTTTATCTAAAAACCAGCTCAGAAAATGCAAATTCCTTCGCTGAGGGTTCTTCTCTGGTCCAAAGTGACACCAGCAGGGTCTGTCCTGCTCCAGCACCACATCCAACACCACGGATTCCTCAGGGATTCCTGGAGCCAGGCTCACCTCAGTGCCTCCCATGGGCAGACAGAGATTTCCTGGAATCCCAGAGTGGTTTGGCTGGGAAGGGACCTCAAGGATCACCTAATTCCTCCCCCTGCCATGGCAGGGACACCTTCCACTATCCCAGGCTGCTCCAAGCCCCATCCAGCCCGGCCTTGGGCACTTCCAGGGATCCAGGGGCAGGAAGGTGGGTTCCTTCTGTGGTCACGTCCCTCACCTGTCCCAGAGGTGGGAGAGTCATCCCAGAGTGGTTTGGGTTGGAAGAAACCTTAAAGATCCTCCAATTTCAACCCTGCCACGTCCTCCTGGCAGCAGTATCCCATCCCAACAATGCTCCACGTTCCCTCTGCCATTTTTCCCCCCTTTTTGGGGGTTCTCTGCTGCTGACAGAGCTGTGTTCGGTCCAATCCCCCGGAGAAGCTCTTCTGCTCTTACAGATTTCTTTCTCTTCCCAACTAATCAACCCTCATCTGCTGAAGTGACAGGAGCTTTTCCCAACTGCCACTTTTAATTGCCTGGAATCTTCAAAATGAAATGTTTAAAGAGACTCAAGGAGCACATTTAACAGTCTGGGATGCAGCTACTACTGGATGGTTTTGTTTGTTTTCTTCGAACCTGGCTGCAATTACGTATTTATGTAATAATCTCTGCAGCAACTTCATTTAAAAAGATGCTGCTCGTTCCTGTGGAGTGGAATTATTTGGGTTAAAGGATTTTCAAGACGTTATCCACAAACAGCAAACACCAGCAATGCTCTTCCCCGAGGAGTGACCAAAAACCACTTGTGGTAAACATCTCCTAGGCCTGGAAACATTTTTACAGCCCCTTCAAGTGTTTCTTTTTTGCTGGTTTGGAAAGCTATGAGGGATCAGCCTTTAAAACTGCCCTTTCCTGGCTAAGATTCCTGTCTGGGTTTATCCAGCTCGGAGTGTTTTATATTAGAGGCTGATTAAGAAGCTGCAAGAGCCAGGGCTGGGGCCGTGCAGTGAGGCCTCTGGGTCACCCTGGATGCCTGGTCACAGCCACCCTCTTCCCAAAAATCCGACTGGGAGCTCCCAGGGGTTGGGAAGGCATGGTGCTGGCGGCAGGCTGATCTTCCTGGAATCCACTGGGATCCTCTCATGGTCCTCCTTGGGAGCATCCCAACACCCACAGCACTTCCCAAGGCCCTGCTCTGCCTCGGAAACCACAATTAAAGAGTTAAAAATCCCTGCTTTTTCCTGTCAGCTCCTCCCCTCCACTTCTGGCAATTCCCACCCACTCCCTGGCCAGTTCTGCTTCCAAACTCAGGATTCAACACCATCCCAACGACGAGTTTTTACCACACGCACAAAAAGCGTAAAATCCGGATTGGAGCGGCCAAACTTTGCTCAGCAAATCCTGTGGGGTGACATCACGGCTGGGACGTGGTGGCTTCCCTGGATTGAGCCATTCAGACACAACAAAGTTCCTAAATCCTGCTGAAACCTTTTTTATCTCCGCTACGTGACTCCTGTGAGCTCCGGCATTATCTGCAGCCTGAAAGGACAGGGGCACGGAGCAGCAACGACTCCACGCTGCCTTTGTCAGCCACCTACAAAGCAAACCAGCCTAATTCCCAAGGATAAAGGCCCTTTTTGACTTGGAAAATCCCTGAGGAGTGCTGTTGTAAGCCAGGATGGAACAGCACGGGGAATGCAAGGACAGCAGCACCAGAGAGCAACGAGATGAGCTGGGCCCAGCACTTCTCCTTTGGGGGAATAAACGGGGAGAATTCGCTGGGATTAAATTCAGAGAGGGATTTGGGACAAGGGCTGGAGGGACAGGACACAGGGAATGGCTTCCCACTGCCAGAGGGCAGGGATGGATGGGATATTGGGAAGGAATTCCTGCCTGGGAGGGTGGGGAGGCCCTGGGATGGAATTCCCAGAGCAGCTGTGGCTGCCCCTGGATCCCTGGATCCCTGGAAGTGTCCAAGGCCAGGCTGGAATAACCTGGGATAGTGGGAGGTGTCCCTGCCCATCAGTGAATGGGCTTTAAAGTCCTTTCCAACCCAACCCATTCCACGATTCCATAATTCAGGGGAAAAGCCTGGATGCAGGAGCACAACACCTTTCCTGTGCCTCTTCCACCCGGAATTAGCACTTTCTTTTCCGACGGATACAGAAAAAAGGGAGGCTGGGGGGGCTTTACTCCAGCAGCCAAGAGGAACTGCTGGACTTCTGCACTTCCCCTTCCACGTGATCCTACAAAGAGCCTGACACATCTCCTGATCAGCCAGCTCTGGAAAACGTATTCATTCCGGAACCAGGAAATGGTGGCTTTTCCAACAATCCTTGGCTCCCAAAACCATTCAGGGCACTTTTCTGCATTAGCCCATATGTTATTCTCATTATTCTCATTGTTACCATTATCCCTGCTAAGCTGTTTCATTCCTGGGATTCACAGATGCCGGGGAAGCACCCAGCACATCTGACTTGGGATCAGAATCCCACAGGCCATGCTGGGAGTGCATAAAACCCATGGATTGGGATTGCTGGGGAAGGAGATGGACGAGGAGATGGGGAGCACTGTCTCCTCCCTCCTGAGGCACAAAAACAGATCACGAATGTGGTGCAGAATTCCCCATCTCCCACAGATCCTGAGGGAGGGCCCGTCCCGGCAACGCAGCCATTCCCACCGGCAGGACAACGTGTCACTTTGGAAGTGTCCTTACGGAATGAGGTGACAGCAGCTGCCTGTCCCTGCACTAATGAGGAGGCAGAAGGGTCCATTCCCCCAGGATTAACGTCCTGCCAAAGCAGGTCACTGTCAGCTCCGTGCTGGAGCCAGCTGCTGCTCCCTCCCTCCGATCCCAGGGGTGCCGAGCCCTTCCCAATCCCAAACCACTGAGCCTGGGACTCCTCACGCCTTTACCTCCAACCTCTCCATCCCTCCTCGTCTGATCCTCCCTGAGCCCACTCTCCCAGGGTGACCCAGTCAGATAAGTGTCCCCAAGCATCTCATAAGTGTCCCAAAGTCCAGCTTCTCCCGAGTTCAGTAAAATACAGGATTTTCCACCCTGTATTTACCCTAACAGGGCAGATTCCCTGGAACACCCAATCTTTTTTAAGCACTCAAACCAGAGCTGCCAATGGCTTCTGCAGGGCATAAAAAGTGATGGAAAATCCTTGGCTGGATATTGGGAAAAGCCTCTGGATCTCTGTTGTGGAAGGTCAAAGGCACCATACGGGCTCCCAGGCCCCTCAGCACATCCCCGAGGAGAAATCGGGGCTCCGCTGAGGAATTTGTGACCAAAACTGGCACAGCACCCCCAGAACGCCCTGCTCCTCACTCAGTCCCTTCTCCATCAGCCACCCAGGGGTCCCTCAGGCACGGGAACCCCTGGGAAGCAAAGCTGAGGGGTGGCCCCGGACCCCACCCAGCAACGCCATCCCAAGAGCTCCACCTTGGCCATGATCCTCCGAAACACCCAGCACCTGCCTGCTCCTGGAGCTTCAGCAGGAAAGGGAGAGCTCCACAAACACCTCAGGAGCAGATTTTGGGTGCAAACCACGCGGTTTCCCTGCGGGTCTCCTCATCCCTTCTCCCAAGGCGAGGCCCTGGTGACGCCCCTGCCACCATTTGCCATTAGAGGGCAATGAAGAACTTTGCAGGGTGTCCCCAAGCCCTTCCCTCCACATCCCCGTCCCTCCGCAGCCCCTCCTGGCACCCAGCTGGACAGAGGCCTCCAGGACACAGAAAGAGCCCCTGAGGATCCCATTTCCTGGATTTCCATGCCAGGAAATGGCATCCTCCTGCCTGCCTGGATCGTTCCCAATGCCCTCAAATGGCCACCTTGACCCTTTCCCAGAGTGGACAACACATTTCCCGGCTTTCCTCTTTTCCTCCTTCTTGTACCTTATCCAGAGAGGTCTGAGGACAACGCTGAGAGCATTTGGAATGTTTATAAACATTCCAAAAGAAGAGAAAGAAGAGAAAGAAGAGAAAGAAGAGAAAGAAGAGAAAGAAGAGAAAGAAGAGAAAGAAGAGAAAGAAGAGAAAGAAGAGAAAGTCCCACATGGGATGAGTCCTCTACAACCAGCCCAGCAGCCTTTACAATAATTCAAGCAATGCACATAATCCTATTCACGGCAGATTATTATTAATTATTATTGTTATTATTATTATTGTCATCATCATCACGAAACCGGTTCCCCACTTTTGTTAATCTCGTTTTCGCAAACATGAGAGTTCCTTTCTGGGGATTAACTCCTGTTATTCTCCAAATATTCCACAGGTAAATATCCAGGATCTGCTGCACAGATTGTTTAGAAAATACCATTTCTGGACACTTTTTCCTTTCAGATCTAAGCTGAAAACCAGCACAGGAGAGAAATAATTCATCTCCTCATTGATTCTCAAGGAAAACCAGGTGAAAATGGTGTAGTGGGTGAAACCAAGAGAAAACAGGAGTCAAAATCTGCATCCATAATAAAAACCTCCTGCACAACCCCTATTCCTGGAAGTGCTCCCAGCCCCGTAATTCCAGGGACAGATATAAATATTTCACACCCCATATGCTGCGTTCGGGTGCTTTCAGTGACACCTGCTCACGCTGCTCTGATGGAGGGGAGTGGCAGCAGGCCCAGGGGACATCGGGGAGCTGGGACAGAGCCCAGCCTGTCCTCCCTGCCCAGCGTGTCCCACGGGATGGCTGGACACGGGAAAGGTGGCACTCGGTCACCTCCTGCTGCTGCTGCTGCTGCTCCTGGCAGCGCTGCTTCCATCAGCCCTGCGCTGCTTCCATCAGCCCTGCGCTGCTTCCCGGCCTTTCCAAAGGATGGGAAGGGCCTCATCCCAGGGAAGGGACTCATCCCAGCCCGGGGGTGGACTCCGAGTTGTGCAAGGAGCTGTTAAGAGCCGCGATGACTCCAGATTGCAAATTTCCTTCCCATCTGCTCACCCCTCCTATCTCAGCCCGGAGCTCGGCAGTGAATCAGCAGCAGCTGCAGAGGGTGGATCAGCTCCGAGGTGGGAATTTGCACATCCAGGCTGGGATCAAACGGCTCCTGCCTGTCCCGCTGCCAGCAGGGAATTCAGCACGGAGCTCACACCTCTGCAGGATGCTCTGGGAACACCCTTGACACAAATCATGGAGTCACAGAACGGACCGGATTGGGAGGGACCTTAAATCCCACCCAGTGCCACCTCCTGCCATGGGCAGGGACACCTTCCACTGCCCCAGGCTGCTCCAAGCCCTGTCCAACCTGGCCTTGGACACTTCCCGGGATGGGGAATCCACAACCACTGGCAGCAATTCCTGCAATTTTTCAGTGTCTCAGTAAACTGAATCTTTAAATAGCTCAAGCTTCACATTCTCTGCACAGAAAACTCATGGGGAAAAAAAGCAATTCTTTATTCAGCTTTACTTTAAGGTACCCATGCAATGAATTTAAACTGCCAGAGGGCAGGGCTAGATGGGATATTGGGGAAAAATTCTTCTCTGGGAGGGTGGGCAGGCCTGTGGCTGCCCCTGGATCCCTGGCAGTGCCCAAGACCAGGCTGGACAGGGCTTGGAGCAGCCTGGGACAGTGGAAAGTGTCCCTGGGGTTGGAACTGGAGGGGCTTTAAGGTCCCTCCCAACCCAAACCAGTCTGGGATTCCATGATTGTATCAGACACCCCACCACTGTAACAGCTGAAAAGGAAATGTCCCACAAATGTGTTTATCCCAAAGGCCCTGACCTCCTGCCAAACTCTCACCCTGGTTCTGCTGAGTTTACATCCCAGGGGAACATCCTGCTTTCCCAGTGCTGGATCAATTATTCTCGTCAGCCATCACTGCTGAAGTTCATGGCAGATCCCAATTTTGCTGCTGGCTCCCAGATTCAAATCCCACCTTCGGCACATTTCATCTTCCCCCCAGACGCCATTCCCGTTTATCCATCACATCCCGTTAATCGCTGCACACCCTGCACAGCCCACGAGGAGATGCCTCAGCACCTGGCACTACCTAATCCAAGGTTATTCCCAGCTTCTGGAGGGGAGCAGGAGTTCAGGCTGCAGCAGCAGCCTCCTGTCCCTGGAGGTGACAGCTCCAGCCGTCACCACGGAGCGTGATGTGGGCAGCAAACACTCCCTGGATCGAGATCATTTGCTCAGGACACACAGGGCAAGACTCCGAGGTCAGGCTGAGCCCAGACAGGGCACAATCAGCAGCGCTCAGCAGCCAGAGGGAATCCAGGATGGAAACATCAGAGGGGAAAGGAATATCCCCCTGTGAGGTGGGAATTTGCACATCCAGGCTGGGATCGAACAGCTTCTGCCCGTCCTGCTGCCAACACAGACTCCAGCACGGAGCTCACACCTCTCTGGGACACTCTGAGAAACACCTGTGACACAAATCATGGAATGACAGTCCCAGGATGGATTGGGATGGCTGCAGTTATCACTGCAAGGCCTCTAGGAGAGGTTACCAACAACGGAGCAAAAGCCAAGGGAAGAGTGTTTGAAGCTCCTGGGAACAGGAGTTCCCAGGTCCTGCTCAGCCCAGGGACGCCGTGGATGGAGCAGCTGGAAAGAGGCATCTCCCAAAGGCTCTCCAGGTGCTCCTTACCTGGTCACAGATCAGCTCCCACTTCTTCTCGTTGTCGTACTGCCGCAGGAGCCGGGCTTTGTCGGGAGGCAGGTTCATGGCATTCTGTGGAGAGACAGGAATACTGTGAGCGATCAACCACGGCCAAACCCGGCTGCAGCACACCAAGGCAGCGTGGCTGCAGTTTGGTGCGAGCTCCTGGTGCCAGAGTCGCTCAGGAACGTTCCCTCTCCGTGTTGGTTTTGGCCCCAAAAGCGCCGGTGAATCACGAGGCACCCGAGGGCAGGGCAGGGCCACGCTGGGACACACGAGGTGGGACTGGGGACCGGCCCTGAGCTCCAGCTGCTGGGGCTTCAGGAAAAAATGGTTCCCTGTGAGGGTGGCGAGGCCCTGGCACAGCTTCCCAGAGAAGCTATGGATCCCTGGAAGATCCCAAGGCTGGGCTGGATGAGGCCTGGAGCAGCCTGGGATAGTGGGAGGTGTCCCTGTCCATGGGATGAGCTTTAAGGTCCCTTCCAACCCAGACTATTTTGGGATGCTGTGACCAGCCTCCTCCACCCAGCAGAGAGGACAGACTCCCTGAGCTGCCCCAGCACAGGAGCCACTCTGCTCCAGCCAGGTCCTGTTCCCTTCCTCTGAGCACATTCCTGAGGGAAAAACACCCCGCACTGTGGGCTGGGGCTGCAGGACGCTCAGGATCATGAAATGCCACTCCATTTTATTCCAACAGCCATCCCGGTTGGAAAAGCCACCACATGCCACCTCACCTGGATGACACAGATCCTGGAGTCAGGATTGCAGCTGCCCAACCTCCCCAGATAACAATCCCAGACTGAGTGACAGCAGTCAGAAGGAAGGGGAGAGGCAGCAATTATTTGATCCCTATCGTTCCTGACTCCTTTGATGTGAGCTCTCCTTCCAGGACAGCTCTCTGGGGAAGGGCCACTCGCTCCCAAGGCAGCTTTCCCAAGAGCCCTGTCCCGGAATGTGCAGCATAACCGTCGTGCTTGTGCTCCTGGAGAGCCCAGGAGCACTGGATGGAACCCAGGAATACTGGATGGAACCCAGGAACACCTGGAGAGCTCTGCAAACACCGGGTCTGGAGAGGATCCCCATCAGCCCTGCCGAGCACAGCAAGGCCAAGTGGTGGGTGGAGAACCTGCCAAGCTCCTCTTGGGCTCCAGCGTCTCCTGGGCTCCAGCTGGAATTCCCAGACTGGCCCCAGTTAACCCAGTTAACCCAGTTAACCCCTCGGGACCACCAGCCTCTGGCAGTCCCCTCCCAGCAAGGAAGAGCTGGCTGCTCCCGGCGGCACCAGACACAACAATAAATCAGAGTTTCGGACTAAAATCCCACTCCAAGAGCACCTCCCCAAGCTGTGCAATGGGCAGCCTCCAGATTTATTCCAGCAGGCTGTCCTGGGGATCCCTGGAACCACCCCAGATCCAGACTTCCTTCACTTCCCATCACAAACCCCATCCCAGGGAAGGGGAGGGATGTGGACAAGAGGCACCTGTTGGGACCAGCCAGCCAGGACTCCTCACTGGCACCTGGAAAATCGGAATTTAAGGAAGTTCCCGGCAGGATCACAGGTGCCAAGGGCGATCCCTGTGCCAGGGGATGTAGTGCTGACCATGCTGCTGGGCACCAGGACAGCCTGGAGAGCCTTGGGAACGAGGGACAGCTGAGGATTTGCTCCTCTGCCCTCCCTCCCTGCCAGCCAAGGAGTGTCCCCGCTCCTGGGGATCCCCTCCACGCCTCCTGCTCCCATGGCTGCTCTTCCCAGAGCTTGTTTTTCCATCAGATAACAAGGACTCTTTCTCCTGCTCATCCCTGCTGTCATGTTGACAGTATTTATAGGCTCTGATCATATCTGTGCTTGCTTCTCCTCTCAGTCTCTCACCAGGCACCTTATCAGCTCTGCTTATCATTTCATGCACTCCTTGGTATTTTTCCTGAGGGTTCTTCCAGCACCATTCCTTGCTGCTGAGCCATATTTCACAGCTCCACCGGCTCTCAGCTGGAGGAAAAGCCCCGGTGTTTACCTGCAGTGCAGCCCTTGTCAAGCTGTGATCTCCTTAGCGCTAATCAGCTTACGCACCCCGGCTGGCACCGGGACAAGAAACCTGCCTGGAAACCTGGGCAGGACCCAGCCGTGGCAGGGGCTCAGCAGGGATGAGAGCCTGGAACAGGGAAAACAAGAGCCAGGCAGCAGGCTCCGGTGATCTCATTCCCGAGTGGAGCCGTCTGATCTCAGCCTGCAGCGGGAAGCGCTCTGCCCTGCTCCGCACGACCACTCCACGTCCCTCAACAGCTCCCTCCAGACATTTCCTGCCCTCTCCCACAGGGAAAATCCTCTCTGGACAGCGTGCGCAGCCAGGCTCAGCTCCCCGTGTGTAAGCTGAGGGTGAACTGCACCTACTCGCTTCCCAAAAAGAGATTTAAACATGACCACGGTGTGGACAGGAGCAGGGCTCACCCCAGAGTCCCTCCAGTCCTCGGCCTGATCTCTGCTGGAGGGAACTGGGAAGGAAGGAACCTCCCTGGCTACCTGCCCAGCCTAAGGGAGGTTTAGATCTGTCCAAGTGTCCGAAGGAGGGGCACAGGGATGGGGAAGGGTCTGGAAGGGACAGATAAGGAGCATTTGAGGGCACTTGGTTTGCTGGAGGAGAGTGAGGGGAGACTCATCCCAGGCTGGAGCTTCCTCCGGAGGGGCAGCTCCGATCTCTGCTCTGTGCCATCAGGGACAGAACCTAAGGAATGGCTGGAGCTGTGCCAGGGAGGTTTAGGCCGGATTTTAGGGAAAGGTTCTTCCCTCAGAGGGTGCTGGGCACTGCCCAGGCTCCCCAGGGAATGGTGACATTCCTGAGGCTGCCAGAGCTCCAGGAGTGTTTGGACAGCACTGCCAGGGATGCTCAGGGTGGGATTGTTGGGCTGGCTGGCCAGGGCCAGGAGCTGGATCAGGTTGGATCCTTCTCACTCAGGATATTCCATGATTGTACCCCACACCTTTTCTGAAACCTGGAGTAAGGATTTTCTTACTCTCAACAGCCACTCCCTGCTGGAAAAGTGGTTCCTAAACCACAATATTTTTACTTCCATGGGAAGCAATAGATTTTTTTGTACATCTCTGCGCGGCACTACCCCAAGTGGCTCCTGAAATCCAAGTGCTCCCAAGTCCATAACTCCAGTCACGGCAGCAGGATCCGAGGCAGAGGCTACTGAACTGGCTCCAGGAGTTTTGCTGGAGTCACATCCAACCAGACACATTCGTCGTCTGGATTTCTTATTCCCTGTGGATCCCTGGAATGACTCACCAACGTCTCCTGGCCACTTCCAGCTCTCGCAACCGTGGGCTTCACACATCCCAGTGCTCTTTAGTTAATGACAGGTCTACGTCCTGTGGTTTCCCTTCCCATCTTTTCCCAATTAGAGCTCTGGAGGCTTCTGAGAGCAGAACTACTCCCTCCCTAAAACACTCCAAACTCCTGCTGTGGCCAGCAGGGATGGCCCCACTCTCTCCTCTCCTGCCTGTGTCCCCCGTGTCCCCACCCCCTGGTGCAGCTGGAGACCCTCTGCCAGCAGAGCAGATTTCCATCAGCTCAGGGAAAGCTGCACCTTTAACTGGATGCCCAGCTTCCATCAGGATCCCATAAAAAACCCATTCCTGGGAGTGGCAACTGCAGCTGAAGCAGTGTCATCTCGTGCCCCACGGCTCTGCATCCTCATTTCCATCCTCACCCCCATCCCTGGCTGGCCCTGCCAGGGATGGCTCCTCCCAGACACAATCCAGAGGAAAAATAACAATTTCTGGCCAGACTCTTTTGCCCCCCTGGCCGAGCACCCGAGCCCAGGTGAGCTCCACTCCGCTCCTTCCTCCCGCAGCCCCAGGAGATCAGTCCCACCTTCCTCACCCGCAACTTTCCACTACCTCACGGTGCTCCCAGGCCCGGGGAGGGGGGAAAAGCCAAGCTCTGGCACCTCATCCTGCCTGGAGAGGCCGTAGGAAACCGGAGCGCTGCGCTTCCGACCCCTGGGCAACACCTCCCTCCCAGCACCAACCCGGAGGAGCTGCAGCTGGATCCTGCACAGCCTCCTGCTGTCTGCAGGGGCTCCTGTCCAACCCCATCCCGGCTCCAGCAACGCGGCACCGCGCTTTTCCTCCGCGAATTCCAAAGTTATTCATGTCTGCTGCCACGGGCCAGACGACCTAGGTAAGGTTTCCATTCCGTTCGCTCTGGGCTGGCAGGAGGAAGCTGGGCCTTAAATTAATCACGGTAGCAGATGGAAAACTGGGGGGGGGGGAATACAAGCAGACCTCCAAAATATTAAATTGCTGAAGAGTTAAAAATAAAACCAGAGCGCAACAAGGAAATTTATGTATTTTTAAGCTATGAAACAAAGCCCAGCTCCGAACAAACTGGCGGAGCCTCCAATTCCAGGTTTTGGAACTAAAAATCTCATTTGTGGACTGATCTGCAGGATTTGGGCACCACCACCACAGCTTGGCTTCACCCCTGGTCTCAAACACGTCCCTTGGGGTTGTGCTGCTGTCCCCTTTTCCATGGAAAAGGGGCACTGAGGCAGCTGCTGGTGGCCACACGTGGTGGCCCCAGGCCTTGGGAGCAACGTGCTCCTGCAGCCAGCATTATCCAGGGAAAATGCTAAAATATATCCCACGGACAAAGCACCCAGCTGGAAAGGGAAGGACCAGGAGGTGCCTCCAGGTGCCATCTGCAGCCCAGGTGACACCAGCACCAGCTCCCAGTGCCGGTGGTGGAATGACTGAGCCGCGCTTTTTCCAACTTATTCCTCGCTTCCCTGAGGATTAAAAGGCTCAATGTTTTGGGGAACCAGTGTAGCAGCAACTCAACTGACTCAAAAGCATGAGCATTGCTAATTAATAGCATTGCTAATTAATAGCATCGGGCTGCTGCTCATATTGATCGTATCATCTTCACGTCTGCATCCCTTTTATTAATGAATCCTGACATTAATTGTGCTGGGAATGAGCACGGAGTCCTCCTGATCCGTTTGTTCCCATGAACGGCCCTGGATGTGTCAGTACGAGCTCACGAAGCCCTAAAATGTGGGATGTCCTCACCATCCCATGGATGGGGATGGAAAAAGGCAGGAAAGCAGAGCCTGGCGAGGCACGGTGAGTCCGGCACCGCTGCCAAGGCCAGCGCTGGAGCAAGGGACGTGAAAAGCCATCCCAGCAAAGAGTTAAACTTCCCACTGCCAGGAAGGCACTGCTGACCTTGAAAGGAATAAAGGCATCCCAGGAAAACTTATCTGCCAGAACACACCCGGATGTGGCAGGTGAGGGTGAAGGGAATTCCCACTCCTCCTCCATGGGACACCGCACAGTAACTCAAATTCCTATGAAATAATTCCCAACTGCCTTTCTCCTCCTGTCCTCCCTCTGGCTGGGATTATTCCCACCTTGCACTACTCCCAGAGAGATGGAAAAGCAAACCTGGGTTGTTTCTGGCTTCCCAACAGCACTGAGGAAAAAGATCAGGGCTTTAAAACACTTCAAACAAGTCCTGGGCCTCGTGACTCAGATTTACACACCCACATCAAAGCTCTGCTCTTACTCCAGGCTTCAAGGACTCCCTATCCTCACCTGGAACTTCCCAATCTGAGCTTATTCTCCAGCTCATCAGTTAAAGCTCCCAGTTCCTTGGGTTCAGCCCAGCACTCTGCCTGCAGCTCTCCGGGGTTTATCTCACTGTCTCCACCATGACGAGCTGCAATCCTGATTATTCCTGCATTTCAGTCAGGGCTGTTTTAATGCAGAGCTCGAACTATTTTTAACTTTTATTAATATCCAGTGAGTTCTTACAAAGCAGACCCAAAATTGGTTCATAAGTCAAGTCCATACCTCCCACCTCCATAACATGGAGACAGAGCAGCCCTTCCCTGGCTGGAGAGAGCCTGAGAACCAAATCCCAATTCCTGAGTGGATCCAGGTTTCCTTCTTGGCACCGAGCTGCCCACGTCCTCCCAGAGACTAGGATCCAAAAGCAACCAAATTCCAAAAACGTTAAAAAGAGAACGAAAAGCAACACAAATCAGTCCAGACCCGTTCATGTGACGCTGTCACCCCTGGCTGTCAGAGGTGTGACGGCTGAGGCTGGAAATGTTCCCTCACAATCTCTAAGTTCAGCTGGCGTGAAGAGGAGCCTCGTTAGGATGAGGAGGGTGCCCAGGCAGGAGCAAACCCAGGGCTCTGAGCTCATCCTTGGAGGCTGGAGCAGGACAACTCCAACTTTCCAGCTCTCACCCTCTGCTGGGACAACCGAGGGGACAGTGGCTGCTTGCTGGTGCCACCAAGAGTCTCCTGCCCCACCCCACTCACTCCATCACCTCTAACCTGAGGTTTACTAGAGGTTTACAACACCTGGGTACAGCATTAACGGGTGGATGTGGCACCTGGGGACATGGGTTAGAGGTGGCCTCGGCAGTGCTGGGGGGATGGTTGGATTCGAGGATCCAAGGGGGCTTTTCCAGCCTTCATGATCCCGTAATTCTTCACCCCCAAACACTTCCCAGGTGAAACACAGCTCGATCAGATCACCCAACACCACAGCACAGGAGGGCAGTGGCAACCAGGCCTCTTCAGCCTGGGGGAGAATTCCCAGAATCCCAGAATCATCCAGCTGGGAAGAGACCTTGAAGATCATGGAGCCCATCAACCCAGCAGCACCACAACCATCCCAAACCATGTCCCCAAGGGCCACCTCCAGACACCTCCTGAACACTCCCAGAGACGGTGACTCCACCACATCCCTCAGCAACTCATTCCAATGCCTGACCACTCTTCCAGGGAAAAAAATTTCCAATATTTAACCTGAACTTCTCCTGGTACAACTTAAAGTCATTTCCTCCCATCCCTTCGCTTGGGACACGGCAGAAGAGCCCAGCCCCACCTCACTCCACCCTCCTGTCCAGGAGCTGTAGAGACCAATGAGGTTCCCCCTGTGCCTGCTCTTCTCCAGACAAAAATTCCAGGAGAAATCATAAAATTCCATAAGATCCTGGCCCCAAACCTTCCCCACCTGCTATGGCTGGAGAAGGTCCCTCACCCTGCCCTAACTGTGACCCTTCCTGCAGCAAAAGTCTCTGCGTAGCTCCAGGAGCTGCCTACCAAAACAACCTCGGGATTTTTGTACAGCATTAAAGTTTAATTCCAGGGCCTGGCCCGTAAAACAGCCCTTAATATTCTCCTCGAATATTAAAATGCAACTTTTTGCAATTTTTTGTGCTACTTAACTCCCCAGCCCTGCTCCGGTGTGTTTATTTAGGAAAGCCAGAGGCAACTGAAGCCAGCTCCAAGATCCCTGACTTTATGAGGAACCCAAGCTAGGCTAAAATTAAATGTACTTATTGTTCTAATCCTCCTTCTCCTCTCCTGTTTTTTTTTTTTATTAAATTAGTCTTTGATCTAAAAATACCAATGCTCTGCCTGCACCAGGCCTTCCTCCTCCTAAACACGCCCTGGATCCGTAGGGAAGAGCAGGAGGAGCTTCCACAGCGTGGAGGCACCTGCTGAGGGGAGAGGACCCAGCGTGTGGAGCTCATCCTTGGGAAATGAGTGGGAAAAATCCAACCCAAACTCTTGAATTCTGGATCCCCACGTGCACCTTGGCAGGCCTGAGGTTATCCAGG
>VZTG01000999.1:199139-235251 GCA_013397845.1 Melanocharis versteri | reverse complement strand
GCATCTTTGTCCAGGCAATCATATTTATAAGGATTCCCAGTCTCATCTTCCCCAAGAACCCACTTCACACCTGGAAGGGGAACGTTGGGAGGTAAAAAACTGGTGAGAGAGCACCTGTGGCTCCTCAGCTGACAAGGAAGGACTAAAGCATCCAGGAATCCAGCGGAAGGGAAGGGGGAATATTCCTCGGAAGGCCATCACTCCTGGGTGTTTATCCCCAGCCTGGAACCCTGATGGAGCACAGCTTGGGGACAGCCAGGGGCTCCCTGCCCCACAGTGCCCACGTGCAAGGCTGGCACTCAGATTCCCGTGTTTTGCCACCACTGTGGTTTTCCACGACTTTTCCGAGCCCCTCCATGTCCCTCACCCCTCTCTGCTCCCTTTGATCAGCACTGCCATTTGCATATTTACCATAAATTAGCATTTCCCTTCCCAGCTCTTCCCAGAGGTCAATCCGGGCATCGCAGAGATGGAAGCAGCGACACGGAGACACTGAGAGATCTCTCCCTGAGTCCGGGCTCAGCAATGGGATGCACTGGATATTAGGGACAATTTCCTCGTGGAAAGGGTGGTCAGGCATTGCAATGGGCTGCCCAGGGCAGTGGAATCCCCACCCTGGAGGGATTTAAAGCCGTGTGGTTGTGGCACTTGGGGACATGGGGCAGTGGTGGCCTCGGCAGCGCTGGGAAATCGTTGGAGATCTTGGAGAGCTTTTCCAACCCTCAGGATTCTCTGATCCTAAACCTCTTCTCCTCACACAGCAAGTGGGGTCTCACTGGGAGAGCCACGACTCCTCCGACCCCGCGGAGGGAACTTCATCCAGGAAACCTCTGGAAGGTTTTGGGGACCAAGGACTGCAGCGGCCACAGAGCTGCTTGTTCTTCCCAAAAATCCAGGCTCAGCTTAATGGCCTCACGTTCTGGGAAAGCTGAAGCCTCATTAATTCACCACTGAGAAAGAATCCCATGGTAGGAACGCTCCAAAGGCCAAGCCAGGCCTGACTCACTCCGAGCTCATCCCGCGGCTTCATTAAATCACCCACTGCTGATAAGGCAAACCACAAAATCCAAAATTAAAGCCCTTTCGGTGAAACGTCACGCAGAAAGTGACTTCCAGAGAACCAAAACGTGTGTTCCAAAGGCTGTGCTGGGAACTGCACAGATGGTGGGCAGTGCCCACGATTCCATTCACGGGGCAGCCCGGAGTGCTGGGAGCTGCAGGGCACAAAAATGCTGGAAAACACACAAAAAACGGGGCTCCAGCCATTTTTACATCTTTCTGCTCCTGTGCTGCCTCACAGTGAGGTCCAAGCATCCCTACAATTATTCCAAACATGCCAATGGATTTCGGTTTTTCTCTGGAACTTTCCCTCAGATCCCATTAAAAATCAGCTCCGAAGCCCAGCTGGCAGCTGTGCACACCCCGCTGCACCACAGCTGGATGGGATTTTGGGAAGGAACTCTTCCCCCTGAGGGTGGGAAGGCCCTGGCAGAGGTTCCCAGAGAAGCTGTGGCTGTCCCTGGATCCCTGGAAGTGTCCACGGCCAGGCTGGAGCGACCTGGGATAGTGGAAGGTGTCCCTGTCCATGGGATGGGCTTTTATATTCCAACCCAAACCACGCTGGGATTCTGGGATTTCTATGGTATTCCTGAGGCTGACAGAAGGGATTTTCAGAGGTTGGGTGGAACAAAACCCCTCCGACCTCCCCTCACACGGAGGATCCCTCACTTCCCCTCCAAAGGGATGAGCTGGTCAGGGACATCGGCCAAGCCAAACTCATTCAGGAAAAGCTGGATAAAATTCTCATCAAAACACCTCAACTTCCCCTAACTGCAATTTTTCAGGCGAGCTGATGATCCCAAATTATCCTCCATGCACTTCTGTGATGGAAATAACCTGTATTTTCCCACCAGAAACCATGGAATTCCACACTGGTTTGGGTTGGGAAGGACCCCAAAGCTCATCCCATTCCACCCCTGCCATGGCAGGGACACCTCCCACTGCCCCAGGCTGCTCCAAGCCCTGTCCAGCCTGGTCCTGGACACTTCCAGGGATGCCACAGCTTCTCCAGACAACCTGTGTCCACAAACACCCTCCACACATACGGATAAAAACCCATGGAATCTTTTCAGAGCGAGTTTCTTACGCAACACCAACTGAGATTTCAACTCCAGCGCCCACAGAAAACCCCCACGCTGCAAAATCCAGCCACCAACCCCACACCAACAGATGGATAAAATCCCCCCCAAAGCCAGAATAAAACACAGGGATGTGTTTAAAGGGACACAAATCAAACCCAAGAGCAAATCCAACCCACGGGGCCAGCACGGTTTAGTCCCAGGACAGAGGGAACCCTGATGGATGCTGCTCCAGGAACAAAACCTTCGTTTGAAAAATGTTAAGGGTCGGATAAACCAAGAAAAATAAATGAAGTCAGGGATAAAAAGCCTGGCCCGGGGCCTGGTCCCAGGTTTTCTGTCTCCAGTGAATGTCAGCACGAGCCCTCCTTGGAAAACCACGTCCCAGACAAAACTCCTGCTTTGGAGGCAGCCAGGAACTCGCTCAGATGCTCAGAGCTGGAGCCTTTGGAGATTATTTTTAATTTTTTAATTCTCCCTGAGCTCCCTTCTCTTCCCTACATCCTCCAGCCAATCCAGGTCTCTGCACTCCCCTCACGCTGCCCAGAGGGAGCAGGTAAATCAAAAGAACTCCTTAAAAAATGCAAATTATTTCCATCCCTCCTTGCTGCACTCCAGTACTCGCTGAACGGGGAAAGGAATTTATCTGGAAGTTTAGTACACCTAAAAATGTAAACACCAGAAAAGGCTCTCACACACCAAGCCTCAATCCCAAGGGAATTTTTCACAGCAAGTTACAAACTTGGATTTATACTGGAAATATTTACAGGTCTCACTACTGCAGGCACCGCTCCAGCCCGGCAGAGGAGGTGCAGGGAAGCCAAAATAAACCCAAATCCTGTGATTTTCCAGCCATAATGAGCAATAATTCCTGCAGCAGGGCTGCTGTGTCCTGTGCTCCGGTGTCACTGTCCCCGAGGCTCCCTGACATTACGTCTGCCTGGGCTGGCAATAAATCACTAAAAATGTGTCTCACACACACACAGGGCCATTGTGTGAGTGATTTTGAGTGATTTTAAGTGACTAAAATTCAGCGTTTTCAAGCACCAGCCCTGATTTTTGCTGCTTCACCGGACACGAATTTCCACACTTCTGAAATATTCTGAAATATTTTTTTGAAACATTTTTTGAAACATTTTTGAAATATTTTTGAATATTTTTTGAAGTGTTTTTGTTGGTTTTTTTTTCTGAAGTGTTCAAGGCTCCACGGATCTGCCAAGAATGAGGCATCAGGATTCCAGGGAACACACGTGGCCCTGAGCAAACACCTCTGTCCACCCTCCCTTCGTTCCTTTCCTAGAAAACCTGGCCTTGGCCGTGTCCTAATTCCAAATTCATCCACATGTCCTGTCTGGCCCCACTCCTGCCTCCTGGACACGGATTTTTTACAGATGTCAGACCCAGGGATGCTCAGAGTTTCTGGAGTGCACTTTCCTTAAATTTCCCTGGATCTGGGAGGGTTTATCCCTTTTTTCCTTAAGTTTCCCTGGATCTGGAGGAGTTTATCCCTTTTTTCCGTGAGTTTTCCTAGACCTAGGGGGGTTTAAACCTTATTTCCTTGAGTTTCCTGGATCTAGGGGGGTTTATCCCCACTTTCCTCGAGTTTCCTGCATCTGGAGGGGTTTATCCCTTTTTTTCCTTGAGCTCTCCTGGATTTGAGGGGGTTTATCCCCCTTCCCTCATATTTGCCTGGACCTGGGGGTGTTCATCTTTTATTTCTTTGCATTTCTGTGGATCTGGATGGATTTATCCCCCTTCCCTCACATTTCCCTGGATCTGGGAGGGGTTTCTTCCCTATTTCCTTGAGTTTCCCTGCATCTCAGGGGTTTTTTCCCTTTTTTCCTTCAGCTCCCCTGGAGAAGCCATACAAGGAGCAGCTGAGGGCAGTTGGTTTGCTGGAGAAGAGGAGACTGAGGAGAGACTCATCCCACTCTGGAGCTCCCTCCCGAGGGATCACTCTGGTTATTCCTTCAGCACTTTTACTGTGGCCGTCCCAAAACCAGTCCCAAAGGCAGGTGCCAGACCAATAAATGTTTGAACTCGCCCATAAAATCCCTACTAGGTTACTTTTTCCAAATAAATCCATGGCTGTGCTGGCTGGGTTCCCATTCCCGAGGCAGTTCTGGATGCTATTTTTAATCTCTGGGAGAAGATGAATCCCGAATTTTTGGAAAATGTACGCAGGCACCTAAACTTGGGAAAACAGGGGAAGGGGAGGAAAGAGAAGAGAAAAAAAGAGAAAAGAGAAAAGAGAAAAGAAAAAAGAGAAAATAGAGAAAAGAGAAAAAAGAGAAAAGAGAAAAAAGAAAAAAGAGAAAAGAGAAAAGAGAAAAGAGAAAAGAGAAAAGAGAAAAAAGAGAAAAAAGAGAAAAGACAAAAAAGAAAAGAGAAAAGAGAAAAAAGAGAAAAGAGAAAAAAGAGAAAAGAGAAAAGAGAGAAAAGAGAAAAGATTTCTCTCCACCTGCTGTCATCCCAGAGTTGTCCTCACAACTGAATCCCACGGGATTTCTCACCTGATGGCAGCACATGTTTACAATTCCCTTTGTATATCCACAAATACCTTTCTAATTTCATCTTTTCATGCCAGACACACTTCACCTGCTCACCCTCCCAGACATGCACCTCGTGATTTTCCCGCTGCAGGAAGCCTGGAACCAGACAAAACTCGGATTTCATCGAAATTCCCTTTGATGAATGTTTATGGACTATAAAACAACCAGAATTGTGACGGAGAACTGCACTGCAACACCACACACTGACATCTCCTGCCTGGAGGACACCGAGGGTGCTGCCAAAATCATGGAATCATTGAGGTTGGGAAAGACCTCCAAGACCACCGAGTCCAACTCATGATGGATCATCCAGCCCAGAGCACTCAAACTACAGTGCTAACGGCACAAAAATGGGAAAATTATTCCACACACCTGCCCTTCCTCAGCTTCTTTAAGGCAGAACTGTCCCTAATTCCTGACTAAATTAATTGGACAGTCAGGATGGTTCTGGAGAAGGAAGCTGGGTTCAGTGATGAGTGAATATCCAAGGACTGTGAGGCGCAGATCCCAGGTGGAAGGAAGGAGCCGGGCTGGCTGTCAGCACAATCAGGAACTGAACAGATTCAGGCTTGAAGACAGAAACAGCCAAAAATTATTTATAAGGAGGCTTTCCTGGGAATATTTTAGTCCCTGAGTCCTTCACCTGGGGGCAGGTGCCTGTGGCATGTGGCACCCGTGTGCAAGGGTGTCCCCCACGAGCCAGACTCCGGGGTTTTCGTGTCTGGCTTTGGAAGAGAACTTTGTAAAAGGAGCTCTGCCTCTCCTCGGCTTCCCACGCCGGGAGCTGGGAATGGGAATTAGGTTAAAGAGCTGCCGGGCTCCCAGGCAGAGCATGGCACGGAATGAAAACGAGCCCTGGCCGGCGCATGACCGGGATGAGCAGCAGGATTAATCCCACACCGGCACCAGGGGAACAACCAGCCCCCAGCCTGGCGCTGGGACAGGCACTGGGCCCGGCTGGAATACCTCAAATTCCACTTGAAACGGTACAAAAACAAACCAAAAAATCCTTTTATCCACTAAGTGTGATCCAAGTCTGGCACGGGCAGCTCCATCCTCGGAGGGCAAATGGGATCCGGCCCTGAGCAACCTGCTGGGATCACCTCAGCCTGTCAGGGATTCCAGGAAAACTCACGGGATCTGCCTGGGATGGGGGAAGCAGCAGCAATCCCACAGCACAGGACAGATCCAGAGGAAGTTTGGTGCTCCAGATCACAAAGAGCTTTTACCTTTAGCTGGAGTTGGCAAAGGAAAAATGCTCTTCCCAGCAATGGTACTTCCTTATCAGCCTCACACTTCATTATCCCTATCTGCGAGAACTCCGAGATGCTATCGGCAGGTCCCTACTTCCGTGGCTGAAGGAATGCCAAAAAAACAGCCCAATTCCCGTGCGGGAGCCCAGCCACACTCCCTGGATGGGCTGGACTGGGAAGCAGAGGGAGCAGCTCCCTCCCCAAGCCTCGGCACAGCTCCCACTGCCAACAACAACTCCCGGCCCACGGCGGAGCCGATCCCTGCCTGGGAGCTGTGTGTTCCTGGAGCTGCTGTGCCTCCCTTGGGATCATGCCTCAGCTCCAGGGCTTCCACACAACTCCAGCCCGTGGCTCCTGCACCTCTAGAACCGAGTGAGGGTGTCTGGGAGCCCTGTTGGAGGCATTCCCACAAGACCCAAATTCTGTGTCCCACACAATGTGACACGGCGTGAGCCCGGGGACCTTTGGGAATTCTCTCCTCCCAGCCTCACCTGCCCTTCCAGCTGTGTGGGAACCCCTCAGGGACGGCCAGCACGACTTGTGGGTTCGTTTTTGGGGCACAAAGATAAAAAGAGAGCCCCACAGCAAAGGAGAGTTGTGGATCTGGCTGCACCCACCAGCTGCCACCAACACGGAGCAGTGACACCAACATCCCACAGGACGGCACAGCCAGTGCAGCAGCTGCCCCAGAACAAATCCAAATATCCAAATATCCAAATATCTCTCATGGCAATGGAGCTCTTGCTCCAGCAACACAGAGCCCCTGAGGGGAGGCTCCAATCCCTCCACCGATTCCCGATCGGAGCCAGGAGGCATCAGCCAGACTTGTAGGCTCCAACTCCTCAGCTGCCTTTGGGAATGTCTTCTCCAGCTCAACAGGCACCAGAGATTACGGGAAGATTGTAAATCCCAGCATTACCCAGGCTGCAACCAATTGCTCCTAATGATGCCCCTTTGGAACATATGCTCGGCCTTCTGTCACCGCACTCCAAGTGGCTTTGGAAGCAGGGCAGCCCCAGCACAGCCCCACAAACAGGATTTCACACTTCCAGGGTGGAATTCTGCCTTTGATCAGGCACTGGGTGACAGCAGCACCCCCAGGGCACCCGCACAGCTCCACAGGGAAGGATCAAATTGGAAGATTCGGGCTGGGAGTTGGCAAAACTTAGCTCCTTAAAATTTAGCTCCTGCACCGTGGCCAGGCAGGGGGATGGCCCTGATCCCCAGGGAATGTCACATTCCCAAGGCTGCCAGAGCTCAGGGAGTGTTTGGACAACGCTCCCAGTGATGCCCAGGGTGGGATTACTGGAATGTCTGTGCAGGGCCAGGGCTTGGATTGATGACCGTGTGGGGTCCCTTCCACTCAGGATATTCCATGACCTGTCGTTCCAAGCGGAAAGGAAAATTCCTACAGCAGCCAGGCACCTCCAGTGCTCAGGGAAAACCGGGATAGGGGGAATGTGGGACCCCCAAAGCAGGGAGAACACACTGAGCAGGAGCAGCAGCACGGCCCTGGCAGCTCCGAAAATCCCGGCCGTTCCCGCGGCGCCGCGGAGGGAGCCTGGCTCTGCTCCTGGGAACAGCACACACAGAGCCACGCTGGGCATAGCACAGCTAATTAGTGTCCCTTTCTGTCACTAATGAGGGTGGGAAACGAGCACTGGACGTGTGATGTCTGTATTCCAGGACGGCTGACAAGTTTTCCCAGCCGGAGCCGCTCGGCCGAGCGAGGGACTGGGATAAATTCCCTGGGCAGGAAGGGACTCCCAGCTCCATGGGCAGGGGTGGGAGAAGCAAACCTCCCTGCCAGGGTGACTGCAGCGAGGAGCACTCAGCCATGCTGCTCTCACATCCACACGCCATTCCCAGCAGGGAAAAATCCTGATTTAGAGACGTCATTTCCTCCAGGATGCCCAATCCAGGTGGTTTTCCTACCAAAAAAGGTGCCCCCAATGAGCTGGGGCAAACCAAACCAAACCAAACCAAACCAAACCAAACCAAACCAAACCAAACCAAACCAAACCAAACCCAACCCCACAACCCAAACCTCACACAAAACACCAATTTCATAAACACATCTTCCCGTTTCCTTTTATAGCGAGGTCTGTGCCAGCTTGAAAAGTCCAAGGGCTCAATCCTTTCCCATAATCCAATTTATTGCCATGTTTCTCCAGCTGTATTTCAGCCTTTCCAATAATGTAAGGTAAAGGCACACCTGCAATTCCCTCTTCAATGCCTGTGTTCCAGACCAATCCAGGGAACAGCTCCACGACACCTTTGTTTCAAATGTCACCTCAACAGATGTTCGAGAAGAGCCCAGGAGAGACAGGTGACAGCAAAGGCAGCAAAGCAGAAAGCCTGGTTTCCTCGGGCTTTCTTTGAACTCTCATTTGAACTTGGAAATTACGTGGCATCGAAACCGACTTGGCACAAAGAACAATTGCGGAATTAGGGCAGGACCTGGACACGGCCTTTTCCCAGACTTCCAGCAGCTATCTGGGGAATCTGGGCTGATACTCTGTATTTAAACAGCATTTATTTCTATTTCTAAAATGCAAGGTGGATTTGGTGGGCAAGGATTTATTCCAGGAACCCCTCACAGTTCAAGGTGAAACAAATCTCTAAATTTGAGCGAAATGGTGGAAACTGAATCACACAACAGATCCCAGGAAAAAGATGTACTCCCAGCTGAGTTTGGTGGGATGGATGGATGGGGGAATGGATGGATGGATGGATGGATGGATGGATGGATGGATGGATGGATGGATGGATGGATGGATGTGCTGATGAGGATGTGGGACCACCAAGGAAAGGGGGCACAGGGCAGCAGCTCAAATCCCCATAAAATCATGGAATCACAGAATCATTTAGGTTGGAAGAGACCTTTAAGATCATCGAGTCCAACCCAGCCCAATCCCAGCAACACGGCCCATCCTGCCACAGCACGGTCAGAGCTCTCTGCCTTTCCAATCTACACAGAATTCCAGGAATTCAACCCAAAACCTCCGGCTCAAAGTCACCTGAACACCGAGGAGGCTCAGCTGCCTCCCCAAACACGCCCACAGGGATGAACACAAATCCACACAAGAGCTGCCAGGCTCCAGAGCATCCAGAGGGGAACGAGGAGAGAGGCTGGGACTGCTCCAGCTGGGAGATGGGTCACTGAAACAGGATTTGGCTCATAATTAGCCCCCTGCATTAATCAGGCTCCTTGGAAGGGTGGAATCCAGCAGGAATAGCTCAGGAGGTCCTGCCTCGATGCCCAGAGCTCCCATCTCGGCACCCACCAGGAAGGAGGAGTTATCTCCAGGCACAGGGCAGGAGCTCTGTCCCACAGGGAATGTTTTCCCCTCCCAGGCATCAGCCAGGAGCTTGGCTCAAGCCTTGGAACAAGATTTACGTGCCCTGAAAGAAACACCAGCCCTGGGCAGCAGCGGGAGCCGCGGCGCTCCCCCCGCCCGGGAATTCTCTCCCGTGCCATGCCAACCTGTGAATGGGGCTGGATTAAATGGGAAGCAGGGAAATTCCGCATGGATCAAAGACGAAGCCCTGCACGTGCTGGGGGCTTAGCAGGAAACCAGGCTGATCCACAGGGCAGCGCCGTGAGGGAATGTGACAGCAGCAGTGGCCCTGCACTCCGGTTCTGGCTGGAAATTCAGGATATAATTCAGGATATAACCCAGAGCGTGTGGGACTCAATAACCGCCCACCTTTTTTATCTAAGGCAGCAAAATAACTCCAATAAATCCAGTATTTAGAGCAAAATGTGGCTATTTTGCTCCTAAGTTCCCAACCCTGCACCTCCAGCAGGTGCTGGGGAGTGGAGATTGTACACATCAAAATCCAATTTTGCCTTCTCACCTGCATCCCAGCTTCCTTCCCAGCTCCCAGCTCAGGAAGGAGAACAAGCACCCCTCGTGGACAAGGGCCAGGGGAACGCTCCGTGCTCCGGGCTAACAGACCAGGAGGTTTCACTGTGGCCAAAATGTTGTTTTCATAAATATTTGCCAAGCTTAATTACAATAAAAATATTCCAAACATTTTTTTTTCCCCTCACAGAAAGCGGCAATCGAAACCTGTTGCCAAAGATTCCCTTGGAGGAGTTGAAACCCAAGCGAGCAAAATGCAAACCCTCCCTAAAGAAGTTAAAAGCAAAAATGGGAGGCTGGAACAGCTTCTGTGTCCAAACACAGACAGGAAAACAAGCCTGGATAAAAGGAAAAATCCGGAGAGAGAACAAGGAGCGGTGGAACTGCTCCGTGTGGGCTCAGGGCAGGTGGGCAGGGCCCGGCAGATGGGAACAGCCTCATCCCAGATGGACACACGGCTCCAGAGGGGCATCACGGAGCAGGAATCCCTGACGGTGTGACAGCAGGGCTGGAGCGAGGCCAGGGAAGGGAACGGAGCTGGGAAAGGGCTGGAGAAATTCTGAGGGAGCTGGGAAAGGGCTGGAGAAATTCTGAGGGAGCTGGAAAGGGGCTCAGCCTGGAGAAAAGGAGGATCCAGAAGGGAAAAGCTCTGCGGCAGAGCCTTCCTCAGACTTCCCTCACTTTTGTTTTCCCTCACGTTTTCTCCCACTTTTTGATTTTCCCCTCAGGGCAAGGGAGACCCTGAGGGCCTGGAGCATGTGCAGGGCAGGGAACAGAGCTGGGAAGGGGCTGGAGAATTCCTGAGGGAGCCGGAAAGGAGCTCAGCCTGGAGAAAAGGAGAATTCAAAGGGATCTTTTCCCTCTCTGGAATTCCCTGACAGGAGGGGGCAGCCGGGGGGGATTTGGGATCTTATCCCAGGGAACAGGGACAGGAGGAGAGGGAACGGCCTCAGGCTGGGCCAGGGGAGGCTCAGGGTGGATACTGGGGAAATTCCCTCATGGAAAGGGTGCTCAGGTGGATTCCCCATCCCTGGAGGGATGTAAAAGCCCTGTGGATGTGGCACTTGGGGACGTGGGGTCAGTGCTGGGAATGGTTGGACTCAGGGGTCTCGGAGGGCTTTTCCAACCCAATGGATCCTGTGATTCCATGACCCTGACAAGAACAGCTCCATCCTCTGCAAACAAACACCTGAAGCAGAACTGGTTTCAAGCCCTATGCTCATTCCAGCTAATCCTGGATGTCCTTAGGAGTGGATTCCTGGCTATCGCTGTTCCCTACCAGCCAGGCTGTCAGGAAAAGGAACACAAACACTTCGAGTAAACGCTGGGATTCTACAGCCAGTGCTTCCCATTAACTGCAATCCATGGAATTTAAAAGGGCACTTTTACTGCTCAGTCACACCACTAATACCAGCTAAAATTCAGGGCTCTTGGCTTGGAAGGAAACCGAAAGAGAGCATTATAAAAGCAGTGTGAAACCTTCCCACACCACATCCATCTTAATTCCCCTGGATTCCCTAAAACGAGACAGAAATACTGGCAGACACACAAAAGGTCCCGCTGGACACCTGTGAAACAGGAGGACAAGACAATATTGTTCTTTAATCACAAAATCCTGGAATTCCAGACTGGTTTGTGTGGGAAGGGACCTTAAAATCATCTCCTTCCACCCCCTGCCATGGGCAGGAACACCTTCCATGGGACCAGGTTGCTCCAAGCCCTGGGATTTGAACATTGATTTTTTGCATCGCCCTTTGTGCCTCTTGAGAAAACACCTCCCTCACTGTGCTTCATTAATAAACCTTTCCCAAGTGCTCTGAGTATCCAGGTTATTATTCCTATCAGAAAAGATCACCTCTGGAAATACATCACAAGAGACACTGCTTCAGATCCCTCCTGAATTTAACAGAAAAGCAGGAATTGGGCCCTGCATCCACCCCCAAACCCACAGCCCTGCACCCCGACATGGTGGTGGTGATGAATCAGTTCGTGGAATCAAACTCACACCACCCTGAGAAACACAGGCCTTTGTCCAAAAGCATTTGTCAGAACAAAAACAGAACCACCCAAAACTGAACTGCACTCAAGTACTTAGAAAGGAGGAAGGGCAAGGAAGGAGCAGACAGGGTTGGACATCAGGGATTTGGGCTGGAAGGGACCATCCCACGAGGATACCCACAAATTAAGGAATTCAAGAGCCAGGAGAGGGACTGATGCAGTGTTTTCTGCATGTGTGCAAGACTTCTGTCAGTGAGATGCTGTTTCCCACCCTCAGGGGCTGAGGTGGCAGTGGGAGCTGTGTTATCCCATGGAAAAACACGTTCCTGCTAAAAAGGCCCCCCACAAACCAGCTGCAAACCACTCCAAAAGCAGGACCAGGAGCACTCGTGTCCCTAAGGATAAAGCCAAGTGGAGCACCAGGAAAAACGCTTTTACAAGGAATCACATAAACACCAGAACTGATCTAAATCTAAACCTGCCCTTGTTTTCCCTTCACCAGCAGCATCACCACTGACACCGTGGCGATGGGATCCCAACGGGAACTTTCAGTGATCACGGAATCCCAGAATGGGTTGGGTTGGAAGGGAACTTGGAGCTTATCCAGTCCCACCCCGTGCCATGGGCAGGGACACCTTGCACTGTCCCAGGCTGCTCCAAGCCCCATCCAACCCGGCCTGGGACACTTCCAGGGATGAGGAGTTCACAGAGTGAGGATGGGATCCCTTTGGGATGTGCTCTGGGATGACCCTGCTCGAGCAGGGAGGTTGGACCAGATCCCCCCGCTGGGGTCCCCTCCAACCTGACCCATCCCATGAGGGCCACCAGAAACGCTACAAAAACCCAAACGAGGAAAGCTCCAGCCTGGAGGAACCTGGGAAGATGCCAGGGGAGCAGGAGCAGGCGGAGAGGAGGGATTTGAGGGATGTGCCAAGGCTGCAGCCCCTGCCCGGGTCGCTGGTACCATGCAGGACCGTGCAGGTGAGGGAAAATCCCAGTGGGGCTCTCCCAGCCCGGCAGCTCCCGGACCCTGTGGCTTCGCTGAGGAAGCAGGGCCAGCTGGGATCCCAGCCCCGAGTCCAGCTGGCCCCGAGCTCCTCACAGATCCACCCAGCAAAGCTCAGGCCAGCGCAATCCGGGCGCGGCCCTGCGGGGATCTCGGCGTTCCGGCGCTTCCCATCTTCCCTGACAAACACGGATTCCACGGAGAGCCAAGCACGAGGGCAGAGGGCTATTTTCACTGAACATGTTTTACCAATTAGGGCCTCGTGGTCTCCATCAAAACATCCAACACAACACAGCAAAGCCATTAATAAAGTCGACACACGGAGCGGGGTTTTATGGACACCGCACGCTCCGGGTCTTCTCCCGGCTCCAACGCTCATCAGAACCCCAGGAAGCTGCCTAAGAAGCTCTAATTAATTAGAGTCATTATCCAAGCCATGCTATTTCCCTGTTTTGATACGTTTAAACTTCATTATTTCATCCCAGGCTCTCTCCCATTGTAGTTTTCCACACACCAGCTCTGCCATGGCCATTTTCTGCTCCAGGAGGGATAAAAATCCTTGGGATCTCCAGCTGCCCGGGCAGGGACACAGCTGGCTGCATCCAACACCTACAGGGCAGCAAAGGGAGGAACACCAGGGAATTATGAATAATGCAGGGATCCCAGCACTGATCAAGGTCAGTTAGGATTTCATTTAGCAGAAAACAGGGATCATTCTGCCTGTTATTAAACCTAAAACTCCTTCCCACCCTGTGCTGTTCAATTAAACATAACAAGCTCCGTGCTGACAGCCAGGATGCTCCTTCTTCCACATCCCAGGATTTCCAGGGACCGCTGTTCAGTGCTTTCCATCCAGTCTTAAGGGAGATTTATTCATCACTATCGAGCTTGCTTTTGTTCTTACTGAAGCCTGACAGTTCTACAGAACTTTCAGCCTCATTACTGGTCCAAAGAGCTGAGTCAGCCCCCATCCCACCTGAAATCCAACGTATCTTAAAGATGGGAATCCACCTCAGCATATTCCTCTTCTACTTCCTCAACCCAAGCTCTCCCAGCACCTCTTTCCCAGGTGAATCTCAGTCCAAAACCCACAGCAGACACGAAATACTGCAGCAACAAACTCCAGAATCCTCATCCGTGACTTCCATCTGCATCCAGCCATTCCCTGCGTTTCCAGGGCTCTCTGATTCTGCAGCCAGGCTCGGCCTCTGGGAGCAGGACAAGGCCAGGAGGATTCCCTGAGGTTCGGGATTGCATCCCAAGGATATCCTGCACACCAGCACTATCCCAAGGGCTGGGCCTTCAGCTATTTTACTGCACTGCTCATAAAAGACAGGCAGCTTTCTCAGGATTCAGTAAACAGGCTCCTTCTGCCAATTATGCAAATCAGATGGAGATTTATCCCAGCAGACTTGGCCAGTCCCACCAGGGAAAAGGGAACAGCAGCATCCCGATGGTATCGGCCCCATCCCGGTGCTCCATGAGGGGATCTGGAGCCCAAACCATGCCCTGCATGCCTGGAAGGGCTCCCCTCACTGCCCCTCACCCTGCAGTCAGAACCACGGAGCTCCCTGCACTCCGAATTTCCAACCATCCCACACCTGGAACACCTTCAGTCTGATTGCCAAGATTTTGGTCGGTTTTCCTCGATCCTTCATGGAGGTGACATGGAGGGCACCCATGACCATTCCTGCTCCCTCTACACCTATGGAATCAGAGCATCCACCACCACGGACAGGGAACAGACATTCCTTACACCAAAAACCCAACTTCAGCCCCAAATCCCACGGGAGAACAAGCTGGTTGTGGGAATGATATGGCACAGCCCTGAGGGGACGGGGGACCAAACGTGAGCCCCATCACCTTCAACACCTTCCATCCACACTCCTGCTGTTCCCCATGGCAAATAATTCCCCTTTTTGAAGGCTCTGACAGCACCTGGGTGTGTTAAATCCTGACTTTGCTGCTCAGTTCTCCTGCAGAACGTGGCTCTGGTTTGGAAATGCATCCTATGGATTTCCTGGCACACGGCGTGTGCTGAGATGGGCGTCGGGATTCGCTTCCTGCAGGAGCTGTTTTAAGCCAAATTACAAAGTCTCAGCATCAGGCTGAGGATCATGTTGCTAATATGACGCAGTTTAAAAACAGCAGGGTTATTTTAATTATTTAAAAATATCTAATAGCATCGTTTGATTATGTTTCCTGGGGTCCACAGCTACCTGGCAAACAGCAGGTGCCAAAAATTCCCGTGGAAGGCAGCAGGAATTCTTTGCCATGCTGGTCATTTTCCCACCCTGCACTTCAGAACATCCCCTCCCCTCACACAACAACTCCCTGCTGGAATTCCCTTTACAAACCCACATCCACACGTATTTTGGAAAATTTGACTTGGAAGATGTTCCGGATGAGCCCTTTTGGAGACCAGCACGGCCCCTCCCAGGGTCACACCTGCAGCGGGCAGGACCTGGGGGCTCCCCCCTCTTCCTGCTCAGGGGAACTCTGCAGAACTCCCTGGAACAGGGAGTGCTCCAGGGACAGGATTAGGACTCAGATCAGGACCTGGATGTCCTCAAAGGAGGGCTGAGCCCAGCTTTGGAGTGGGCTGCTGACCAGCTCTGCACTCAGGAACATGCAGACACACCCTTGGGACAGGAACTTGCTTGTTTAGGGGATCACTTCGGGATTTAGGAGCTGATCTTTAGATCCCAGGCAGTTTTCTTAATTGCTGATGAAGGAGTGGCCAAATTGTTAGGAAGAGTGGTGGGACTGAGAGAATAACCCGTGGACATACAGCAAGAGAAGATCAGTGAGATGTATCCAACAGCTGAATGCTTGGATAACTGATCCCAAACTCTGCTCCTTCCTCCCAGCATTCCTCCCAGCCCTGAATCCCCAGGGATCAGGTTAGGGTTGCTCAGGAGCCCATCATTACCACACATCACAAACTCAGACTTGGTATTTCTCATACTACTCCTAATTTCACTAAGAATCTCTAATCTCAAAGTTATTCTCCCCCCCAAAAGATGTCTTTGAAAGGAACAACAGCCAAACCCCCTGAAAATCCAACTCAGACTTAATACTTCTCATACTACTCCTAACTTCAGTAAAAATCTCTAATCTCAGAGTTACTCCCCCCCAAAAGATGTCTTGAAAAGGAACAACAGCCAAACCCCCCTAAAATCCAACTCACAAACAAATTTTCCACCTCCTGAGAAAGCCCCAAAGTGCAAAAACCCCAAAGGCACCGCGACGAGGGAGGTCATTAATTAAAACATTAGCGGGGAAAAAAAAAACCCCACCAAACCCAAAACCTGCTTAAGGTTCCTCTTTAATTAGATTTGTTTACAATAGCAATAGTATCGTTCTGGAGATATTCTGGGAAGCTCCTGCCAGAAGTGATTTACCTTCCTCAGCGGGAAAGGTCAGGCAGGGTGCAGCTTTAGCACTTTCATGGACATCTGCTGATGCATCCGGAACACAAAGGACGAGGCAGGAAAGGCTGCAGTCAGACAAACCCTCTGAAATATGTTTTTGTCCAAACAATATTATTTCTTTTTTTTTTTTTTTTTAATATCCCAAGAACAATCAAGTAAACTTGGCTGGGTGTGTTTCAGCGCTTATTAAAGTGCTCTCCAAATTCTGCTTTTTTGTTGTTGCACAACGGGGCTGGGGCTGGGGGTGATGTCAAGCTTTGACACGCTCCGAGAGCCCGGAGAAGCCGACGGTGTGGGAGGAGGGAAGAGGTGCAGCTTCATCCCGAGAGCCTCCACTCAATGGGAAGCAGGAAAAATCATCCCCATCCCTGCTTGTGGCTGAAGAATTCAAATTAATTACAGCCAAACGAGGCAGGACCTCCAAATGAAGGGGAATTGTCACTGGGAATTGCTGGCATCTGCTGGATGCTTTTCATTGCTGGATCAAAGTTCATTAGGAACCTGAAGCAATTAAGGTTCGCAAAGCCCGTGTGAATCACGGAGGCTTTTACTGGGATTTCTCCAGGCCCAGCTGAGAGCAGACACACTCGTGGTGCTTTGAAGGTGATTTGGTTATCCAGGATGGAGAGGTGAGAGGTCTCTGTGACCTCCTCATCCCTGGCAGTGTCCCAGGCCAGGTGGGATGGGGCTTGGAGCAGCCTGGGACAGTGCAAGGTGTCCCTGCCCTGGCAGGGGGTGGCACTGGATGGGCTTTAAGGTCCCTCCCAACCCAAACCATTCCAGGATTCCATAATCACTGGAAGCTCTACAGGATGCTTCCAAAAGTCTGAAGTTTACGTGGCAAACCATGAAAAGCCAGGATACAGCTGCACTACGGGCTCCTGCCCCGACAGCATCCAGGCAAGGTGGATTCCTCCCTCTTTCTGCCCCACGGTTTGACCCCCTCCTTAACCTCATTTGCATAACTAATTACCACACTGGGTTTGTTGCATTTGAAGTTTAACAATCCTCGAGGCTCTGAAAAGAGCTTTGCAAGTTAATATATCACAAAATCCCAGGATCACTGAGGCTGGAAAAGGCCTCCAAGACCACGGAGCCCAAGCTGTGCCCGATGCCCACCTTGTCCCCAGCCCAGAGCTCTGAGTGCCACCTCCAGGAATTCCTGGGACACCTCCAGGGATGGGGAATCCAAACCTCCCTGGGCAGTTCCAAGGCCTGAGCACCCTTTCCATGGGGAAATTCCTGCTGATTCCACCCTGAGCCTCCCCTGGCCCAGCCTGAGGCCGTTCCCTCTCCTCCTGTCCCTGTTCCCTGGGATAAGATCCCAAATCCCCCCGGCTGTCTGCTCCTGTCAGGGATTGTGCAGAGCCACAAGGGCCCCCTGAGCCTCCTTTGCTCCAGGCTGAGCCCCTTCCCAGCTCCATCAGGAATCCTCCAGCCCCTTCCCAGCTCCCTCAGGAATTCTCCAGCCCCCTCCCAGCTCCGCTCCCTTCCCTGGACACGCTCCAGCCCCTCAGTGTCCTTCTTGTCATGAGGGGAAAATAAAAAAATGGGAGAAAATGTGAAGGGAGAAAAAACATGAGGGAAGTTTGGGGAGGGCTCTGCTTCCTTCTGGATGCTCTGGGATGCACGTTGGGCACCACAGCAGCTCCAGAGCAGAGGATGATCCCTGCCAGCCTCTGCTCCTGCCCGAAGTTCCCACTCCTGCAGCTCCAACAGCACTGGAAAACCTGAGTGGAGCATCCCACCCCTCCACCAGTGCAGAGATAAAGGAAAACCACAGGGAGTTTGGGGAAAAGGGGAAAAACGAGCTCTGTAAACACACTCGGTGTTCCTGGGTGGTCCTCCAGGAAATCCAGTGTCCCTTGGAGGCAGCTGGATGAGCTCTTGTGGGCTGTCAGATCCCTGGTACTGCAGCACCATTTATCCAGGTAACTCTGGGATACAGCCGGGCTCCACACCCGGGAATGTGCTCAGGAGAGACACATTCCCAGAAAACCCAAAAAACCAAAAAACCCCACGGTTCTGGAGTACTCCAGGCACAACACCAGCTCCCACTCCCAGGACAAATCCCCTCATTCCCATCAACAATGATCCCCATCATTCCACCTCCACCCTGTTAAAGGGAAGTGCAAGGAAAGGATTCCAGTTTTTGTGGAGTTACTTCCTACACGCTGTGTGTGGAGTACATGGAATTCTGTGTCCCAGCTGCTCCCTGAGCTAATTCCTGTCAACTCTCTGACCCTCCTCGGCAGCCCAAAAAGCCAATCCAGGCATTTGGGTCAAAGAGAAGACACAGAGATTTTTTTGTGTCTCTTGTTTTGTTCTATTTTTCAATAAAATACCAGAAAAACGCTGACAGACCCACTTTAAACTGAGAACAAAACATGTTGCTGGCTCACCATATATTAACCCCAAAATTCTGTATATAAACAGCCCTACAACCCTGCTGGGCTCAGAGCCTTAGTGAGAACCCAGAAGAGGGATTATTTCAGAATTACACCACTCAATGAAAGCAGAATCCAGCCCCAAAGCCTTCCATCCAGCTGCTGGTGCCATGTGTACATATCTGCAATGAAGTAAACAACAAATTTTTGGACAAAAATTAGAATAACAACTTGAAGTGAGGCTTTTAGCATCCTTTCCTTCAGCAATTCCCGCAGCAAACCCACAAATCTGCGGCTAAAAACGACTGTGGAAAACGGGGCAGGACTAGGAAAAGGTAATAAAAGCTTTTTCAAGTCAAGTTGTCGCAATATGAAGAATAATGAGCTCTGGCCACCACAGATGCCCATGGATTCTGCAGCAGGAGCATCTGGAGATGCCCAACCAGGCTGTGGTGGTCACATCCCTGCTTTACCCATCCACCCATGACAGGTAAGAGCCCGACCTCAGCTGATCCAAATTCGTCAGGAATTAATTTGGCTTTTCATTATAGGTGCTGCTGCTGCCTGAGCTCACCGTGTCCCCAGCTAAGCCAAAAATAGTGTTCCTGACCCAATTAATTTGCCATCCAGGATGACAAAAGGTGAGGAGAGGGGAGGGAGCAACCTGAGCAACCTCAATTAACAGGAATTAATTTGAAGCACAGCCCTCCTTGCCCACTGCTGAGCCACCTACGGGAGAAATAAATGCCATATGCAAAAAAGGTGATTTAGCCAGCTCGTTGCTCTTAGGTGTTTCAGTGGCTCAGATTTACATCAATTACAATCTCTGGGGTTTGATCTCGTGCTCCCTGCTCCCCATCCGCTTCCTTTTGATGTCACTGGGAATTTTCCCTGCGTGGGATGGCGAGGCAGGGACCTCTTCCCGCGAGACGCAGCTCCCCCAGACACAGGAATTGCTCCCTGGGGTCCTCCCTGGCCTTACACAACACGGGAAGCACAACCAAGCCTGGAAATTTCTAAAAAAGTCCGAGTAAAGAACTGAAATCCTGCTCAGAGAGAAGAAAACAGCAACAAACCCTCTCAGCCTAAATCAAGCGAAGATTTCACCGCCTGGATCTGACGTTTTATCTCCCGACTTCCCTTATCAGATACCAAAAAATCCCCCGGCAGTTGGTTTTTAATAGCAGATATTTTTGTGATGAATTCTCCTTTCTTGTCTACGGAAAACTCCCAGTGCTTTGATACTCCAGGCAGCTCTTAACTCCTGGATGCCTCCAACACCCCCTTCCCCACCCTCAGAAATCCTGCTTGGAAGGGAAAGCTGGGGAAGAGCATCCAGGCAGGGGCTGTGCACAAAGCAAAGACAAATAAAGAGAGGAGAGCAGGAAGCTGGAGGCTCCTGCACACTCACACCAGCCCGTCCTACACCCACTCCTTTGGGGCAGGAGTTCAAGCCAAGAGCCCTTCCCAGCACGGAGGGGAGGGATGAGCACGGATCCACTGCTCTCCCTCAGCTCTTCATCCCCCTTGTCTCCTCATCCACACCGGGAAAAGGATTCCTCTGGATTGGCTTCACACGTTCATTGGTTAAAATCTCACTGCTGCGGCATCTAAAAGCTGTCACGCAGCAATAATAGTAGTAAAGAAGAATACAGTGCCCTCCAAAGTGGGAAAAATGATTATTGTATCCATGAATCCAACGTATCTGAGAACAAACCGACACAGGACAAGGTATGAGGAGGATTAGATGGGGTATTGGGCAGGAATTGTTCCCTGGGAGGGTGGGGAGGCCCTGGCACAGGTACCAGAGAAGCTGTGGCTGGCCCTGGATCCCTGGCAGTGTCCAAGGCCAGGCTGGACAGGTTCAAATCCCTCCTGTCCCTTTGTGCCAGGCTCCTGCTGGCTGTGCACCTGCTCAAAATAAAACGTTGGTGTCTCTGGGTGTTAAGAGGGGAAAAAAACACGAAAAGAGCTTTAAAAAACCACCTTGCTCCTGACAAATCTGCAATAACTTGGAGTTAACTTCTGATTCCTCGGAGAATTCCCTCTTTTCCCTACCCCCTGCACTCTCTGGAGGATTTGCTGGGATCCCCATCCAGCTCATGTCCAGGGAAGTGGGTCCGATGTTTGGGATCTCTGGGAGCAGCAATCCATGGCACGCGTCCCCAAAACAGCAACACCCTCAGAACAGAAATCAGTAAAAAAACCCCTGTGATTTCCTCAGGGAGGTTTCTGGTGCATCCCAAGGTGGGGACACGGTCCCTGCTCTCCGGTGGGACATTTGGGATCTGGAATGCCGCACTTCCCGGCCGGGGTGAAGCCGCCGCTGCTCCTCCTCGCGGTGAGGTCACACCGGATAATTCTTGGAAGCAGCCAGAGGAATATTGATGGGAAACATCTGGCAAAGGCTGCAGAGTTACCTCAGCTCCCCCGGCCCCGGCAGCGCTCCGTGGACGCGCTTCCCAGCGGAGCAGCTCGGCCCCTCCGGACACCGCCCGCAGCCTCGCTGCCGCGCCCCTGCCAAACCCCAAACTGTCCCTCCCCGTCCATCTCCTCGTCCATCTCCTCATCCTTCTCCTTTCCAGCACCCCTCCGGGCCGAGCGGCACCAGGAGCCACCTGGATGAAACGAGGCAGCTCGGGATTTCAGTCCCCTCCTGGATCCTGGGAGTGGGGAATGCTGCGCCACGTCCCTGTCTCCCTTTCCAAAGGATGAGCTCCCAGGGGAGCCAGCCCTGTCCACTTCCACTCCAGGCACCCAATTTCCATGGAATCACGTTACAGAATCCCAGAATTGCTCAGGTTGGAAGGGGCATTAAGGATTATCCCACTCCCTGCCATGGGCAGGGACACCTTGCAGTATCCCAGGGTGCTGGAATGCAGGATATGGATACAACCTCTCAGCATTATGGCAAAATGTCCCCAATTTATCATTCCCTGTGACACGGAGCTTCCTGCAGCCGCCTCTCACGGACACCCAGCGGGAATTTCAGCATCTCCACAGGAAAATACATTTTGTTAAGATTTCCTACAGCTTTTTTTCTGGAATATAAAGGGATAACAAACACCTTCCTTCATCCTTCCTTGGGCAGTTCTGCTACACTGGAGCTTCTGCTCCAAACTGGGCAATTCTTGGGGTAGAAAAGCTTTGGTGATGTTTCAGTCACTTCGTGTCCCTCAGATTGAGTATTTTTACCTGCAATAATCCAACACCCCACCTACAGACTATTCCCTGCCCTTTGAATCCAGTGGCTTTCAGGGAAAACAGAAAACATTTCCAGCATCAATTCAATAAAGGCACCAAAATAGATAATTCTATCTCGATAATTTTAACGTCTTCTTTGGCACATCCTTGGTTTAACCATCTGCTTAAACCCACACAGCCCTGTCACTCGGGGAGCTCTCAGGAGCTCCAACTCAGATGATGGAGAATTCCATGGAATCATAGAATCACCGAGGTTGGAAAAGGCCTTCAAGACCACGGAGTCCAAGCTGTGCCCCATCCCACATTGTCACCAGCCCAGGGCACTGAGTGCCACCTCCAGGTGTTCCTTGGACACCTCCAGGGGTGGGCACTCCAAACCTCCCTGGGCTGCACATTCCAATGCTTACCAACCCTCTCAGGGAAGGGATTCTTCCTGCTGTCCAACCTGAACTCCCCTGGAGCAACCTGAGGCCGTTCCCTCTCCTCCTGTCCCTGTTCCCTGGGAGCAGAGCCCGACCCCCCCTGGCTGCCCCCTCCTGTCAGGGAGCTGTGCAGAGCCAGAAGGGCCCCCTGAGCCTCCTTTCCTCCCTTCCCCAGCTCTCTCATCCTCTCTCCATGAGATTCACTCCCCATTCCCTTCATTCTCCTTGCCGGGTGCAACACAGATGATGCTGAACCTCAACGCTGATGGTGCTGATCACAACAAAAAGGATGGGGATTCCCTTTCCCTATGGATACGGGCTCTCCTCCTGGCCTGGGACATTTTTTGTCCCTCTGAGGTCACAGACCTTTGTGGCCAGCACAGGGGGACGAGCACATCCAGCACCATCCTGCAGAACTGCCTCGCTCACAGCCCCGAGCTCCCGTTCCTCCTCATGCTACAGGGAGAGCTCTGCCATCAACAACTCCCTAAGCAGCTCCAGAGGGAAAGGAACACCCTCCCTGTGCCCGGGGTGGGCACTTCCCACTGGCAATTAGAGCCCAGCTGGAAGGGCTCAGCTTTTAACGCGATCGGATGCTTGGAAAATCCGGTTGTTCATTTACTACTTCAAGAGGAGCTGAGCTCGTCTGAAAATCTAGTCCTGACTAGCCACTGAGCCTCTGCAGAAAACTGGTCCTTAATCTCGCCACATCTCGGTTTCCTCACCTTTAATTAAAAGGTATTTAATATATAAACCTCCTCCACTGAGACTCTGTCAAGTAAACTCCATCGGTTTTCCCATCCTGGGAAGGATTGTGCAAGTTTTCCCTCAGTGACACACACAAAGGAATAGCTCAAAAATTGTGGGATCCCCCAAAAAACCCAAGGGGGACATGCCAATGGAAAACAGACCTTGCATCTAAGGGATTTTCTTATTTCATGGTCATGGGTACTGCAGGCAGCAGGGTAAGAGTCTCAGAGTCCCTGTTCCCGCAGTATTCCCTGAATTCCTCACCGTGGCTGACAGACAGGGAGCAGGAGAAGGTGTGGATCCCACAGCCAGTCCCACCAGGTGTCCTGAGTCCCAGAGCAGAGCTGCAGGGAGCAGAAATCCTGCCCGAGGTGGGAGGGCATCCCCCAGCCAGGGCCACGGACGCAGATATGGATTAGGGCACTAATAAAACAAGCCCTCAATTAATCCCAGCGGGAAACGCATGCCAGGCACAAAATCCCTGCACGTTCTGGCACAGACGGAAATCCCTTCCCAAGAAGAGCTGTGCAGGGAAAAGCAGGGATGGGGGAGGGACTGGGGAGACTGGTTAGCCCTGCACCAACACCCCCAGCCTTCCCCTTTCCCAGGCACAAAAATCCCTCTGGAATTGAACTCCCAACAGGAGAAACAACACCGAACCAGGAACACACATCCCAGGATGTGTCAGGGGGTGACTCTGAGGGAAGGTCTGCACTTGTCTGGGGGAGCTGCAGCCCCGGTGTCCTGCACTGACCACATCCCCTGGCCGCAGCCCAGAGCTGGGATCACCTTCCCTCTCCACCAGGCTGCTCTTGCAACACTCCCAGCTGGGTGTTCTCCTACAGCACAGCCTTTCCCATCTCCCTCTCCCCACTCCGAGCGCCATCCCATCCCTCTGGGTCCCCATCCTCGGAATGGGAGCTTCTCCTGCTTCCTCCTCACACCCAGGTGGTTCCCAACACCAGGAATAACAAGAGGAGCTGGAGTGATTGAACCAGCCATCAATTAACTGTTACGGTGCCGCACCAATTAAACATCCAGAGGGAGACCATCGCTCCCGGATTTATCAGGGAATGATGCACTGGGATGGATGCAGCTGCACGAATTCCCAACAAATCTCGATCCATCCCAGAGGGGGAAGCCAGATTTTGCCTCGGCAAATACAGTGGGGATCTGTTTGCACCTCCACAGCCCATTCCCATCTTCAAATTCCTCCATCCCAGCTGCAATTCCACTTGGCAGTGACTCCAGAGATAATCCAGCTGAGTGGCAAGTGGGCACGGAGGAGCCTGTGGTCATTCCATGGGTTCTGCCTCCATGTGAATCCCATTATTTATACAAAAACACAACTTTAAGCCGAGCACCACAAACATAAATAAATGGATAGATATCCCTGGCTCATCCCAGGCTGTTCCATCCCTCAGCATCTCGAGCTTTCACAACTTTTGTTGCCTCTCCTTTGAGTCAGGAAAGCAAATCCCTTCCTTTGAGTTTTCCATTAATCCCTCCCTGACCTGCAGCTTGTTCCTATCACTAACCCACACTCGTCCCCTTAATCCTTTTTGGGATTAGCTCCACGGGATTGGGAAACCCACAGGAACACCGAGGTCTGGTTTGCAATTCCCAGCAGGTGTTGTCCCCCATGGAAGGGTTCAGGATGGGGCTCCCCTCAACCCACACACCCAGATCCCAACTTTGTGCCCCACTTTGCTCCTCTGTCCCTTCCTCCCGGGGTGTTTGCACCTCAAATCCCTTCTCCAAAGCATCACCCACTGAAGGGTTTGGAAACATTCCTGCCATCCCATGGAGCAGGGCTGGCACTCCACGCACTCACCAGGTGGAGACAAGCTGGAGGAGGAGTCCTGGAAGCCGGGAGATAAAATTCCCTCTGGCACCACACAGATCTCAGCTGATGGAGGACACCACACCCAGCTCCCCGGGCTGGATCCAGCCAGGAATTCCCATGTGTGAAGGATGCAACAGCATCTCCCTTTGCAAACCAGATCCCTGCCACGCATAAAACAGCATTTTCACCGCTCTAATTCCCCACAAAGCCACTTCAGTTCTCACCTGCTTTGAAAGGAGTGATTACTGCCATTGCTCCCAGGTGAATAATATTCCTATTAAAAGTGAGGAAATGACACAGGGTTCCTCCTCAGACGTTACAAGTGGTGACAGAGCCACCATCAAGTCACAGCCTGTCCTGTCTTGAGTGCCAAGGCAGAGTAAAACATGAACCTACAGCTCCAGTTTACAGGAGGAACGTGGCAATCTCCAAAACCCAATAAAGCAGCAAGGTGCTTTTATTGATCCTTCCCAACATTTTCCACAGTGGGGACGCTGGGATGGGGTTTCCACACAGCTCTCCCTGCACGGGAGCACGACCAGCTGCACCTCCCAACCCTTGGGGTGTCCACGGGGTGTCCCTGGGTCACCCCAGGAGCTGGGGACAGGCAGACGTGGCCGGAGAAGCGGCCAGCGCTGCCAGCTCCCTGGCATTTCATCCCTCCCATGGAAATACGCACAGGGACCACAGCATCAATGCTCCTTTTGTGATCTCCTCAGCTGACTTCATTCCTAACATATATCCGAATGGAAGAAATTAAATTACATGACCAATCCATGACATTTTCCATCTGAAGAATGCCGAGGAGCGGCGCGCTCGCTGGGATGAATTAGGGCCCGCCGCTGCCAAGCGTGTATCTTCAGGAAACTGAGAGTTATCCTGCCAAAGGGTGGGGGGACACCAGATCCCCTTCCTGTCTATAAATATTTTTCTGCTGCTCTGCTCCTTCAGCAGAGCTCTTCCAGATTTCTGTCGGAGCAAGGGAGCGCTGGGGCTGCCTCTGACGCAAGCCTGGAGCAGCTCCAGGGACATCAAACACCACAGCCAGGGAAGCACTGGGCATAACCCACACTCCTGATGTCCTAGAACTCCTCTCCTCCCAAAAACGTCACCCAAATCCCCGTGGCTGTGGCTGCCCTGTGGGGCTGGGCCACAGGGAGGTAACTCCACGCCATCCCACATCCCTGAGGATGCTCCCGGCCGCTCCCCGGTCCCTCACCCGGAGCTGGACGTGCAGAATCCGAGCAGCAGGTGGCTGGGAATTGGAAAATAGGAAGCCTTAATCTGCCTCCTGCTTTTCTGGAGCCTGCAGAGCCCCTGGAGCAGCGCAAGGGAGAGGAGCTCGGCACGATCCCGAACCTTTTCCCCAAGGGGAGGTCTCCGGGTCAGATGTTCGGGAAGCCAGCGAAGGCAAACCCCGGGGGTTGTACCTTCAATCTGCTCACCAGATGTGCACTTCAAAAAGCCTCCAAGTCCGAGTCAGCTGTAGGAAAGAGCCTTTAAAGTCCTGCGCTGGGTGACCTACATCCCCCATCCTTCACTCCTTCAGCAAAACTCTTCCTTTTTTCACTTGACCTCCGATTGTTTCCCGTTTTACCCCAAAGGCTTAAAAGCCGAAAGAAAGTGCATCGCCAGCGATTTAAGAGCAAGGGAGAGAGAGACGTGCAGCTCACATGGCAAACCTCGATGTGTGTTATACCCTCGAGGTTCCAGCATTTCCCAGGCAGCATTTCCCATCTCGAAATCCCTAAAACCCGAGCCGGGCGGGCGGGGAGGGCGCAGCCGGGCCGAACAAAGGCGGGAGCGCTCTGTGGAAGCGCTCGGCTGGAATTTTCTCCCCAGGTACTCCGAGCTGCATTCAGTGGCAGGAGCATTAATGTCTAGTCCATTCTTCCAGCACGCTGGCCTGACCTCCTTGGATGTTTAGAGCCGAGCAGCCTCTGGCTCTGCCCTCCCTGTCACCCCCAGCGCGCTCAGCTGCCGCAGGAATCCCGAGCGTGCCCGTCCTGCATCCGCTGCTGCACTGGGATCATGGAATATCCAGAGTGGGAAGGGACCCACAGGATCACGGATCCAGCTGCTGGCCCTGCACAGACACCCCAACAATCCACCCTGCTCCTGAGGGCATTGTCCAAATGCTCCTGGAGCTCTGGCAGCCTTGGGGATGTGCCCATTCCCTGGGGAGCCTGGGCAGTGCCCAGCACCCTCTGGGGAAAGAACATTTCCCTGATCTCCACCCTAAACCCCCTCTGGCACAGCTCCAGCTGTTCCCGGGGTCCCATCCCTGTCCCGGAGAGCAGAGGTTGGCACTGCCCCTGCGCTGCCCCTCAGGAGCCCAGGTGAAGCAGGGACAATCCCCGTGCCACCAACGCCACCGACGCTCCCTCCACCCGCCCCGCAGGAAGCTCTCAGTGCTCGGAGCTAGCTTCCCGAGCTGAGCCTGGAAAAAACACGGCACGGTGCCAGGCAGCTCGTCCAAAACCATCTTAAAACTCCGCAGCCCGGCGCCGGTGCCAGGAGAGGATATGGATGTGCCACTGACCCAGTGACACAGTGACTGCGGGCACGGCTGGCACGAGGCAGATGCCAGGGACGCCAGGGTGCTGCCAGGCTGTGCCAGGGGCTCCCGCAGGTAAAACCAGAGCAGGAATCAAGAGAAGCTGTGCTGGCAGATGCTCCCGCGCTCTGGGAAGGGGAATCCAACAGTGAAAGGGAAAAGGGAGACAGGAACGTAAAGAAAACAGGGAAAAAATGTTTCCGTCCACTGGAGCCGTATCCCATCTATTTTTAATATTTAAAAGGAAATGTGTTTGCTGGCTCACTTGCAACAAAGCTTTTCATCTTCTACAGCAGAGCAAACCCCCAGTCACAACTCCAGGAGAAGCAGCATCACCAAGCCCCAAAAGCTGCACCTGGAGCTGGGTCAAAGGGGCAAAAACTCAAATAAGGTTTCAGAAAAGCCCTCCCTGTCTGCATTCTTTGTGAAATACCACCGAACCCAGCAGCAGGGCAGTGCTCTTCTGCTCAGGAACAGCTCAGGGTCCGGTTTTAGCCTTGGAGCTGGGAGATCAGGGACATCCCCATTCCCAAACCCGCTGCGAGTCCCTGAACCTCCCAACACAGAGCAAATGCCAGGATTCACGTCCTTCCACAGCTCCCCAGAATGAGCAGCACAAGGACACAACGGGCTGGAGCTCAAATCCCTGTCTGACCTGACAGGGGCACTGGGCACAGGTCCTAACCCCCATCCCACCCTGGATTATCCCATGGAAATCCTCCCCAAACCCTCCCGAGCATCCTGGGCAGGATGGCAGCCAGGTTTGGGCCCTCGGCCTTTCTCAATCTCAGACAATGCCGCTTCCCTTTATTTGCTGACATAATCCCTAAAATAGGAAACTTGTTCATAACAAAAACAGACACACCCACACCCACAATGACAAAACTGTCTCCACAGTAATATCAACACCAACCTGCTTTCTCCCTTGTTTTCTGACCGAGTTTATTTGCAACACAAGCACAGATAAATGCTTTGTGCCTTTGATTTTTTTTTTCTTGCATTTTAGGATGAAAAATTCCAGGAACAAAACTTGCAGACAGAGGTTTTTCACTGCCAGCCCTCCAAACTCACTGGAATTTATTTTAATTTCTCTGAAACAATGTAAAAGCAAACATTCAAGGGAGCGGGGCTTGTACTTCTGAGGGGTTACATCTGCACTAATAAAATCACAATTTTCTAATTTGCCTAAAATCAACTGGATGGGAAGGGACCACAGCACCTGCCAAGAGGACGAGGTGGAGAATCACCGGATCACGGAGGCTGGAAAACACCTGAGATCACCGAGCCCAAGCATTAACTGTGCTCACCACTAACCCTTGTCCCCAGGTGCCACATCCACACACCCCTGGGACACTTCCAGGGATGGGGATTCCACAGGAGGAGACCCTCCAGGAGAGGAGGGAGACTCCAGGAGCTCCAACAACCACCGTGCTGATGAGGCAGAGGGAGCCAAGCACGTCCCAGCTCTGATCCCGAGGTCAAGGGCACCCCCGGGTTCCCTCAGGCATTTAGGAAGGAAGGGATGGATAAAAACACAACCCAGACACCTCAACAGGAGCTGTGTGACAGGTGCAGAGCACGCTGGTGACATCCCAGGGGTGACAGCCAGCTTTTAATGAGGCGCTTCCACCTGGCCAAAGCCAGCACAGATTCCCACCAGGAAGGGTTTGACAGACAACACAAAACGCTGTTTCCCTGTCACAAATCCCTCCTGGAAACCCAGTGGAAGGTGAGTTTCACCTCACATTACAGCCAGAGCTGGCATCTCACCCCAAACCTGGGGTGTGAGAATTAAACTGGCTGAAAAGGGAGCAGCACCAGCACAAAGGAGCACCAGCGCACGCTCGGTGCCCTCACGCTTCCCGTGAAATCCTGGCCACGTTCCAGCAGGAGCCCTCGTCCCTCTGCCCACTCCTCCTCCCCTCACTGGGAGGATTCAGAGCCTGTTCCCATAGGAACCATCACAGGATGGCACAGGGACAGGAAGGAGCCCACAGGGACAGAAGGGAACCCACAGGGACAGAAAAGAACCCACAGGAACAGAAAGGAGCCCACAGGGACAGAAAGGAGCCCACAGGGACAGAAAAGAACCCACAGGGACAGAAAAGAACCCACAGGGACAGAAAGGAGCCCACAGGGACAGCAAGGAACACAAAGGGACAGAAAGGAACCCACAGGGACAGCAAGGAGCCCACGGACAGCAGGATGCAGCAGGCTTTTACTGGAAAGCCTTCTGTGGAACGAGCTCTCCTCGGAAGCACGGACAGACATCACCGGGCCCTCAGCACACACAGCCACAACAAAAGTGCCCGTCTGAAGGGGAATTCTTTTTAATGAAAGAGCCCTTTCAACTCCAGAAGGTACAAGGAAGTAAACACGCTCGTGGGTGTAAGAAAATAAAGCCTTTTCATTTAAGCAGCACTTAACATAAGCTCTAAAACAACAAGAAAATCCAGGCGTGCTCCTGCCGCTCCGATGTCTCGCGTGCCAAGGTCGGGGTGCCTCCAATCCGTGCACAAAACCTGCACCCCTCAGCTTCCCCCTCAGAACATCCTTCCTGCTCTCCAAGGGAAGCTTTTCCAAAGCCACCGGAGCTGCTGCAGCTCTGGCTTGACCTTAAGGAAACCTGAGGGGAAAAATTCCTGGTGGGTCTTTTCCCTTGGCGGCGTTTTCTCCGGTTTCCTCATGGGACACCCAGAGGCCAGGGCTGTGTCTGCTGATCCTGCTGATCCTGCCAGCTCCAGAGGGGCTCCAGGACCACGGCTGAAGCAGGATTTGGCCCATCCCACGGGAAAACCTTTGGCTGTCCCTCTGTCCCACCCTCGGACAAGGGGACACCAAACCCTGCAGCCACATCGCTCCAAGGTGGAAGAGGAACAGCAGGACAGGCACCATGTCACTGCTGTCAGTGGTAATGAAGGTCCCCTAATTAAGGGATAATTCATCATTTTGTCCCACAGTTACTGCAGGATGTGGTAAAGCCACTCCACATTCCCTGGAGCACCCCCTGGGAGAGCCGAGTTTACCTGGAGCTGGGAGCACTGGGCAGTTTAATGAGACCTGCGAGCGAGGTAATTAAGTCACTTGCTAATCATCATTCCAGACTTTTCACTGCAGCAGCCTCTAAACACCAACAGATTCCCACCAAAACCCGACTTTGTCCATCAGCTGAAATCCCTCCCACAGCACAGCATCCCACCAAGGGTCTCATCCATCAGCTGTCAGGGGGCTCCTGGCACCGAAATTCCTCCTGTCCTGAGATAACTGGGAGAGACAGGATCCCAAAAGTGACAGTGATGGTGCTGAACGTCGTGGCCCCTGCATCTGACACCCACTGAGCCCCAGGGAGGTGGTGGGAGGGTGGCACAGGGGGTGCTCCCACCTTGCAGCTCTCACAGGGGACAGAGAATTCTTTTTCAGCAACCCCAAAAATCCTTCCTCAAACTCCAGCTGCCTGATAGCAAAGCAAAGGAAGGAGGAAAAGCTGAGGCTGGTGCACACCTTCTGTTCATACCAAGGTTTTCCAAAGTGCCCACAAGGATCACAAAGCCAAGGGGATCTAATTCCTCTCTTCCCTGATCCCACAGAGGGGGAATTTTCCTCCAGACCAGAAGAGCTTGTGATTTTCTTTCACTTTTATTTTCCCAGCCTGCTGCTGCAAATCTCCTGAGTGGTTTTGGATCAAGAGTTTATCCATCAACCACCCCGGGCCAGGAGCCAAACTCACATCCCCTGGAGCCCCCAGTGCAGGGCCAGCCCTACCAGAAACCCATTCAAAAAAGGGGTTTTCCAGACGTCCAGTGGGAAATCCAACCGAGCTGCCCACACGTCTGCCCTGAAAGTGAGGAATCCCAGGCTCCCTTTCCTCCTTTCTCTCCAAATGCTCCAAAAGCACAGCTGAGCACGAGCGCTCGTGTCCCTGCAACCACATCAAAGCCCCTCTGAGCCTCACCATCCCAAAGGACACCCAAAAATCCAGCCAGGCAAAATCCTCGAGAGAAACAGGAGGAGTCGCAAAACTCCTTTCAAGCCCCTAAAACTCAAGGTGGTTCCAGTTCATTCAAGTCAGTCAGAGATCTTCTTTCTTTCCAACACTTCTTTACAGCAGCTGGTGCTTCAGCCAGGATTCAGAGCCTCTCCACAAAACCACCCCCAGCTCTGATGCATTTTCCACTGCCTGAGCAACCCCAGGATGAGGGATCTCTATGGGATGCAGGAGGAGCCTGAACCCGAGCCCAGCTGCTCATTTTGCAGAGTTTAAATCTGCCTGCGTCCTGCTCAGGGAGTTAAATCTGCCCGGCTCCGTTTGGGCTCATGTTATTCCTGCTCTTTGCTGGCATGTTTGGATGTGCAATCCACATAATTATCCCAGATAATATCCCTAGCCCGCGACAAACATACAGAAATTAACATTCCTGAGCTGGCTATTACTGGCTCCACAAAATCCATTATTTTCTGGAAGGACTACACCTACCTTTACTGCAGTAATTTTGCACTCAATCCACTTTTCAGCCCCAAATTCCTACATCTTTTATGAAGATGGATCTGTACACTGCAGTATTTTCTAATTTTGAGGAGAACCAGGGAAGCTTCAGCTGGTTTTATCTTTACAGCTGGGATTTGTTGCCCAGAGAAGCTGTGGCTGCCCCTGGATCCCTGGAAGTTTCCAAGACCAGCTTGGACAGGGCTTGGAGTGACCTGGGATAGTGGAAGATGTCCCTGCCCATAGCAAGGAGGTGGAACAATCTTTAAAGAATAAAGGAATAATCTTTAAGGTCCCTTCCAACCAACCATTCCGTAACTCCATAATTTATAAACATTTTAATGCCCTGGACTTCTTAGAAGTTCTCAGGTGTAACTGAGGTCCACCTCAAGATAAATTTCCCAAATCAGACACCCAGAGCCTGGATTTCCAGCCTGCCTCACCAGCACCCTCAGCTCTGGGGACAAGAATCTGTTGAGGCAAGCCCAGGGCTGAAGCTGTAATTTCGCAGAAGGAAGAAGCGCCTGTGAAACGCCTTCCTTGAATGCAGGCAGGTATTTACAGTTATCCCAGCACAAAAAATGCAAAAATTATCTGTTCAGACATGTGGTCTGACTTGGAAGCACTGCAAGCCTGGAAAAGTGGTTCAGGAGAAACATTATCCCGCTGCCATCATTATCTTTTTTTGATTATTTATTCTAATTTTTTTTTTTTTTGCCCCGATCCGTAATTTTTCACCATGACTTCCTTTAATCGGGGAAGCCTATCTGGGAACTGGCTCAGAATCCCAGGCAGTTTGGAATGAAGCATTTTAATCACCCTCCTGCTCATGTGCAGGTTACCGACTTGGGAGGGTTTTTATTTCATTTCCAGGCTCGGCAAACTCACTTCATTAAACTCAACGAGGCTTCAACAGGGAGCTTTTGTATTGGAATCTATAAATTACCTCCAGCAACGAAGAGAAAGGAAGGAGACATTCCCCCCCCACCCCACGGCATTCCCGGGATCCCTTTCCAGGGGGAAGGAGTGGAAGGGGCACTTTGGGCTGTGCTGGGGCCATCCTCCCCCCACCACCATCACCCCACGGTGCCAAATTTTCACCTCCATCCCACCGAAGGGCTGAAGATGCTACACGCCCATCCTGCCATTCAGCCGTTGGCACAGGGACGCGGTGGAATTCCCATTCCTGGGGGAATTCTGAGCCGTGTGGATGTGGCACCTGGGGACATGGGTGACCTTGGCAGTGCTGGGGAAGGGTGGACTCAGTCTTGGAGGGATTTTCCAACCCAACCCGTTCTGTGATTCCACGATTGCAACGCATCCCCCAGGACAGGAATGCTGCCGCTTCCTCCAGAATTCCCGTTTTCCTCATCCCAAGGCAGGGAGGTGCTCGGAGGGAGGGCAGTGGCTGCTGAGATCCCTGTGCCAGCTCCGAGGGCACACGCAGCGTGATGCCACCCCTGGGCTGGGGACATTTGTGTCAGGAATGGCACGACAGACGGCACCAACGCCGGCCCTGCCAGCAGAGCCCGCACGTGCCAGGAACCCGAAGGGCCACCGCATCCATCAGGGAAAGGTCGAGCCAGGACAGAGCCCGGCAGCCCCCACAGAGGAGCAGGGTCACAAATCCCCTCCTGCTCCCCCGCAGGAACTCAGATGCAAAGCAGCACTTCACTATTTTTAAGAGTTAAAAAGGTCTTTTCTGGGTTTTTTCGGATGTTTGGCCCAGCCCTCCCTGCTGTGGAAGGTGCTACCCTCCCAGCTCATGAGTTATTCCTTCTAGGCTTCCCCTCCACAGGTCACAGCATCCCACCGGGAAAACAACCTGGATTTCAGCCCTAGGGACAGTGGGTTTGGAGATGGCACATCCCCAGGAGCAGGAGAGAAGGATCTTGCTGCTCCTGATCCCACTGCTCCTGATCCCACCGCTCCTGATCCCATTGCTCCTGATCTCGCTGCTCCTGATCCCATTGCTCCTGATCCCGCTGCTCCTGATCCCATTGCTCCTGATCCCACTGCTCCTGATCCCACTGCTCCTGACCTCACTGCTCCTGATCCCACTGCTCCTGATCCCATTGCTCCTGATCTCGCTGCTCCTGATCCCATTGCTCCTGATCCCACTGCTCCTGATCTCACTGCTCCTGATNGCTCCTGATCCCATTGCTCCTGATCCCGCTGCTCCCGATCCCATTGCTCCTGATCCCGCTGCTCCTGATCCCGCTGCTCCTGATCCCATTGCTCCTGATCCCACTGCTCCTGGCCCTGCCCAGCGCACCCCAATCCCCTCAATGTCAGGATTCAGGGATCAAAGGGGGACAGAGTCAAAGCTGGAAGGTGAAATTCCAGGTTCCTCTACATCCAAGCAATCCGGCCCCAGCCAGGGAACAGCCTTCAGTCCCGGCTGTAAAGCCACCTCATTCCAAAGTGGCAAAAGTGTGTCCCAGCACCCAAAAATACGTCACCAAATGGAATCACGGGATCATGGAATGGTTTGGGATGGAAGAGACCTTAAAAGATCATCTAATTCCGCCTCCTGCCATGGGCAAGGACATCTTCCATTATCCCAGGGTGCTCCAGCCTGGCCTTGGGCACTGCCAGGGATCCAGGGGCAGCCACAGCAAATCTGGGAATTCCATCCCAGCCTGTCTCCACCCTCCCAGCCAGGAATTCCCTCCCAATATCCCATCCATCCCTGCCACCTGGCAGCTCCAATCCATTCCCCCTCGTCCTTGACCAAACACAGGACAAATCCATACAAACCTGAACCAAGCTCTCTCCCGAGTTCAAGAGCCCCAAATGAAAAATAGGGAAAGAGCAAAGTAAGGAATTGTTAATATTATGGGAGGGCGAAATTTAAACACGTATAACTCTGCCCGAGCTCTCGATTCCTGACCTCCCACCGCAAACGCATCCGCAGAGAGAGCAACAGTAACAGGACACAAACCAGATCCGCGTGGGACAGGAATAAATTCGGGCCTGAAACGAGGGGCGTCTGCTCTTTGTAACGGCAAACAGCGGAGATCTGCCCCCGTGAGCAGAACTGGCAGCAAGAAACGCATCAGAGCAGGGAGAGCTGCCCTGCCCCACGCACCCAGCTCCTCCTGACGTCAGCCAAGCCGCCCAAAACTTAACTCAAACCAGAATCCGACCAGGAATATACACAGGGCTGAACGCAAATTAAATGTAAATCGAGCTCTTCTAAAAAAGAAAACACAGGAAATATGCAGGATGAGGCTGATTACTCAAGAGGAGCTACCACAGGGACCCAATTTCCATCCTTCCTGAAAATAAATCCGGAATTGCATGTACACCAAGCTGACTCTGAGGCTAGAATATAGCAAGTTTTCATATGCACGCCTAAAATATTTATTGTAGAGGTCTGGAGTCGTAAGACACACAGGGATATAATTAAAAAAGGACTGTGCTCTGCCATCATTTATCATGTCCTAAAAAATGGGAGAGTGTCGCGAGAGCCTGGGAAAAGAGAGAGGCTCACCTCAAATCATTGCTGAGAGAGACCCCAAAAAATTACCTGAATATACAATAATCATTAGGAATTATTAATAACACTAATATATCATTATGACACTACTACTACTACTACTAATAATAATAATAATAATTTAAATAAATAATTAGAAAATGAAAATAATAATAAATAAACAGTAACAAGAATAAGGAAAAACGTGTTTGGACCCCCTGAGCAGTGTTAATTCACTCCTTGATGGTCACAAACAAAAGGTGGCCAAAGTACAGCTCATCCCATGGTAAAACCATTCCTGGATCAAGGATCACTAAAGCCAGACTCACACTCACTTAACAGAAGCCTTTCACTCTCTTGTTGAGTGGGAGCAAGAAGAAGAACCCCCAAAATATCCTAAACTCACGTATTTTTCAGAGAGAACTCATTTAGGGTAAGGACTTTTATTCCCTACTGACGCCAAGCCCTGATGCTACTCCCAAAAATCAGAAATACAGGATTTTTGCAGCGCTCTGGGCTGGCACCATCACCTTTGCTGCTCCACAGGGGTGATGGGACCCCGGGGCAGGGAACCAGGAGCCCCAGGGATGTGGCTGCAGGGATGGCTGCTAACTCCAGGGATGGCTGCTAATTCCTGGGATGTGGCTGCAGGGATGGCTGCTAATTCCTGGGATGGCTGATAACTCCAGGGATGGCTGCTAACTCCAGGGATGGCTGCTAATTCCTGGGATG
>VZTG01000999.1:179511-198798 GCA_013397845.1 Melanocharis versteri | reverse complement strand
TCCCTGGGAATGCTCCAGCACAGGTTGGAAAGGGCTCGGAGCAACCTGGGATAGTGGAAGGTGTCTCTGGCCATGGAATTTGAGATCCCTTCAAACCCAAACCATTCCATGATTCCTATTTCACTGTGTCTAATCACCTACAAACCTTTGGGTACCCAGCTCTCGATTTTGTTCTTTCCCTGATTTTTTATCGGCAGAGATTATGAAAGAAAATGAAAAATTCCTACTAAAAGCAAAAAAGAAGAAAAAAGAGGAACGCTGGAGGTTTGGTATCGGCCTTCAAGTTGTGAGAATTCCCTCAAAAACAGGAGGAGAGCTCCCAGCAGAATTCACCCCCGAAGCAGCTGTGCTGGATTCAGCTCCTGAAGGATTTGCTCCTTACCATGAATTAACACCAGCACCATAAAACATCCAATCATGGAATTCCAGACTGGTTTGGATTGGAAAGGACATTAAGGATTATCCCATTCCATCCCTGCCATGGCAGGGACACTTCCACTGTCCCAGGCTGCTCCAACCTGGCCCTGGGCACTTCCAGGGATCCAGGGGCAGCCACAGCTTCTCTGGGAATTCCAGCCCAGCTCCTCCCCACCCTCCCAGCCAGGAATTCCTTCCCAAAATCCCAATATCCCATCTCTCCCTGCTCAGCTTCAGTTTGAAGCTGAGAATAAAATGACTCCGTGACAACGGCAAAGAGAACTACATAATTTAAAAAAAAAAAACAAAAACATTATTAAATACATCTCCAGCCTCCCAGGGGAAGGAGTTTTCCAGGCACCTAATATTTGCCAGGAAAACAAACCCACACAGGGAGTTTTCTGTGCCCTGGACAGGCAGGGAATATGCAGAGGATATTCCTGTCCCTCGGAATATAATCCCACCCAAACTGAGCGGGGCTCAGCGGCTGGCACAGAAGATCAGGAAGGTGAAACCTCCCCAGATTCCTGGTTTTCCTCAGTTAAGCAACACCAGCACAGAGATTTCCCCCCCTCAAGCTTAGGACGTTTTTGAAAAAACAGTGCCCCACACATCCCAAAAGCACTCCTTGTCTGGGAGCTGGGTTTGGACAGAAAACCCGGAGCTGAAAAGGTGGCAGAGGGAGAGAAAAGAGCCCTGGCACTCCCCAAAAAGCCAAGGCAGCCAGAGCCAGGCAGTCTGAGGCTGGGAAAAGCTCTTTTGTCTCCCCGAGCTGTTTTTAACTCGCTGTCAGGGTGCCTTGGGAGCCTTTCCTTGCCCACATGGAATCAAACCCACCCAAAAGCACTCGTGGCAGCTGCTCCCAGGTTCAGGGCACCAAACCCCCCTCAGCTCTGTTCCAGCTCCCAGAAGGGCTCAGAGCCAGCCACGATCTCCGTGGGGCCAGAGGAGCCTCTGGAGCACAGGAAAGGCTCCACGAGCAGATGGCCGATGAGGAATAAACCTAATTAGGGGGGAATTTTTGTCCCAAAGTGGCTGAAGCCCGGCACAATCTGCCCCAGAGTGCAGGAACTCTCTGAACTCAGGTGCTCCAGGGTGCCCCAACTTGTTCCCTGCCACGAGATGCCATCCACGGGCTCCAGCTGAGTGGAATTATTGTGATTGTTCCCTCTCCCTGCCGAAAATCTGAAGGGCAATTAAATTAATTTACTTCCCAAGTTCCATTTTCCTGATTAACGCCTTCCACAGGCAGCAAAAGCAGCGTTCAGGGAAGCGTCTCTCCAGCAGCTCCACTTCTACAAAGAGGCCAAACCACACAGAGCCTCAGTGGATAAATACAACCCCAAATAACGCCTTCTTTTCCCCTGAATTTTTCTTATCTTGCCCTTAACCACTTCTGTCCTATCTTTCCCAAAAACTGCTTCCAAAACCAAGGCTGTGGTGCCAATTCTCTGCTGTACAGCTGAGCCTAAACAACAATGCCAAAACCTACGATTTATTACCATTTATTAGGATTTATTCCAGTGCAGAAGCAATAAACAGCTCTCAGTATGGAGCATTCTGCCCTGACAAGCCTAAATTTGGGGGTGATGCTGCGGAAGTTAAAGGAATTGAAAAGACTAAAATTAATTTCACGTGTTTCGTGGTGTTTTAGGCTACATGAAAAAACATTTGCTGGGATTATTTTTGTAAGGACACCCATTCAATTGGATTAATTATCCTCATCTGTTAGTATTCCAAATACTGCCACAATAAACGTGTGAAACAATCAACTGTTAATTATATGTGCTTATATTTATGCATCCATTCCTGCATCAGTCTAGGTCTGGCAAAGCCCTACTTTAAAGACCAGGTGAGCTCCAAAAGCATCAAAAAAATGGGAAAGCCGAGCCTGGAAACATCCAGGATTTCGGGCCTCCTAAGCTTTTCCAATCCATTCCCTAAATTAATGCCCAGAAAGATGATTATTGCTGCTTTGCAGCTGTCACGTGTCATTAGTGCTCCAAGAAATTTATGGAGATTTCTCCTCCGAAGCCAAGCAGGGAAGAGCCTTGCTGGGAGTGCTTGGCCAAGATATTCCCCATTTGTGGGGATTTTTATCTCTTGGAAATCCTGGAGAGGAAAAGCCCCGTTCCAAACCACCCAGGGCAGAGACAGAGCTGTGTTTATCTCCCTGGGATCCGGGCACATTGTGCTGGGTGCTCCCATCCCACTGCATCCATCCACGGCTCCAGCCCAACAGCCAGGCAATAAAAAGCCCATTTTTATTTTTCCAGAGTCCAGGAGTTTAACCCCAGCTGAGGAATAAAGACAAGCAGCACGATTCATGCTCAACATCTGTGGGCCAGAGCCACTCTGCCTTACACAGGGCTGTGTTTAAGTGGGTTTCCAACAAAAAAAGGGAATGACAGCCGGGGTTTTATCCAGTGGGAATGGTGCACAGAGAGCAGCTCTGCCTGGCTGAGTTGCTCCCTCCTAGCTCCCAACCCACTGGGAAAACACAGGCCGAGGCTTGGCTATAAACGGGAAAATATCCTGGATTTTCGGATGCGCTTGCGAGATGCAAATCCCTTGGAGAGGGACTTTGGGTCCGGGATGGAGGGACAGGACAGACAGCAGCACAGGGCATGGATTCCCACTGCCAGAGGGCAGGGATGGATGGGAGATTGGGAAGGAATTCCTGCCTGGGATGGAATTCCCAGAGAAGCTGTGGCTGCTCCATCCCTGGAAGTGTCCAAGGCCAGGCTGGAGCAGCCTGGGATGGTGGAAGGAGTCCCTGGGAATATCACTGGAAAATCCTTAATATCCCTTCCCACCCAAACCACCCCAGGATTCCAGGTCACAGCTGTCCCCTCACATTCCTGCCAGGAGCTCTGGTGGCTCCTTCCCATCCAGGGAAGCTCCAGGAACACTCCAGGCTCCTCCGAGACTCCCTGACTGATTGTGCCATAAATAACCCTGGCACTGAATTACTGCAGCAACTAAAACTTAATTGAGTCGCCCAGGAAATTACTGGAAAATGATCCTCGTTTTTATCCCTAAGCTACTTAAGGAGCATGTAAGCAAACCTGTGGAATATTGAATGCAGACAAGCAGGGATAATATTGTCTGCAAGCAAACAAACCCAAACCTGGATTGATTTAGGCAGAGGAGGATTAAGTTATGGAAAAGAAGCTCTCCTAGCTCAGGCCAGACCAAAGGAGGCAGCTACAAAATAAAAAGCTACAGATGGAAACACATGGAGAAGGAGAAGGAAACAACCCTAGGAAGGGAGGTGGCCAAGGGAAGGGAATACAGAGAATAAAGGAGCATTTTCAGGAGCCACACTGGGCTCACCAATGACCCTGGCTCAAAATACACCGAGATTGGATTATTAAACTCCTCAATCTCCAGATTCAGGTCTGAGTAAACCATAAAAGAATAAAAATCTATAAACTGCTGGGATGGAGAAAATGAAGAGATGAGAGGTGCCACGAACAACAGTAAACACGAATTATTCCAGCAGCAGGAAGGATTGCACAAAACTAGATCCAAACAGGCATCGAAATATTCACAACTCAGGAGCACTTGAAAAGGTGAAGAAAACATGAGGGGAGGCAAGGATGCACTGCCACACACCCAGCTCCAAACGGGGAAAAAAAGGGAAAGAAAACATCCTTTCACAGGCACCAAAGAAATATGATGGAAAAGAGGGTGTCTAAAACCAATAAATCTGAGAAATTCAATATCCAGGATGAGACAACAGCAAATCTATTCTATCTACCTCAAACCTCAAAATAAACTGCTCGAGTTGTGCTGCAAGTGATGAACAACGTGAGCATTAAATAACCCAGAACGGGTCCGCTCACTCCCAGGTTATTCACTGTTTGGGAACAGCTGAATTCCCTTTTTTCCCCCCGTTTTTACCAGCTTTAGAAGCAGTTAAGGGGAAAAGCCATCGTGCTGCTGCACACCCACCCTGGGGAGGACAAGCACAGCTTCTCCCTCACAAACCCACGTGTTCCTGGGTGATGCCTTGAGCAGGCTGGGGGATAAATTCATTTCTCCAGGGATTCTGGGGACCAGACCCTGTGGGCTGCACTGAGGAAGGGTTGTCACCCACCCAGGGTGTCCCCCGTGGTGACAGCAAAGCTTGCTCCAAGCTCCATCTTCTACCAGGGTCATAAAATCCAAAATGAAAACTCTCTGGCCTCTTCTGTGTTCAGCAGGAACTTTTTTCACTCTGCAGCCCCCTGGCACACAAAACCTGGCAAACAGCACCCAACAAGGAGATCTGCTCTTCCCAAACTCCCAAACAATTCCCTGGATCGAGGAATCCTGGTTTCACACCCAGCTCCCTCCCCAGGACCAGATTCCTTTTCCTGCATCACCTCCTCAAAATCAGATTACCGAACTTTCCCCTAAATAACAACATTTAAGGTAAAGCCTCTCCACCTAACACCCATTCCAGGCATCCATCCCTCACGAACCTCACCACCTCTGCTGCAATTCCAGCTCCAATATTCCTACACCAAGACAAAAACAACGCTTCACTCGGAGAGCTGGAAGTCACCCCCGAAACAAGACATTTCCAGAGACAAAAATCTCTTTGGTTGGGCGAGAAACGTGACTGACTCGGGGCAGCAGCATTTCTGACCATCCCACGTGGAGCTGTCAAATCACCAAATCCCACACAATTCCTGCATTTTTTAGCACTCTGGTGCTACACTGGAATGGGCTCGTGCTTTGTTTCTCCCTGGATTTTCCACTCCCAGCGATCCAATTCCAGCCTGCGGAATGTGAGGCTGCCTGCTCCCCGTTTTTGGTCTGGAAAATTGCTGATCCATTAGCTGTCAATTAGCCCTGATTCTCCTGCTGGAAGCACTGTCTCCATCCCACTCCCAACTCATTTCCTAGGAAGAAATGGGATCCACGAACAAAGCTCTGCTTTTCCCATTATTCCATTTGCCTTATGCACAAATACTGCGATAATGGAGTTTATTCAATCTCATTGGAGGTTTTCCTGCCTTCCTGATTCCGAAGTTAATGGGAATTACTTGATGTTTAAAAGGGATTTTTGAGGATTTGATGTGTGGGATTTGGTAACATCCTATTTTAGGCTGGAATGCTGTTCTAAGGAAAGGGAAGCTCTCATGTGAAGGTTAAAAAGGACCAATCTGTGGCATTTAATCAGCCATTGACAGCCAAACCCAAGTCACTGCCCTGATTACAGTGAATTCTAAAAACTATTAAACTGTTCCTGATGCTGAGGTGGGACCTCACTCAAGCCCTGCACACTGAAGAGCATTTATGGTGCTTTTCAGACTGGTTTTACCTCAGGAAAAAAAAAACCCACACAACGTAAAACTCGAATCTGTTTCCAGATGATTTAACGATTGAGTGAAAGGCCAGTAAAAAACTGCCTAGAACTGAAATTGGGTATGACCAAGTGAAATGGTTGTTCATGTAACAGAAACCCCTGCACAATGTGCTGCTACCACAACCCAGGGACTCTGGGAAAAAGATGCTGCCTATTAAAATGAAAAAAAAAAAAAATGGAAGTTTTATATTTTCACGTGAGCTAAAAGTTTGAGCACTGAACGGAGGGAAGGAAGGGAAGAATCCACTGCCTCAAAAGTCTGCTCAGAAAGGTTTGTAAGTACAGCTACGGTTTTATTCAGAGTAAAATAAAGCCTTTTTTATTTACAGGAGTTCCTGTGTTGCACAGGAACTGAGGGACCACATTAACACCTGGACAGGTGACACTTTCCAGAGATCAGAATGTGATGTAAAAGTAGGAAAAATGGCATCAGAGCTACACAAGATTTGCACAAACAAACCAGGAGACAACGTGAAGACACCACTGGGTTCTCCTGGCAGGAACACTGCTCAGAGATCCCAGCTGCTGGAAAAGCTGCTCCAGCCAAAAAACAGGAGATGGAGAGCAGAAAAATAATCCTAATAAATAATCCTAACATGATAAAAATGTGGTAGAAGAGATCACTTGGGTCATCACAGGCTGGGCATCCTCAGCTGCCAGACAAGGGAACTGCCACAATGAAGGAACAGGGAAATGCCCTCTCCTTAAATCAGCTTTCTCTGAAGAGGAATCACAAAATTCCAGACTGGGTTGGGCTGGAAGGACCTTAAATCCCATCCCATTCCATCCCTGCCTTGAGCAGAGACAGCTCCCACTGTCCCAGGCTGCTCCAGCCTGGCCTTGGGCACTGCCAGGGATCCAGGGGCAGCCACAGCTTCTCTGGGAATTCCATCCCAGCTCCTCCCCCCCCTCCCAGCCAGGAATTCCTTCCCAAAATCCCATCTAAAGCTCCCCTTGCCACTGGCATCACCTCCCACAGCCTCTCAGCACAGCATTCCAGCCAGGATTTCCTCCAGCAAGTCAGGAGGGGCTGTGGGACAGCAAACCCAAAACAGCTTCTGGGGGTTTTTTTGTTTTCCCANAGGGGCTGTGGGACAGCAAACCCAGCTTTTGGGTTTATTTTCCCCATCTTCCCCATTTTGATGGATTTCCATCCCACACGATCCCACTGCTGCTCAGACACAGCACACGGATCCCTCCTCCTCCACCCCAAGCACACAAACACCACAGCTCAGCCTCCCACTAACGCAGAGAATGTTAAACCCTGCTCCCTAACGAGGTGGATTTGCTCGTGGCATGTTGATATTTCTCCAGCCACATTCCCTCCCACGAAGCTCCAAACGCTCCGAGAGAAGCAGACGGAGCGGGCTGAGCTCCCCCAGCTGCACTGGAAGTGTCCTGGAATGTCCCATCCCTGCCACGGAGCCAGGAATGGGGCAGGGACAGCACCACCAACACCTCCCTGGCCAAGGATCAACCTCCCACCCCTGGCTGGGCACAATCCCTGGGGGAAGGACCAGCACAGACACCTCCAAGGATGGAGGCTGGCCAGAAAAATCCATAAATCTGCTCTTTGAATCACTGTCTGAAGCCTTTATCACTACTATTATTATTATTATTATTATTATTGTTGTTGTTGTTGTTGTTGTTGTTGTTATTGTTATTGTTGTTGTTGTTATTGTTGTTGTTGTTATTATTATTATTGTTATTGTTATCATGGTGCACTGAGGCACTGCAAGAGCTGCTGCTTCCAGCTCCCGGGAGGAAAGGGGAAAGTTTTGACCCAAAATTTGCTGATCGAGGGAATAAGCAGAAAACGAAAAGTCTCTGCTGACCGAAAAGAGGAGGAAACAGCCAGAATCCGGGCAACCTGAAAAACAAAATTGTGTCATTCCTGAGCGGTGGAGGGTGAGCGTGTGGGGCTCCTGGAGGAACAGCAGCCGTGCCCGTGGATGTGGCACCCCCAGCACAAGGTCAGCCCTGCTGGCAGCTCAGCGGGATAAAAACAGCCCCTCTCCAGCCCTTAATCAGTGTTTTGGCTCCACACAGTGAAGGACTCCCTGCTTTCCCTGGTATCTCTGTGGGAAAAGGCCCCGCTGCAGGGAATCGTGGTGTCCCAGGGAGTTTGTGCCACGAGGCCAGGGATGGGTGGCCCTGGGGCAGACCCTGAGCTGCCACAGCAGGAACATCTTCCCAACCAGTCATTCCCAAACTCATCGTTCCTGAGACGGAATAACCCCAAATCCCAATTTCCCCAGTGTTAAACAGGAGGTGCTTTTCTCCTCCCACATCTTTGCTGCGAAATATTTTGGCACAGCAGCAGCAGCTGGGGCCTGGTACCCAAATAAGCCTGGAGGTTAAACTTAAAATGCTACAACAGGTGTTATTTGTGATGTTTCAGTGCGTCTGTACATTTATTTATGTGCTGTCTGGGCTGTTGCAACACCAGAGCAAGGAACACGAGTAACACTCTGCTCCCCACGGGTTCTTGCACCTCAAGTACCCCAAGCACTTCCTCGGAGCCACCTCAAACAATTCCAACAATTCCAACAATTCCCTGAATGCCTCACAAGTGCATCGGGGCTGTTTTCACTCCACTTGCTAAACAGAAGGGATAATTCACCTTTAACAAAGATCTGCCATCAGACAGAAAATAAACATGAGCAAAACCAAACAAACAATGGCCCTGAGCTTTCCAAATAAAATTCCTTTTCCCTTTCAGTTGTGCAACCTTTTGTCCCCGAGCCAGCAGAGAATTCACTGCCAGAGAAGAATTTCATGCTTAATCAATTTTTGCCTCGCTGGTGTTTGTAGGTATCCCAGTTCCTCCTCCTCCCTGCAAATCCAGCTCAGGATACCTCGGATCTGCCACACCCAAGGGTGCAGGAGAAAACTGAGGGCTGGTTTTCCTGAAATTTAGGAATTTATTTGCATCCCCCTCGCTGCTGAAGGATCCTGAGCAGGGATCCTGGTGCTCAACAGGGAAGGACTCAGCTGAAGGGAGCTCCTGCACAATTTCTTTTATGTTCTAATTGAAGCTCTTAAATCTGACAGAACCATTCCCTAGCACGGAGAAAGCCCACCTGCCTTCTGGTCAGAACAGGATGGATTTCCAGGAATATGCACAGATTTACTTCTGGAGAACACCTCTTGCTCCCATCCCAAGCGATGGGAGAGCTGGGAATGGTCCCCAAGCTTCTGCAGACTCAGAGTGAGCAAGAGATGCCTCAGACAGGAGAAAAGGTCGCCAGCCACACACCTGACCCCACAAACCTCTGCGTGGGCTGAGCTGAAAGGTCACTTCCCTCTAATCCACACAAAGGCTGAGACTCAGCTTCCTAAATTCCTCTTCCCCCCCATTCCTCTGCCATCTGATCTGGGTCAGCTGAATCCCTCACTTCTCAGTGTGGTCAGCACAATAACAAGCAGAACACCCTTGACTGTCCCAGGTATCAATCACAGGGTCTCGTATCAGAGGAGTTAAAACCCAAAATTTAAAAAGAAAAGCGGCTTCCCCACAGTGCTCTGTGCACCTCATTCACCTCCTCAGGCACAGAATCATGGAATACCAGAATGGTTTGGGTTGGGACCTTAAAGCCCAGCCCATCCCACCCCTGCCATGGACAGGGACATTTCCACCATCCCAGGCTGCTCCAAGCCCCTCTCACTCCTCACCTTCCTCCCACAGCACCGCCAGAGGCTCCTGAAAAATTCACGGAGAAAAAAACGCCCGTCAAAGCACCAAAGCTCTTGTTGCATTTAGCAAAAAGAACACTGTGCATTTGCCACGCTCAGATACTCATTTAGATGATCAAGAGAACAGGAATTTGCAGCTGAAGCTCCGACACGGAGCAGAGCTGAGCTCCCAGACACAATTCCCTGAGAGCGGATCGTCGGGAAGATCTGACAGCTCCCACACTATTTCAGGAAGCTGCAGTTTTTAGAAAACAACTCACAGCCATCCACCCGAGCTACCTGTAAGCAGCTGCTCTCACACAAGGATTAAATTAATTACCAAACACTTCCTGGCTCAATCCGTGGAGCTTTAATAATTATCCCGACGTCAGACGGATCCCGGTTACCTGGAGAGAGTTGTGGCCACCAAGCAACACCTGGCACCAAAGCCATGAAAAACCACTCCTGAGCCAAAGCTTTTTGGAGGGATGGCACGGCCAACCCTACAGTCCTCAGAAGTGTGACTGCACTGCTCAGCCTGGTTTCCATCAGCTTCCCAGTAAAACTCCTGGTGCCATAACTCACCCCGATGCCAACCAGTGCCCTATCCCAACCTGCTACCCGTGGAGGGGGAATAATAAATGCAATTAATAATTGTTTACATTTCCAGTTTCAGGTTTCTTCTAGCTGAGAGAAGAGACAAATTCAACCAATATCCCTGGGAGAGTGCACAGCCACACAGAGGCTCCCCCCCACACACTCGACATCAAAGCTCCTGTTTGAGCAGGCTTTAAGTTAAATATTTGTGATACTTAATTTATTTGATCATCTGCACTTGCAAGGCTCAGAGCTGGGCAGAGAGGCCTTTGAAGCACTCCCAAACACAGTAAATTATTGGGAACCTTTGTCAGAAAAGTGCTGTATGAACCCAGCCAAGCCCTTCCCAGACCCTCTGGATAACGGTGCCACCCACCCAGCTCCAAACCTGCCCCAGGCAGGCCCGGGATATTTATCTGTCCTTTGGAAAGCAGGACGAGGGGAATCACGGGGGGACACGCCACGATGTCGGAGGGATGAACAACCAGGATTGCTGCATCGAACAATTTGCTGCTTCATTGTAATTACTGGCTTCTGAAAGACTTCAGCAACTTTGCCAATTTGTACAACCCTCCATTCTCTGCTTTTGGCCTCCGCTGTGCAGTCATTTCGCAGACAAACAAGGAACAGATGTACGATCTAGAGCTGCCCCAAGTCCTTTTATAGTAAAGGATCTCTGGCCAAACAATATATATTAAAAAGAAAAAGAGGGGGGAAAAAAAAGAATTTTTGTATTTTTTAAGGTATCTCTCACAACACCCAAACACGCACTACAAAATCTAAAACTTCTTCATGTGGTTCTGGAAGGCTCGAGAATATTCTGTCCGGGAGCAACTCCTGCCCTCGGCCAACATCCACGTGGGGAGAGTGGCCAGAGGGACACTGGGGACACCACGGGCAGCCTGGGGGCTCCTGCTGCCATCACCAACCCCTCCTGCCCCTGGACCAGCAGGACACAACTCCTGAAAGGGCAGGAGGGCAGAGCCCCAGCATTCCAGCGTGGTTTGGCTCGGAAGGGGCGTTAAGGATTATCCAAGTGCCATGGGCAGGGACACCTTCCACCACCCCAGGTTGCTCCAAGCCCTGTCCAAGCTGTTCTGGAACACTTCCAGGGATCCAGGGACAGCCACAGCTTCTCTGGGAACCTGTGCCAGGCCCCAGCCAGCAATTCCTTCCCAATATCCCACCCATCCCTGCCCTCTGGCAGTGGGAAGCCATTCCCCGTGTCCTGTCCCTCCACGGTTAACACCGCTCCGCGCTGCTCAGGCAACGTGACGAGGGAAGTCGCAACCTCTGGGAGTTTTCCTGTGGATCTTCCTGCCACAGGATCCTTCCCTGGGGCCCAGCCCAGGCTCCGGGAGCGCTGTCCCAGGAGCAGGACAGTTCCCAGGGCCGCCGTGCCGAGGTGTCCCCGCTTGCCTCCGCAGCGTCGGGAAGCGCCGGGCGCGGCTCCAGCTCATGATCCGGGACACACAGCCGCTCTCGAGAGCTGCCCTGCAGAGTCCTGGAGGTCCAGCGTGGCCCAGCTCTCATGTGAGGACCATTCATTTCCAGGACAATGCCCCTATTCTGGTGCTTTATGAATATCCTCCCCAAATGTATGTTTAGCGCTGCGCAGTCCCCGCAGACAAACACTTGTTTTGTTAAAGAGATCCCGGGGTAAATCGAAAACCAACACATGCTGAAGCTCTGCAATATGTTACTCCGAGCACAGTATATACAAGTTATACATTAGCCAAGTCTTTCTGCAGTGAAACACTCGTGAAAGGCGTTATTTTAGGAAGAGGCAAAGCCTGGGACGGATTAATGCTCGTGTTTTCCAGTATATCCATACAGAATTCCAGGCATTTGGGTTATTGGAACTACAGAGCAGATCAGGGTCAGAGCTACGGGTGCCAAACGCTCTGTTAAAACAGGGGTGCCCATCACAGATCTCTCACCACCCACAGGGGAAGCCATCAGGGAATATCCTGAGTGGGAAGGGACCCACAGGATCACGGATCCAGCTGCTGGCCCTGCACAGACCCCCCAACAATCCCACCCTGGGCATCCCTGGAGCGCTGTCCCAACGCTCCTGGAGCTCTGGCAGCCTCGGGAATGTCACCATTCCCTGGGGAGCCTGGGCAGTGCCCAGCAGCCTCTGGGGGAAGAGCCTTTCCCTTAAATCCAACCTGAACTGGAGCAGAACTGACCGGGAACATGGCATTTCTCAGCAACAACGTGGGCAAGAGCACAGCCCTTGGGGCCAACTGGTGTGAGCACGTGAAGTGATGGAGACCTGCTCGACCCTCCAGGACGGAAATCAGGATGGGATAAATGGGAAATTCCCACTTTTCAAGCACCAGCAGCTCCAAGGGCTGTTACCTGACCAGCCTGAGCCCTTTGGCCCCAGGGACGCTGCACTGCTGGAGGCTCAGGGTACAGATTTTCTCTGACCCAAACATAAATCAAATGGAACAAGTCGGTGTCGCTTATTTCCCATACCGAATTCCCAAATGGACTTTTCCAAACGAAGAAAACAATAATTCAGCTGAGTCTGTCTAAAACGTGGCTGCACACTGCTCACCACGGAAAACCTCTGGCAGACGGATCGGCCGGATCACCAGCACTGCCTGGGAGCACACTGCAAACTGCTCTGCTGATTTTAAAGCCAGGCTACCAAAGAAAAATCCCATTTACACCTCGCAGCAGAGAGAAAAAACCCTCCAGAGCCACAGCTCCAGCCTCCTGCTGTCCCCACACTTTCCGAGGACACGGAAAGGCAGCAGGAAAACCAACCCCTTCTCGTGCCTGGCTTCCCGCACGGGGAAGTGTTTTGATCCCGATCACAAAGTGCTCAATTCAAACCCAAGAGGCAGCCCAGATGCTTAAAAATAAACTGGCGCTGAAGTGCGGCAGCATTAGCATGTTTTGCATAATTCATGTGCCCGTGCTGGGGAGGGCTCTCCAGCCCCGCTCCGCGCGAGGCCGCGGTGCCAGAGCTCCAACACGGAGTCCTGCGGGCACAGCCGGCTGCCAGCCCGCCCTGCCAGGCCCAGGCCGGCCCAGCAGAGAGGCACGGCTGCCCACGGATCACAGAACCCCAGAAATCTGGGTTATTCCCAGAAAAGCTGCCCCTGGATCCCTGGCAGTGCCCAAGGCCGGGTTGGACGGGGCTTGGAGCAGCCTGGGACAGCGGGAGGTGTCCCTGCCCACGGCAGGGATGGGATGGGATGGGATTTAAGGTTCCTTCCAAGCCAGGCCATGCTGGGATTCGGTAACTGTGGCATTCTGCCTTTTCAGAGGTGGCCCGGGGGCAGAAGTGGTTGGTGATGGCAGCAGGAGGCCGCAGGGCTGCCCCTGGCGTCTCTCCAAAGCCAGGTCGGATATTGGGAAGGAATTGCTCCCTGTGAGGGAGGTGAGGCCCTGGCACAGGGTGCCCAGAGAAGCTGTGGCTGTCCCTGGAGCCCAGGAGCGAGGCAGGGCTGGCTGTGGACCCCAGAATCCCAGAAACCTGGGTTATTCCCAGAGCAGCTATGGCTGCCCCACCCCTGGAAGTGCCCAAGGCCAGGTTGGACAGGGCTCAGAGCAACCTGGGACAGTGGGAGCTGCCATAGCGGCACCAAACTCTCCTGAAGGACGCCACCAACTCCAACAACAACTTGTGCAGCACAAACTGCAGCAAAACCCGATGGATCCCACATTCCCCAGGCCATAAATGCCCAGCGGGCACCAATGCCAGCCCTTCCAGCCGGGCACAGCGGTGCTGGTGGCCCTGGAGCACAAACCTGCCCCAGAAATCCCTTCCCAGCCCCCTCCCCACTGCCACTGCCCAAAGCCAGCGCCACAAACCACGGCTGGGTCAGCAGAGGGAAGCAAAAGCAAAACTGCAGCGAACCCCAGGGGTTTTCCACCTCCGCAGGGAAATCCGGGCTCTATTCATTCCCCCTGCCCAGCCACCGAGCTGGAAGGACAGCCTGGAAAAGGAACAGAAAGCTCCAAACTCAAAGAGTGCTCGGGGGGAAAAGGCGGGGATGGCACGAGGTTTGCCCCTCTGTAACCTCCCAGCGACCAAACTAAAAGCAGAAAGTGGATGTCAAAGGTTGGTTTCGTTTCAGGACGGGTCCCGAGTGAGAAATGATGAGGAAAACAAAAGCAGCTGCTCCTGCAGGGTCATTCACCCCCTCAGTGACGAGCTGCAGGCCAAGCGACAGATCGAAACCACTTCTTCGGACAGACTGGGAAGAAAAATTCACTTTTTCAGCAGGTGCAGGACTCTAAACAAGAGCAGGAGGCGGCCTGGACCCCGTTAAACCAGGGGTGGTGCTGATCCCACATGGAACGCCAGCCCCATCCCAGCTGCAGCTGCAAGGAGCACCCAAAATTCCAGCAGGAAAAACACTCCCCTTCTCCAAAGCAGCCACACGAGCATGGGACACGGGCTGATAATTACCATGCACACCTTTACACAGGTGTTTTATTCCAAAAGGGGTTGGAGTCTTCAAGAAGCTGCCTGAAAAATTCACCATCTTTGGCCAACGATCCAAAAATACAGTAAAAACAGCAATGTACTTCTGAAAACACCTGAGGAAATCAAACACTTTGGTTGGCTGAGTTTTGCTGTTCAGGGGGAGAAGTCTCTGTGCACTTTCAGGAAAAGCTGAAGTGATTTTGTTTCTAAAATGAAAGACTGAATGCAGCCACCCGTGGCTTCAAATCATTCAATCACCCATTGAAAATTACTCAAGAGCTACTGATTTATTGAAGATCACCTTGTAAACCCTGAATTTCATCTTGCACCTCTCCAATTCTTTCTTTAGCATCACTCATGACATGTAACAGTGCAGAAAAGACCATTTCACAGCTCGGGGCCAACTTGTGCACGACCTTGCTCGTGGAGACAAAACAAAAATAATAAAAACGCCTTTATCTTGCACACAAGGTTAAGGAAGTTGATAGAGAAGTTTGATAAGGCTTCAATGCTCTGAGGAAGGAGGATGGTGCAAGTTAAAGGTAAAGGCAGAGGTTTTGCTTGACCTGTTGTTGTTCACCTCAAACAAAATTTAATGTGCAATTCAGAGGGTTAATCCCTCCACCATCATCCAAATTAATGGGATTATTTGGCATGGAAAAATGTTACACAGAAAAATATATGCATCTGCATATGCTCAGCCATTTTTCAAGTCTTCCAGGTTTCCAGGAGCTGACATTAATTTCAGCAGGGTTACCAGCAGCTAAATACCCACCACAGCATCCTCGTATTCCAGACACTCAAAGGAAAAAAATCAGCTTTACAAAAACGCTCTCCTCTGATGTCTGGGTGGAAAATCTTACAAATGCCATCCCCTGACTGACAAAGCAGCTGGGCAGAAGTGTCACCACCCAGCACCGCTGGACATTCAACCTCTCTGAAGTACAGATATTTAACAATGTGATTTATTAGGTTGTTTCTTCGAGCAAAAGTGTCACTGCCCAAATCACTTCAAGGAGACCCTGAGGAAAAACCCCAGTGGCAGGAGCCTGTCAGAGCTGAGGCCTGAACAAGGAAACCCCACAGGTCTTCTTGAGATCCGAATTTTAGAAATCTCATTTTCCTGAAGATTCCTAAACCCACCTGAGTCTCTCATCCTCCAATACCACTCCCACCTGTATCAGGTATTTCAGGATTTCAACTGAAATCCATCCCAAGAGAATTCTGTTGAATATAGGAATCACAACAAGGAATCCAGTGCCCCACCAAAGCAAGGAAGCTCATCCTATCCCATCCCACAGACATCTCCTGCAGCCATGCCGTGCTCCATAACGATTTGCAGACCCTAAACCATATATATATGTATATATATATATTATAAAACAATGCCTAATACAGCTGATAGACAATGAGGAAGGGGAACAGCTGGGAAACATTAAGAGTTTTCACACTGAGCTTCCAAATTCTTCAGTGGGAGACACTCCAACTGCCTTCCCCAGGATGGAGAACGACGCTGGGACAAAATCCAGTGGGAAGAAGGGAATTCCAGCAGAAGGAAGATGCTCTGTGGGCAAAGCAGGAACAGGTAGGTGCCTTCCCTGGGGATGGCAGGGACACCCCCCTCACCCCCTGGCCGAGCCCTCCACCCCGCAGCAGCGGGCACAGAGGAGCCCTTTGTACACCCAAACCCCACTCGGAGGGGAAAGAGGATATTTCCTGCTAACCCCACCGCAGATTTGTAATCCAGCAGTCAAATTATGTCAATCACAGCTCATTAGGCAGCGATTTCCCCTGCCAAGCCCGGCCTGGCTGCTTCCTCCAAACCACGTGGCATCTGCAAACACACAGCCCCGTCCCGGGTCTGGGGAGACCACCCTGCTGCAGGAGCTGGAAACATGGGATTCGCTGCCACGGCTCCCAGCGCCGGTGCCACCGTGTCTACGGATGCTTCTGGCACCCCCAGCTTGCTGGACTGTGGTTTCCTCCGAGCAGACCAAGGGCGGCCACCAGAATTCGGGATTCATGCCCACGTGTCCGTAGGGTAAAGCCAGGGAAAAGATCCGACACGGCTGAGGAGGAGAGAGAGCTGGGGAAGGGACAAGGCTGGGAGGTTGTGCCAGTGCTGGGAAGCTCAGGGTCAGAGCCAGAGCTGAGACCCAGCACAGGCAAATCGGGAACTTGGTGGCAAAACCACACCGCTGCTTCCCTGGACTTCACATTCCCGTGCAAGCCTGGGAGGAAGGGAATTATTTCACAGGAAAACGGGAGAATCCACATCAGTTTGAGAGGATGGAAGAGACAACACTCGGCTTACAGACTGAAATCTGGATCTCTCTTGGGTTGCCCTCCACATTTTCCTCCTTGAAGCACATCCCATCCAATGCATCTGCCTGGAACACACACAGGCACAACACAGAGCCCGGTGCTCACCAGCACAGACACAACACATGAACCAGGGCAGCATATTTACTGCAGCAGTGCCAAAACCAGCAGATCCACAGGGAAAATCCTGATTTTACTGCCCAACAGACCGAGAGGAGTGACACAGCCAGTGGCATCACCGTCCTCGGGAACGCCGATGGCACAAGGAGCACAGATTTGAGAACTTCACCTGAAAAATGTGACCTGGAGCAGTGGCCATCATCTCCTGCAATTTATGTACCTCGAGGAGGATCAGGAGGCAGGGAGGTGACCAGGTGTGTGTCTGAGGTGACCAGGTGTGTGTTTGAGGTGCCAGGTGTGTGTTTGAGGTGACCAGGTGCGTGTCTGAGGTGACCAGGTGCGTGTTTGAGGTGACCAGGTGTGCTCGAGGTGGACAAACCACCTCACCAGAGCCCTTCCTCAACACCAAGTTCTCTAACAACCCAGCAAACACAAGCTGGCACACATCCATCACCTCCAGGCACAGCGTCCCCTCGCTGAAGGGACTCCAGAGATCCTGGAGAAGCTCAGGACAGCGTGTTTGACGTGGAAAAAATAAACCAGGTGGTGTCACAGCACTCACGGTGAAATCGTGGCCAACCTGTGCTGCCCTCGTGGTTTGGAGGGGCCAGGGCTCCCTGCTCTGCACCAGGGGAGAGAACAAAACTTCAGAACACCCAGGAGGGACCTTTCCCACACGGAGATGGGCACAACCCTCCCAGCGTGAGGACTCCAGACCTGCACACGGCGACTCAACGTGCTCATCAGCGTCCAAATCAGCCTTGGGAATTTCATTAGAGATATGAAAATTGGTATTGTCAGCACGGCCCTCCGGGACCTCACCAGGGCTGAGTGTGCCAGCAACGCTTGTGCCAGGCTAATTTCTTAAGACAGCACATAAAGAAGGTGAGATTTAGTCTTATAACCTTCAGCATCTCCTTCTCCATACTCACATCTCCTGACTAATCCTCCCTCCCCACAGAAAATATTCCTCATGGTTTTTCCCCTAATCATTCCTTTCTCGTTAATCCCTGCGCTTCTCCTGCCTACCCCATTCTGGGGTTTGACCAGTGGCACAGTCATCTCTCCCTCAGAGCCACAGAGAAAACAAAATAATCACAGCCCAGCAGTTTATTCTTTCATAAGCTGGGCAGATATTTCCTGGAAGCTGCAGCAGCACCAGCCATCCCCGGCTGGCTGCAAGAACAGCACGAAGGTGATTTTTGGCAGTGCTCGAGCCCCATCTTGCAGCTTCTCCCAGCGGGAGAAGAAATCAGTGGGGGAAAATCATCCCACGCCGCGTTTGTACCGACTGTCCACCTGCATGGCCGGCCTCTCCCTCCAGCACAGCCGCAGCACTCGCCCTCCGAGCCTTAACTGAAGTCCGTCTTCTAAAAGCAGAGGCCATCCACTCCTCCCAAGCACCTCAGGAGATGACAGGCTGCGCGCTGTTATCTCCCGTATTTACGTTACACGTTTCTAGCGCTCCCCCAAATGACGCCTCTGCCTTTTACTGATCCCATCCGTCAGCCCCGACCCAAACCCACCGATTTCCTCCCGCAGACCACGCAGGCAGACGGAGCCAGGAGCCCTCCTGGTAGCTGCAGATGAATCCCGGCTCGATTCCGAGCCATGTGCTGCCTGCGGGAGCATCTCCCATCTCCAACACGACCCCGGGTTTCCCCGACAAGAGCAACGCGACACCGGGCTTTTCTCCACTGCGCCTAATAATCGTAACATCTCACTCGCCATTTGGCTCGTCAGTGGGGGTTCCTGACTGAATAGGCTTATTCTTTTCTTAGACATGATAATCTAATTGGGTCTAACCAGAAATAATCCCCAGCACACACCAGTCCGTGAATCCTCGCCCAGCGCCGGGAGCGTTCCAGGGAGCGGGGGGGCGGCTCTGGGATGCGAGACGGGAATTACTCCGGCAGCTCTGGGCTTCCCATGGCATTACAGGGAGAGCAGGGCATGGCACGCACATGGAGCTGCTCCTCGCCCTCCTCCCCCAGCCCCCGTTCCACACGCAAACGTGGCTCCAAGTAAAAAAAAAAAAAAAAAGGCACGGCAGAAAAGAGATGGGGCCGCGCCGCCCGGGCACCCCGAGGAGCCGGGAGGTTTGCCCAGGGACGGCACGGCCCTTCCCTGCAGAGCTGACCTCGCACACCGGCCCGCCCGTCCCGCCGGAGCGAAAACCCCGCTGCCCCGCACACGCCCGGCGGGCAGCACCGGGATGCTCGGGGGGACAGGAGCGGGGTGTCCCGGGGAGAAAGGACCGCGGCGTCCCCCGCGGGAGACAGCCCGAGGTGTCCCGGGGTGCACAGGAGCGGGGTGTCCCCCGGAGGAGCCGGAGCGGTGTCCCCGG